>CP139509.1:74584497-74966825 GCA_021014915.2 Artemisia tridentata subsp. tridentata | reverse complement strand
TATTTGGATATTAACTGGACTAACGGGGGTTCCAAGGGGGCGTAGCCCCCTTGATGGGGGTTCGGGGGCAACGCTCCTGAGAGAAGCAGGGTCCAAGGGGCGGCAACGCTCCTGATATGTTAGAAATTCATTAGAATTTGTTTTTTCACCAAATAAAACATATTAAGTTGATGCTCGTTTCTACTGATAATGCTTGGTTTCTGCTGCTATGGTTCCTGCTGAAAGCAGATGGTTCCTGCTGATAGCAGATGGTTTCTGCTGATAGTTGGATCGTTTCTGCTGATAGTGTACGGTTCCTGCCGATGGTTCCTGCCGATAGTGCAGTTCCTGCTGCTAGTGTTTTACAGTTATTAGGCTTTAATAACTGCCCCTATAAACCGTCTTATATATTCTCTATTTCGTATAGAGAAAAGACAAGGCTGATCAACCAAATTCTGATCACATTTTTCTGCAAACATAACATCATTCACAAACTTGAATCAATTAGATTTTATCCGGTCGTTAATTGGTATACACTCCAATTTAATCGATCTGAAAGCGTACTATTCGTGACTTCTAATTGCTATCAGGATACCAATATCACCCCAATTACCACACATAAACAACATATGGGGCTGGTAAATAAGTACTTGAATTTGGTGTACATGAGTAGGGAGATGGTGCTGAATAAGCCCCGATGAATGCTGGTGGATATTGAGCTAATGAAGCTGCTGGTGGAGCGGTGTACATTGAGGAAGAGGGTGCAGCTACTGGACCATATAGTGGAGCTGATGGCGCATAACTGTTTGCTGTGTTCTGTATATAAATGAAAGAAATAGTTTATCAGCCATTGCAAACACATAATCTCCACAAGATAAAACACAATATAGTTCCTTTAACTTGAATTGAATACAAACAAAAATGCTAGATTACTTGAACAAATTGAACCTAAACGTGAAACGTGAATTGTACTTACATTAGCATTGGAATAATGCATTATCAATCGCACCTCGCCAGCACGCCTGTATAAGATAAGTTTTAAGTTAGACAATTATGTCCGCAAAGTGAACAAATTTCTACTGCATTTATTCTATTTCAAAACATTCCCCATCCATAAACTAAATAACTAATAATAGTTGCTACTAAAATGCTAAAACTCGCCCATTAGAACACAAACCTGCCAGATTTAGTCTGCAATGGCCAAGAGCTATCATCGTATCCAGAAGAAAGAACCTTTGCTAATTGGACCCTATACACCGCATGAAATCATTCATTAGAAAACTAAATAACCAATCATCACGAGCATGAAAAACACACAAAGAAGACAAAAAGCAATTACCTGCCACTGCCTATAAAGTCATCATGTTGAAGAGTATTGCTATTCCAAACAACGATATTCAACTCTCTTAATCCTTCAACCAAACTATACACAAATTTCTCTTGAAAAGTAGGCTTCGTATCTCCATCTGTTATAAAAACCCAATAATTTAAAATCTAAATCCAAATTTTATACAATTAACATATGTTAATGATTTAGAGTTTTAGAGAGTGAGAAAGAAGACATGTACAAACACGGGTGCTATTTTTATTACCCCCGTATTCAACACAAACACAAGGATCTTGCCTTGAAATCCATTCAGTGTCCTTCAGTTTCTTGCAGCCCACCACTGTATATTCATAGAAAAACATGCATAAGCACAAAGGTAACAACTTTATAAGAAGACAGATATATGCATACTAACAACGTTAGTCTAACAATTTCCATCAACTTAAAAAGCAAGTAAAAACCATGCACAATATAGGAGCAGAATGTGAATCTCAATTCGTACACTTATAGCTTTAACAGTTTCGTAGGAGGTTTGTTAATATTTGTGTATCTATCATACCAATATAGATCAACAAGATTTTGTTAAATTTTCTTTATTTATACAAAAAACTTATATAGAATGAACCACGAGTCGACAATGAACAAACATAAATTATGACGAATACGTACTGTGTAGTTTAATGAAAGAACATAAAACACATATAACATACTTATTTTCTTAACAAACTAACATGAACACAAAAAACATAATAGTTAGTGTAAGAGGTTAAACTAAGATGACTAGAATGTATGTACCAGTGACCTCAAGAAGTTTGCCATGAATGTCGTGATTCGCCATTGGATGTTTTTTTTTTGGTGCAAATGGTGAATTTATATTAATATCAAACTTTTACACAAGTTACACAATTGATACACTGGATTGAAACATGCTTCAACCAGTAAACATTCAAAGAAGCAGACACTCAATGCTATTCTATGTCCAATATCAGATACATACATGACTGATATCGTATACCAAAAGTTCAAACAACTCTGACAAAACAGAGTATTCACCATTTCAGAGCTAAACTGCACTATAACAGGAACCATGCCAATTTACTCTTTATTCACCATTAAAGCACCACCATCTAGCTACATTTCCACATCACTTTCCATCTAAACCATTCAACCAGCAACACCCACAATGGCATAGACAGATAAGTGTGTGGCTTCACTAGGAACCCATAACCCATCCATGGGGGGGCTCTTCCAAAGTATCCTACATTTCCTTCTCTAAGAAAGGCTTCAGATACTTGGAAACACTCACCCTCCATGATGACCATCCTATCCTCCTGTGATGATGTATTGAGAGTACCAATAAGGTTCATCTTTCACACCTCTATATTCCTCTCATCATACACCACCCTCCTAGATCACTTACCCTTCACAGTGCACAACCCTACTTTATGATAACTTTGTGAAATCGAAGGTTGGTTATACATGTCTAAGGATCGAACTTAAATTGAAATCGATTTTAGTATGTTTGAGGGGAGTTGCAATTGTGTATTATTTATAGGAAACGAAACTGTGTATATTGTACGCGTTTATGAGACAAAAGAATGCTTCGTGGATCGAAGTACAGTTCCGTGTTATTTATTTTTATTATTAACCCTTAGCATGTTTATAAAATAATGAGTTTAAAATTTAAACTCATTATTTTATAAATATATAAGGTTTCGATCGATACATTTAAACTAGGAAAGTAATCGACTGCTATTAAATTATAATATTGTTTAGCAAAGTTTGGTGATTAATTAAAGTAACTTCAAATATATATGGCAAGCTTATGCATATACGAATACTAGTTTATGGTCAATCCACAAAGACGAGTTGTATTAGCTTTCAATAAAAACAAGATGATCGCATTAGAACATCGGTAAGGTTATAACACTCATAAAATCACATTTTCTACAATAATAGTTTAATACAATGTATGAAATACATTGGCGTTAGACCAATGCTAATGACAACCACAATCACCCAACCAACCGAGTTGGTGACCGCGTCCCCCATTAGCCCAACTGAATAGAATGTGGCCCCTCCTCCCTCCAATTGAAATGAATTTATGGTATGTGAGCCAACCATAAGGCTGGATGGCAAGGTAGCTACACTTTCACTATACACCTCAGCGCCACGTCAGCTTTCTCTCTCCTCTCACTTCTTTTCACCTCTCTTCACCTTTTAGTGGGCAAGAGAAACTCATCTTCACCTTAACTCCACATTTCATTAAAATACCCAATTTATACAAATATACCCCCACTAAATACCTCACACACACTCACAAACTAAATAAAAAGCAATAAAACAAAACACATGGGACCTTTTTTTTTCTTCTTTTCCATATGGTGATCTGACCACCACTTCTTCTCTTGGTTTTTGTGTTTGCCGCGTGAAGTTGGGAGGATGGCAAGGAACATAGCGCGTGACTTGGGCTTGGTTGGTGAAACTTTAACCACCTTGCCGACTAGTCTAACAATGAATTGTGTTTGTGTGTGTGAGGTTTTTTTATTTTATTTATTTGGGGTATGTTTTATGGTGATCTGACCACCACTTCTTCTCTTGGTTTTTGTGTTTGCCGCGTGAAGTTGGGAGGATGGCAAGGAACATAGCGCGTGACTTAGGCTTGGTTGGTGAAACTTTAACCACCTTGCCGACTAGTCTAACAATGAATTGTGTTTGTGTGTGTGAGGTTTTTTTATTTTATTTATTTGGGGTATGTTTTTTTGTTGTGGTTGCGGTCGCCTTACCACTTGTTTATGGTCTGTGTGTAGTCTTTGAGAGAGAAAGCTGAGCTAGCGCTGATGTGACAGAGGTGACCACAATTAGCTTCCAAGTTAGTACAATTAAAGAAGATAAATGGATTTGGACCTCGAGAACCGATGGAACATATCGAACTACTAAGGCTTATCGATTGAAACAAATTTAGAAGAAACACCTCCATTTAAAAGTTACTTGTTTACAAATGGCCGGCTCAGCAAAAAGAGAAACATCCCACATTCAAGATATTTCACGCTTATCGTTTGTTACTCAACTTGAATTCATAGGTGATATATTATACGCTACAATTATCCGAGATCATCAATGTGGTCAAGTAATCTTGACACATTGCTTCTACACAAAAGATGGAGGACCAATATTGTTATATAGAAACTTTATAACCGAATGGTAGTTATTTCGGTTGGTTAGTTAAGTTAGTTAAAAACGGTTAGTTAGTTATTTTCGGTTATGTTTGAAAAGTCACAATGGTTCCATCATACCGATTGGAAACCTATATATATGTGTGTATGCATTCGACACAATGGTTAGAAAAATACTTATTCATTTGTACAATTTGCAACTTATATTTCGACCAGATTTGGGACAACATTTGGCATCAAGAGCAAGGTTTAATACACGAAACAATCTCTGTTTCTGGATCATAAACTCTTAACGAGAGGCCATAAGAAGAATATACGCTGAGAACATCCTTGATTCTCAGTAGGAGCGTTTTGATTTCTTTATCTTCCAAAGAAACAAACAAACTTGAATAAGGAGAGACGCAAAGGAGATAGTGCACAATCTGTTTTGCGTAGGAGGTTGCAAACGTTCACATCAAACGTTATTGGTGGGACAAAACTTCGTTGGAGACATCGAAGGGAAGGAAGGAAACTCTTTAGCGTTGACAAGGAGACGTGGAACAAGAGTAGATAAGCGCTGAAAACTTTTCTTTTGTGTTTACTACTAACGAGACACAGGAAAGGAAAAGGTATACACTTCGTTTGGTTATAGAACAAGTGGGAAAAAGACTTTGTGAAACCGGGTTAAACAAGACACAAAGAAGAGGAAAAACGCGGGGTTATAACGCGAGGAACGTTGTTGTGGAGAAGATAGAAACGTATACGTGGAACAAGGAAATAAAGGAGTACTCAAGGAAGTCTTGGTGTGGAAGAGTGTTGGGACGACACAAAGGAACAACAACAACAACAACGTAAAAATCAGAAGCAAAAGAATTTTTTTTTGTTTCGGTGCAATAAAATCAGAAACAAAGGAAAATTTTGTTTCGGTGAAAGTTACCAAGGGTGGTACTAAAAATTGTGTGTAGGAAAGTTTCTTGATTTCGAAGTAAAGGGTATAAAAAAAAACAACAACAACGTTTGGAAAACATTGTGGAGACAAGACCAAGAACAACACACAAGGGAGACTTAAAGCAACGTGAGGCAAGTTGGGAATAACGAAGGGATAGAATTGTGTGTTTTTTGTTGGGACAAAAAGAGGTCGAGAAGAACATTGAAGCAAAGTCGAAGGATTTTTTTTCCTTGGATAGATCGGTTAAAGAAAACAACAACAACAATAAATTAAAAGTTGTTTTGTTTTTGATAGTTCGTGTTTGAGAAAAGAGAAGAACAACAACAAATAGCGAATTCAAAAGTCGTTGGTTTGGTGATTCGGTTGAAAGAAAACAACAACAACGACAAGGGAACAACAACGAGGTCACAAGTTAAATTTCTGGATTTCAATTATATTAGGATAGTATAGGATTTATTTTATACTATTAGGAAATTCCGAGAATTATTTATTGATCCCGTATTACTAGGATTCCCAAGGACTATTATTATTCCCGTAGTATTAGGAATTCCCATAAAAGGATAACACCGCACATTAGAAGGTGAAGATATTAAACACATTTGAGATGTCGGGTGACGATGTAAATGGTACTACGCCACCAAAACCCATAACACCAATCGCACAATATCAATGCCCAAAATTGAAAACCACAAATTACACCGTATGGGCTATACAAATTAAGGTCATACTAGAAGCACACGGTTTATGGGAAGCGATAGAACCTAAGGAAAACACGCAAGTAGATGATAAGAAGGACAAGGCAACGACGACCTTCCTATATCAAGCGTTGACAGAGGATGTAATTTTACAAGTAGCAAGTTGTAAAACGGCAAAGGAGTTGTGGGAATCGTTAAAAAGGAGACACGTTGGAGAAGAAAGAGTGCAGCAAGCACGGTTACAATCATTGATGATTGGGTTTCAAACACTTCAAATGAAGGAAGATGATACGGTGGATGCATTTACGGCTAAACTAAACGGCTATGCCACGAAGGCAAAAGAATTAGGGAAAACTTTGGATGAATCACTTTTAGTTCGAAAACTATTAGATTCCACACCAGATAGGTTCATTCACATAGTAGCATCCATAGAACAGTCGAATGATCTCGACGATATTACCTTAGATGAGATCACGGGAAAACTCAAGGCATTTGAGGAAAGGATAAAACTCCGGAAAGGAGGACAAGTTGAAAGCCAGGAGAACTTATTATTTACACAAGGAGAACACTCGGGAAAAGGAAGGCGTTTTAGTAAACGCGGAGGTAGATCAAATTTTTCACGAGGAAACTGGCGGAATAATAGAAACAGAAATAACTCACAAGGATGGAACTCAAATCACAAAGGAAATGCGGATAAGAACAAAAGTGAGTTGGATTTAAGTAAAGTACGATGTTACAAGTGTCAGAAACTTGGACATTTTAAGAAAGATTGTAAAAGAACATCAACAACTCAGGAACAGTCAAACCTTATCTTAGAAGACGATGAACCATCACTGTTAATGGCAACACACGAACACGAGGAAGTTTTGTTGAATGAAGGCCAAATTCAACCAGGAAAATATGCTACAGCAGACGCAAGCATATGGTATTTAGATAATGGTGCAAGTAACCATATGACGGGAACTAAAAGTCATTTTAAAGATATTGACGAAGGAATGACAGGACGCATTCGTTTTGGAGATGGATCGTATGTGAAGATAAAGGGAAAAGGCTCTATATTGTTAGGGTGTAAGAACAATGAACAGAAGATAATATCGGATGTATACTATATACCAAACCTAAAGAGCAACATATTGAGTTTAGGACAACTCATAGAGATAGGTTGTAAGGTCATTATGGATGGAAACCAACTGACCTTGTATGATAAAAATAAGAAGTTGTTGATGAAGATTGAAAGATCGAAGAACAGACTTTACAGTATTACGCTGCAAATAGAAACACCTATATGCCTCTTAGCACAATTAGATAACCAAGCATGGTTATGGCATGCTAGATTAGGTCATCTGAACTTTGACGATATCAAAAAAATGAATAGGAAGGGTCTAGTAGAAGGAATACCAAGGATAAACCATGCAGGACAGATTTGTGATGCATGTTTATTAGGAAAGCACAGTAGAACACCATTTCCAAATCAAGCTAAGTTTAGATCAAAGAACCCACTAGACTTAGTGTATGGAGATTTATGTGGTCCAATAAGTCCAGCCACACACTCCGGAAAGAAATATATATTCTTATTAGTAGACGACTGTACACGTTTTATGTGGGCTTACTTTGTGACAACGAAAGATCAAGCCTTTGACAATTTCAAGAACTTTAGACAACAAATAGAAATGGAAATGAGACTAAAATTGAGAATGCTAAGAACGGATAGGGGAGGTGAATTTACGTCAAATGAATTCACAAATTACTGTAAAGAGAATGGAATAGCACGACAGTTGACAGCACCTTACTCACCACAACAGAATGGAGTAGTAGAAAGGAGAAATAGGACAGTGTTATCAACTACGAGGAGTATGATGAAAGCAATGAAGTTACCATTAACTTTTTGGGCGGAAGCAGTCAGACACGCCATTTATATACTCAATAGGGTACCTACACGAGCCCTGGTAGATAAAACTCCATATGAGGCACTCTACAGCAGAAAACCAAATTTGGAAAACCTAAGAATATTCGGATGCACAGCTTATGCCAAGATAACAATACCTCAGTTGAAGAAGCTGGATGATAGAAGCATACCAATGGTTTACTTGGGTGTAGAGGAAGGATCAAAAGCATGTAGGTTGTATGATCCAATAGGAAAGAAGAAACATGTTAGTAGGGATGTAAAGTTTATGGAAGTAAAACCGTGGGATTGGGATAAGAATGAAGAGGAAGAAGGAACACAAGACTCTTTTTGGACAAGTTTTGTGGTAGAAGGAGTTGACAATAAAAACCTATACCAGTCAACACAGAAAACACTGATAACATATACCAGGAACAGGATCTAATTCCAGATCCAACTTCACCAATTACCCCACCTACATACACTTACAACCCACACTCAGAAGAGGAAGAAGAAGCTACTACTAGTTCACTTGGAAACTCAGATCATAGATTTGATGATAGACCAGTACGAGGTTTTAGAAATATATCGGAAGTATATAGGGATGCACCTGGAGTTGAAACTACAAGTTTACTACTTACGGAAGAAGAACCATGTAATTACAAGGAAGCATCAACGGACAAGAAATGGATTGAGGCCATGGAGATTGAATTGGATTCAATTAACAAGAATAACACATGGACTCTTATTGATTTGCCTGAAGACCAGAAAGCAATAGGACTTAAATGGGTTTTCAGAACAAAGAGAGATGCAAAGGGAAAGATCATCAAATACAAGGCACGTTTAGTAGCAAAAGGATATGTACAAGAACAAGGAATAGACTTCGATGAAGTATTTGCACCAGTTGCTAGGATAGAGACAGTTCGGTTGATATTAGCATTAGCAGCATATCATGGATGGCAAGTACATCACTTAGATGTAAAATCAGCATTTTTACATGGAGATTTAAAGGAAGAAGTCTATGTTACACAGCCTGAAGGATTTATTCAACAAGAAAATTCAGGGAAAGTGTACAAGCTTATTAAAGCTTTGTACGGTTTTAGACAAGCACCGCGAGCTTGGAATGTGAAACTTGATCAAACGCTGAAGTCACTAGACTTTAAGAAATGTAATCTCGAACAAGCAGTTTACACGAAGAGAAGCAAGACTTCTACACTTATAGTTGGAGTTTATGTAGATGATTTGATAATCACGGGCACTCCAAGGAAGGAAATAGACTTGTTCAAATCCCAGATGAAGGATAAATTTGAAATGAGCGACTTAGGATTGTTAGCTTATTACCTTGGGATAGAAGTTACACAGACAGGAGGAGAGATTACAATCAAACAGGTAGGATATATTAACAAGATTTTGAAGGAAACAAGTATGACGGACAGTAATGATACGAAGATACCAATGGATCCCGGTACTAAGTTGGTCAAGGCGGAAGATGGAAACTCAGTTGACGCAACTTATTACAGAAGTTTAATTAGAAGTCTCAGGTACTTACTACATACAAGACCAAATCTTAGTTACTCAGTCGGATTACTCAGCAGATTCATGCAAGACCCAAAGGAACATCACCTAAAGGCAATAAAGCAAGTAATCCGGTACATCAAAGGAACAAAGGAGCATGGCATAGTTTACAAGAAAGAAGGCGGCTGCAAGATTACAGGTTACAGTGACAATAGTTATGGAATCAACACCGATAAAGGAAAAGGAACTACTGGGATAGTATTTTATTTTGGAGAGTCACCTATTACCTGGTGTACTCAGAAGCAACCAACAGTGGCGCTCTCATCATGTGAATCAGAATTCATGGCGGCTACTGGAGCAGCATGTCAAGCCTTATGGTTAAAGCGACTACTTAGTGAATTAACTGGATGGGAAGAGAAAAGGATAACGTTGAAGGTGGATAACATTTCAGCAATAGCACTTGTCAAGAACCCAATTTTTCATGGAAGAAGCAAGCACATCGACATTCGCTATCATTTCATTCGTGAATGCGTAGAGAATGGGCACATCAATGTGGAACATGTCAGCGGAGAACTACAGAGAGCAGATATTCTAACGAAGGCTCTACCAAGATTGAAGTTCGTGACTATGCGACAAATGCTTGGAGTTCAAGACTTAGGACGAAGCAACGATCAAGATTAAGGAGGAGAATGTGGTCAAGTAATCTAGACACATTGCTTCTACACAAAAGATGAAGGACCATTATTGTTATATAGATACTTTATAACCAAATGGTAGTTAATTCGGTTGGTTAGTTAAGTTAGATAAAAGTAGTTATTTTCGGTTATGTTTGAAAAGTCACAATGGTTCCATCATACCGATTGGAAACCTATATATATGTGTGTATACATTCGACACAATGGTTAGAAAAAATACTTATTCATTTGTACAATTTGCAACTTATATTTCGACTAGATTTGGGACAACAATCAAATATTTGGGGAAGATTGTAGTCTTTCCAAATTGTTGAATTATGACAGCCTCAACGGGCTCATGCTAGACCTTGTGGAACATCATTTGGGTAATTCTTTATTCGTTAAACCAGTTTATGCTGGATTGTAAGAAGGGTGTCATGTCAGTGTTATATTTTTGGCGAATAAATAGTCTTGCATCATGAGGTCAATTTGGATTTCAAGTAATGAAGTTATAATCATAATTAGTTACTTGTTGAAGCCATGTGGTGGAGCTTGCAAGACCAAAATCTTTCATCCAGGCGGTTCAAAAAAATCTTTTCACAGCTCGTTAATTTCATTTTTGGAGTTCATGCCTGGAATCCATATACTGTTGAATTACAATGCTTTGATTAAATTTGGGTATAAGATTTGATGTCAAATTATGGGATATTACCCTGCCCAAAAAAACCTAGCCAAATTACTTTGTTTTGAGAATGTAATCGATTCAAGAAACAATGAACACAAATTTATAACACATTCCTAGGTGTACAAAAATAAGATACCACTTAAAAAAGATGGCTCCAAAGACTACATGAGAAAGAACATCAAAGCCAGTTTTTCCAAATGTTTCCAGCAAGCACACTAAGATAGTGTTATAAGATACGTAATTTGAATGATTCCACACCTAAAATTATGAAATAATAATCTAAAAGGCCCCTAACCTGTTCAGACATCTCTTATACATTTTCAATGAAGGACTCCAAAAGTGCTTGGACAATCCTGCGTCCCGGGTTGGAAGAACCTGATAAAGCAAACACGAACCAGATTTAGTAAAGAAAGAAGCCCGGGAGAGGTCAAGAATATAGATCGCAAAATGAGGACGTTAAGTAACCTTATGTGTTGGGCTGACGTGACAGGACATTTTTATTGTTTTTGGAGATTATTTAACGACGAATGTTTTAAATATGATTACAAATTCATTCTATTTTATTACATTAACTATATGAACTAAAGAGAAAAGCGATTTGAGATGAATTTCAAATGACTTTCAACCCATTTGACCCTCTCAACCAATTTGGGATCTGTTTCTTTTTAAGTAAAATACTTTTTCACCAGCTTAAACCAATAATACCCATTAGTATACAAATGGGTCAAATAAATAAAGATAAATAAAAACTGTTACTTGAATAAAGGTATGAAATCAGAATATGTTGAGTTACCATGAGGATTATAGGAACCATATGGTTGAGGAGGATAAGGCGCCACCTGAGGTGGATATGGGGCTGGTGGATAAACACCTGCATTAGGCGGCCGGTATGGGGATGGTGGATAAGTATATGAAGTTGGCGCATATGAGTAAGGAGATGGTGCAGAATAAGCTCCAACTGAGGCTGGTAGATATTGAGCTACTGAAGCTGGTGGTGGTGCATAGTACATAGAAGAATATGGTGCAGCTGAAGGCGCATAATTGTTTGTGGGCTTCTGTATATCAATGAAAAAAACCTAGTTTATGAGCCACTCGCCACAGAGATTTCAAAGTTTCTTTAACTTGTATTGAAACAAACAACAATGCTAGATTACTCGAACAAATTGACCTAAATTAGTGAGACATGAATTGTACGTACATTAATATAGGCATAATGCATTATCAATTGCACCTCGCCAGCATACCTACAAGATAAGTTTTGAGTTATAACATTAACTATGTTTCGGAGTTCCAAAAGTTTCAAAACATAAATATAACTATAGAAGCAGTTACTACTAAAAGACTAAAACTCGTGTGTTAGAACACAAACCTGCCAGTTTTAGTCTGCAATGGCCAAGAGCTATCATCATATCCACAAGAAAGAACCTTAGCTAATTGAACCCTATACACCCAAAAAGACCAACCATACTGGCCAAAACATCAATAAACCAATCATCACCAATGCGAAAAACAGGCCAAGTATAGTAGAAGAATTTACCTTCCACTGCCGATAAAGTAATCATGCGAAAGAGTATTGCTATTCCAAACAGAAATATTTAAATCTCTTAATCCTTCCATCAAGTGAAACACAAATCTCTCTTGAAATATAGCGTTCTTGTCTCCATCTGTTACAATAATACGAATAATTTTAATTCAAATCTGAATCAGTTAACACATATATTTACTGATTTACATTTAAAAAGAGTGAGAAAGAGTACCTTTACAAACACGAGTTCGTAATCTGTTACTTCCGTATTCAACACAAACATAAGGATCTTGCCTTGAGATCCATTCAGTGTCTCTCAGTTTCTTGCAGCCTACCACTATAATTATATAAAATAATTCAAATTAGCACAAAGTTAAACTTAAATGTTTATATGAAAGTTTTTCTAAGCGCAACAAATATATGCATACTAACAAAGTTAGTCCAACAATTTAATATATATAACTTAAAAGCAAGTAAAAACAGCCCGATTCTTGAAATTATCTAACAAATGAACAATATGAACAAGATTCATTTTTGCTTAATTATCAATTGACAAAAATAAAAGTATTGATTGTAAACAATGGATAATTAGTTATTTAAAAAAACTAACATGATCACACATAAACTAAAACGAATGTTATGTCTTGTTTTGCCGTTTAACAAACGAGTATGAACAAACTTATTTTGTTAACAAACAAACACGAACACAAAATTAATCATTTAAGTGCTAATGTACCTGTAACTTCAAGTACATTTGCATGAATGCCATGATTCTCCATCGGATGATAAGTTGCTGTGAATAAATTGGAGATTTTGGATATGAATATGATGAGAATTATTCGTGTCTTTCTTTTATAGCAAATGATTATGTGTATAAATGTACGCGTTTAATTAATAGGAAGATACTGCTGCTGCGTCATTTATATTAAACTTACCATCTTTAATCAAATTTCTAATTTAAAGCTCAATATTTACATGATCAACAATATTTGGCAGAGATTGAATATTAACGAGAAAGCTTTGTCAAAACTTTGTAATTTGATTCTAATATTTTTGCATTTTAGTTCAAATACTTTAACAACTTTCTCTTCAATGTTATCAAAACTTAGTATAGTTGCAGTTTACGTTTATTAATCTAATAGCCACGTATTCGATCTCACAAGCGTTTTATTCTACGTACATTAATTTGGTTTACCTAGCATATTCATTTATTAATTTGTTCAACATATTTGTTAATGTTGTTCCAGTTTATAAATCATACTATGTTTGTTCTGTTGGAATATGGTAGTTGAATCCGCATGTTATACGGTTAGAAATACGTGAGCCTATTGGGGCACACACGTTAATACACGAAGAGTGCGTTTATTATGTATTTAATATATATAACTCGTTTATATTTATTAAATATATAATATGTTTCACGATATTTATTTAATGACCGTTAGTTATCGTTGGACGCTAAATAGCTAATAGGCTTTTGTAATTAATTAACGATGGGCTAGATAATTAATAAAAGCCCACAATGCACTATGAGTCCATACACTAGAATGATCAGCCGAATGAGATGTATAGAAGGCCTTGGCTTGTTGATTAAGAAATTGTATTAGGGTTTAGAATTTTTAAACCTATATATATACAATTGCTTCAATAAGATATTGTAGGTTTTTATTATATGCTCTACTCCAACATCTATACTCAAATCGGAAGAAAGAAAGAAATATAAACAATAACCAAAAGTTGTTTGTCTGTTTCTTTTCCATTCGTACAAGTAGGAAGAACCAAAATATATATTGTATATAATAGTTTTGGTTTCTTTTACTTTGACAATCAATCGAACGTATTCCCTTTCGTATTCGATTGTTTTATTACAAAAACTATACACTTGTTGTTAGTTACGTGAATCAACCACTAGCATGGTAACGTATTTGTTTGACGTGTTTGTGTGAGCAACCGTAGAGGTGGTATTTTAACCACTATCAGTTTCTTTTGCGGGTGTCAACGAGGGTTAGTTTTTTTTGTTCCCTTTTATTCTTTATTTGTTTATTATACGTGTTAACTATAATTGTAAACTAGATCCATTATCCGCTGCGTACTCGTAGTTAATGGTTAACATGATTATAAAATCCCAACAGTGGCATCACGAGCCATCTCGTTTATCGATTATGGGTTACACGATTTAATAAACACGCGAAAAGGCTGCATGAAATCTAACTTAGTTATTTGTTTTATTTTTATTTTGACAACTATAATGCAATACTTGTCATTAATTAATAAAAAATAACAAGACACACACAAATTAATTAACGGTTAATTAGATTCATAAAATAGCAAAAATTAAAAGTTAATAAGTTTGCCATGATTATTTTATGTGTGTATTCCGGCTATAAGACCTACGCAATCATTTTTTGTGATGCATGTGGCGATCTAGGCACTTGATGAAAACCTAGTGAGGGTCTTATGGTTCTCTTTTTGGGGAAGACTTGCTAGAGTTCTCGGATCTAAATGTTTACTTGTTAATATTATTGTCATGTTTTTAGTATTATGTTCTTTAGTGATTTTTGTTTTTAGCCTACATGTTTACACGCCTAAAACTAAAATAAAAGAGGACTAATACCTATAAAAAGATGACATTAATATGGTCTTAATTTACACGCCTAAATACCATGCTCATTGTGACCTGCTATTTGATTCGTGAAAAATTGTTTTTGTAAAATTAAGTGACCTAAATTATTGAAACAAGTTTTCATGAAATTAAAAACTGGACGCTATGGACACTTGAGAAGTACGGCTCACCCACTAGAACAAACTAAAAGGGGGGTTTCAGGCGGTGCGCACAGTCACACCTAAAGGATTTTCGGTCATAGCTTCGCGCTGACCTGGTCCTCCGCTTCCTTGTGAGTTCGATTGGAGCTACCGTGAACCATGATGATCACTATAGTGTCATTACTAAAAGTTTTTAAAATAAAGTGCTCAAAGTTGTTTTGCATGCTTCTTTGTACACGATTTTATCACATTTATGTGTATACCCTATATGTAAATTTTAAGTCTATGCCACCCAACCAAGAACACATGCATTTGACTTGACCTCTTTGGTCAGACCTTAGGGCCATTTCAACCCATGGCAAATTTTGCTCATTGGTCAGACCTTTGGCGATATTTGCACGTTCTTGTTTGGTCGACTTATTTCGAGTATGCTTGGTCAGACCTTGGACCCGAGGCATAAGATGAGACTAAACATGCTCATGACATTATTACTTGTCTACTAATGTCTTGATCAGTCTCATGAGTCTAAGAGTTGCAGTTTATGCAATTAACGCTCGCCGCTTACCTCTTGCCCTACTTGTTTACACGCTGGTCAGACCTCCGGTAATAAGTGGGAGGTCAAGTTGGATCTTAGTCTTAATTAGTAATTAATTGGGTAGTTAATTCTTTTAAGAATTTAATTATCGAAAATACTAACATTGAACTTTCTATGTTCTGATTAAAATTGTGTTGTTGCAACATAATTCGTAAACAAAAGTTTGTTTTTTCTTAAAAAGACACACTTAATCTCTTTTCCTGGTAAGAAGAGTGAGACTTATTCCTATTTGTTTTCTCCTTAGTTGACAAACTAAGATAGGATTACAATCGTTAAACTCACTCATGATCTTTCATTACCCTTTTCCGGTATTGAAATAATTGAAAGATAAAATATTTTGTGTAACTAGAAAACATTTTGTCTATAGCTACCAAAATAAATGACATCTTGCACTTGTCACGATGTATGAGTTTAAACCGCAAAAGAGTAAAGAAATTCCTAGCATATTCGCTAGGTATTTTTCTTGGACTCTTATTATTCCTTATAGTGCTAAATACCCTTGGGGCTATGTAGACGATAAAGGAGGAATTGCATGCTAACTATTCAAGTTAAATGAAAGCATGAATGGCTAGTCCCTCATCTACATAAGTAGGACTTCATATACTCTGTTCAATACCTAAGTACATTGCTACTTGTAGGCATTCGAAGAGAATAGGAAAGTATATTAAATTGCAATATGCTTTCTACTGGCAATGTAACACTTACAATGTTGACAAATCCAGTGGGAGCATTGCGTTTTATTACTGAAATAACATTCCTGTAATGTTGTCAATTTCAGTGGGAGCTACGAGATTTATTTCCTTGTTAGTCACCCATATCATTTCAAACTTGCTTTGAAATAATTCATTACTTTCCGAATATGAACGACCATTGCTTAAAGGATAATTGCATTTTATTTTATTAGATAACTCGTTGCCTTTCTGCTGCTGCTTTCTGAACGTTATCTATAGAATAATAATCCACAATTCCGTATTAAAGGTTATGGTTCTAAAACTACTTGTAATATCTATGACATTATCATATTGTTTACACAATCAATCACATGTTGTTTGTTTTCATAATATGATGTTGTGCCTTACACAAGTGGGAGAAATCTCAAAGTGTGTGCAAGGAACAACATATTATTGGTTTCTCTTGACCGCAAGGTAAGAAAGCTAATCATTCTACTAGGACTTGAACACGCAAGATGTTTGTTGCCCTACTACATTCAAATGTCATGATATAATGTAAAGATACTTCAACATTTTGACTACATGTTTTAGTCAACATAATTTTGGTTAAATGATAATAATCATAATTCTGAAGTATAAAATTAACTTGAAATTACTACAGAACTCAAGAGTTTGCGTTCATGATTACTTTTGTTAATATAATTATGTTTACATGTTAAGACATAATTATAAAGTCCTTGAATTAATCAATGACTTATAACATAAAGTATATAGTAAAATTGTTATGTCTTCTTGTTAACACATAAACATGAGGCATTTGAATTATTCAAAGACTTATAATGTATTATTGACATGTTCTGTTTTCTTGTAAACACATGAACATATAATTCTTGAACAGTTCTGTCTTCTTGTGAACACATGAGCATAAGGTTCTTGTATTATTCAAGAAATATACATTATAGCATGCACTTGGTTCAAAAATACTTAATATGCAATTTAGCTCGACCCAATTGACAAGTATTTGATCCAAAGAGAATTAAGTTATCTATGGAATTCTGATATAGTCTCACAATTCCAATACTCATAGAATACCACATTATTATGGTATGTCTAATAGGTTGAAACAAACAATATTCATATTGTTTAATTCATGATAGCTTTAATTGCTCTACCTCCAAAATCTATCAAGGTTAGAAAATTGCGTGTGTCGTGGACATACTCAATATGGTTCAAAACCTAGAAGGTATTCAAGACAACCTATGACGGAAACCCCTAAACCTTTAGGGATTTTTGGTTTTTCCACTCAAACCAATCGAATCCTAAACCCTTTTGGGTTTTTGATTTTTCTACACTTCCTAGCTTGAAGATTGTAGTATTGGTGTTCCTCCTAGCTCGACGAAACACAAAACTGTTGCTAAGGTTTTCGGTTAAAGGGTGATACACAATTAGGGTTTTTGCTACAAACCTTAATTAGAGTTGTTGGAAGAAATTCCATTATGTCTTGATTTAAGTTCTGAATTTGTTGAAATCTTATGAAGCATTTTATTAACAATCTTGAGATGAGAACTTAAAATGTATTTTGTGGTTCCCAAATAAAGAACAATTTATTGTTGCTTAAATACTTAGTATTTAGAGAATTGTCTCTACTTACAAAAGTAAGTGGGAGCATCTACAAATCTTGAAGATATTCAAGAACAAATACATAACCTTCTAAAATCCACTTATTAATGTCATACTAAGGTTAAACATGTAAATGTAGACCGAAGTATAATGTTACACTCATTCATAAATCCGTAAGGATGCCTCATCACTTGAGTGATATTTTAATATCAATGCTGAGGGATATAAGTTAGAAGATCATTGTAAATCTGCTAACTACTAAGGTACATTATCACATCTTGAATCTGATAAATGTCTTAGAACTATGAATGATAAGATGCAGTCCTTAAAAGGCAAATCAATGTTTTGATATTGATTGTTATTTAGCCTAACAGTTAACCTATGAGGTTGGAATAAGTTTCTTTTGAAGAAAGGCTCACAAGGACACAATTGTATACATGTTAATGCATGGCTTATAATAAGAAGTTTTAATCATACTCGAGCAATTGACTGTGATTAGATTTTTCTTATATACATGCATTAATTAAATAAAGGTAATTAATTGTCATACATGTTTCCTTGAATGTGGAATATGGCAATTAAGTTTTATAAATATTTCCTTCATGATTACCTTTTGCGAGGACGGTGTGTAATCAAAATGGTTATGAGTTTATATAATCTTTATGTAGTATACAAGTTTTAGCAATCCAAGTTTGGATTGGATCATGCATCTAGGAGTTGAGATCTTGAATTTAATTACAATATGATTTTGATTGAATTAAGATAACTCCTGATTACATCTGACATTAAGTGGGAGCACTATGTTTTTCCTTAAAATTCATATGTTGTATAACATATTGAAGATATCATTCCATTTAAGCTAGATTTTAATCCTTAAGCTTGGAATGAAACTTCACTTAGGATTTAGGGAATAGAACAAACAACCTTGGAATAAATATTTATTTAGAATAAACATATGCGGAAAATTAAGTCCAACACAAATGCAATATATCATTGAAGCAAGTCTTAAATGGTATATTTCACTCGGAATAATTTATTACATGGATGGAAACCTTATGTTTTTAACTAAGGATTTGTCATGTATATATTATATTGTGTATAAGACTGGTTGTTACTTTTGCACTAGAGCAAGATGAGCTGACAACAACAATATCTAATTGAGAGTATTTAGATTATTGTTAATACAGATGTTTACGAATTATAAAGCATAGTATTGTATACGTACAATGATGCTAGAGGATAATTAAAACTAGTTAAAGTAAGATTTTATCATTTATGATAAATCTGCTAACTAGATATGCTCAACGAAGAGCATTGTTGCATTACACATTAAGGAATAAAGAGTACTTTACATTTTAAGAAACTGTAAAGATGATTGTCAGTATGTCGTTGACTTCTAATACCTTATGCAAGGTAGGGCGACATCTCCATACTATGACACTTGCAATAGTATGATCATATGAGATAAGACACTCATCATATATCTCAAATCCCTCACTATATGTGAAATTTGAAACTAGTATTCGGAAAGTTGACTCAGATGACTATTTAGTTTTCTTGTAAAGAAAAGTTAAGAATGTTAGAAACATTAGACTTCAATTTACTAATTAGTCTCATGCATATCTGTTTTTAGTATTTGGATAATTGGGATTGTAAGATAATTTTTACCTTATGATGAATAAAGATACTTGGTATTTGTTATTCATTCATATAATAATTGTTATCCTATATTTGCATGTTTAATCCTTGAATGATTTTATCGTTCTAAATATGTCCATTGTTGGTTAACAATTTGGGAATATTGTTATGCAAGGCAAATATGAGTGTTGGTTATATTCTATGAGAATGTGGATTGTTCCCGCCAAACTCATATGTATTCATAAGGGATGCATATTGGACACCCCAACTTTCGAACATTTACTTTTGGATCCTTGTCATGAGTAAAATGTTGAAAATGGTTTATTAAGTCATCCTTAGACTTGAGATACAAGCAAGTTCTGTTATGTGTGGATATCACTTTTGTAATTATATGCCAAACGCTGTCCAGAATAAGGTAGTTATAAAAGCTATTTTTCGGAGTGATTTGAAGCAGCATCCACAACACTTGTAGTCAACAAAGGATTTGTTGCTCCACTTGATAAGTGCAGAATGATACCATGGCGCCTCTCCAGAATTAATCAGATAATTGTGTGGCCGCACCCAAAGGGTAATTTTAAGACGATTCTTAATTACATTTGGTATATCTGAATTAACTTCTATAATGAGAATTTAAATGGTTAAACTATATGGAATGAGTTACGATCCATATCCATAGTTTAACGGTATCTGTAACAAAAGGATGATAATGGCAAGTAATACATAACCATTAAAAGCTGAGATTGTTCTTGAAACTTCATCTCTAGTATTTCTGATTTATGACAATAAGTGTGTTGCTAGACGTTGCTATTGTTGGTATAAATGTAAGTCTGCTACTCCAACTCCCAAGTGGGAGCTGTTGGAATATGGTAGTTGAATCCGCATGTTATACGGTTAGAAATACGTGAGCCTATTGGGGGCACACACGTTAATACACGAAGAGTGCGTTTATTATGTATTTAATATATATAACTCGTTTATATTTATTAAATATATAATATGTTTCACGATATTTATTTAATGACCGTTAGTTATCGTTGGACGCTAAATAGCTAATAGGCTTTTGTAATTAATTAACGATGGGCTAGATAATTAATAAAAGCCCATAATGCACTATGAGTCCATACACTAGAATGATCAGCCGAATGAGATGTATAGAAGGCCTTGGCTTGTTGATTAAGAAATTGTATTAGGGTTTAGAATCTTTAAACCTATATATATACAATTGCTTCAATAAGATATTGTAGGTTTTTATTATATGCTCTACTCCAACATCTATACTCAAATCGGAAGAAAGAAAGAAATATAAACAATAACCAAAAGTTGTTTGTCTGTTTCTTTTCCATTCGTACAAGTAGGAAGAACCAAAATATATATTGTATATAATAGTTTTGGTTTCTTTTACTTTGACAATCAATCGAATGTATTCCCTTTCGGTATTCGATTGTTTTATTACAAAAACTATACACTTGTTGTTAGTTACGTGAATCAACCACTAGCATGGTAACGTATTTGTTTGACGTGTTTGTGTGAGCAACCGTAGAGGTGGTATTTTAACCACTATCAGTTTCTTTTGCGGGTGTCAACGAGGGTTAGTTTTTTTGTTCCCTTTTATTCTTTATTTGTTTATTATACGTGTTAACTATAATTGTAAACTAGATCCATTATCCGCTGCATACTCGTAGTTAATGGTTAACATGATTATAAAATCCCAACATGTTCCACTTAGGTTATAACATGAGAAAAGTTTTTGTTAGTGTTAATTAGAACTGTCTATTTTATCCAAGACTTTTTGTATATATGCTAGCTAAATCGAAAATCATTCATACATATATTGATAAACATGAACAAAAAAAAGTATGTTGCATAAATTTGGCAGACTATTTACATGTAGGTTGCATTAATGGAAAATAATCAACGACTTAACCTTATCTATAGAGATAGGATATCGTGAGGGATTTCACCATTGCCCTAGTGGTATCACTCCCCCATCGCAAATGGCTAGTTGACCTGTCGATGAGGGCTTTTGCAGAAATAAGTCATAGATTCGATCTCAACACCTGGCTAAACGTCACTGGAACAAGTGTTCATTGCTTTGGGCTAGGTTCTTAAGGGAGAGTAAGTTGGCACCTAAAAAGGGTAGCACGGGTCACGGCTTCCCTGATGATTTAATCCTTTTGGAGAGGATATCCTGAGGGATTTCAAACTCGGATATCTTTTATATAGAAGAAGCCGTTTATCTCAAAAGATTTTTGCTTGAGCGGTTTGCGCGCTTTGAAAGAGATATTTCATGTTTTTGGTGTGTTACTCAATCCTCATCGTGTATGTATATTGCAAGAAACACAATTTGCCTTACACAAGCCGATCATTCTATGATGCCAATGTAACAACACTTAAAACACTAAGAACCGCGGCTCTGCAGGCTCGTGATCTTACAAACCCAGCTACTCATAACTTACTATGGGAAGCTAAGTTTTAACACTCATGGATGAGTGACGCCCTATATATCCTGGTACTCTTCTTGAGTCTAGACGTTTCTCGGCGCTTATTTTGTATTTCTAATACTGATTATGGATCATTTCAATTTATAGAATTTGCAGTTTGATTATAATCGACGAGTATGTTTTTCTCTCCTTATTAGGGCATCCTTAATGCATGACTTTTTTTTAAAAGTGTAATACATGTACACCTAAGCATTGCATCTCACTGCATAATTTTTTTTACAATGCATAAACTTATAAAGTTGAGTTAAATGCCACCTAAGTGTACTATATTTAATTATTTTGCACTTTCTTTCATACACGTTAAATAATACTCGTCCCATAAAAACTGTCCACTTTGACTTTTTTAAGTATTTCTTTTTCAACTTTTACCTTAAATATTTTTGTTTGCGTTATGTAGGACCGTTAACACTAGTGATTTATGTGGGTCGGGGAAGCTCAAAGTAAAGATTAAACATGGTAATATTAGATTAAAGAATGGGGAAGGTGTGTGCATTCTAAAGGAAAGATTAAACATGGTAATATTAGATTAAAGAATGAGGAAGGTGTGTGTGTATTCTAGAGAGAAGGAGGAGAAACACGCACACCCCTTCCCCATTATTTAATATAATATTACCATGTTTAATCTTTACTTTAGAATACACACACCTTCCCCATTATTTAGGAAGTTTGTTCATTTCGTTTTTTTATCAAAGTTAACAAAAGGTTGCGTCTTTTCTCAATAAAAACGCAAGCTTTTTGTGTAAAGCTTTGATTTTTACAAGTTGTAGGTTAAAAAGGTTGTTACTTTTCATAGTTTTTACGTTTTTTTGTGAGTTTTGGTTGTTTTCATCGATTTCTATCTTCAAAAATTTGGTGTTGTCTCGTTAAAGGTTAGAAATTTGTATCGAAATATTGGTTAAAAGAGCATAAAGGTGATAAAGGTTCGAACTTTATAAGTATTTACGGGTTTTCGAAGTTGGATGATCGTGGAAAATAGCTAAGAAGATTGTTTGTGAATCGCTCTTGGATCTACATAGCACTTTTGTTGAAATTCCTTGTATAATGGGTTTTGTCAAAATTGTTGGTGAATTTAGATAAAAGAGGGTTTATCTAAATTGTGGACGAATTTAGATAAAAGATGGTTTATCTAAATTGTGGACGAATTTAGATAAAAAAAAAGGGCTTATCTAAATTGGTGATGAATTTAGATAAAAAGGGACTTATCGAAATTGGCAACTTTGGTTTATCGAAATTGAGAGCCCTCGCAATTTAGATAATTTTTTTTTTTTATCTAAATTCAAGAGTTTATCTAAATTCTAGAGTTTATCTAAATTCCAGACTTTATCAAAATTCCAGAGTTTATCTAAATTCCAGAATTTATCTAAATTCAAGAGTTTATCTAAATTCAAGAGTTTATCTAAATTCCAAAATTTATCTAAATTCAAGAGTTTATCTAAATTCAAGAGTTTATCTAAATTCAAAAGTTTATGTAAATTCCAGAATTTATCTAAATTCAAGAGTTTATCTAATTCAAGAGTTTATCTAAATTCAAAGGTTTATCTAAATTCCAGAGTTTATCTAAATTCAAAGGTTTATCTAAATTGCAAGCTGCTTGATTTCTAGAGACTTAACCTCAAACGATCATAAGCTAAAGACCAAGACTTGTTACACCCCGTGCCCACTTAGACCAAAAATTTAAAACTTTACACACGGAAACGCTTTGAACATAACGGACCTTCTGTTACTCTTTTGACCATTGACAAAAATTTATAAACATTCATACCTTTGGACTATTTTTAACTGAAACTAGACTCAATTACCTTTGAAACGATGGGTGGCACGTCCCGTGACGGCTTACGGATTAAAAGTTACTCGATTTTTAAACAGACACTAATACCATAGGTATTAGTCTAAAATGCACCCATTGCATCTAAAATACACACTTTTTCCCTTCACTTAAAAACTGGGGGGTATTAGTCTAATTTACCCCCTTTTTACCTCTAAAATACCCCATTTTTCTTTCACTTTTAAAACTGGGGGTATTAGTCTAATTTACCCCCTTTTTACCTCTAAAATACCCCATTTTTCCTTCACTTTTAAAACTGGGGGTATTAGTCTAATTTACCCCCTTTTTACCTCTAAAATACCCCATTTTCCTTTCACTTTTAAAACTGGGGGTATTAGTCTAATTTACCCCCTTTTTACCTCTAAAATACCACTGGGGGTATTAGTCTAATTTACCCCCTTTTTACATCTAAAATACCCCATTTTTCTTTCACTTTTAAAACTGGGGGTATTAGTCTAATTTACCCCCTTTTTACCTCTAAAATACCCCATTTTTCTTTCACTTTTAAAACTGGGGGTATTAGTCTAATTTACCCCCTTTTTACCTCTAAAATACCCCATTTCCCGAAAAATGACTTCTATGACCCGACAATTAATGAAACTTTCCAGATTTCATTAGTATGTCAATGGGCTCATTTCCATACAAAAATATTTATCGGACGACACCCTGAAAGGGTACTTTACAAATTAGACAGGTTATGCAAATAACCTGTTTTAACCCATCGACGCTCCAAACCACTTAAAACACCTCATTTACCCACCATACTTAACCAACATCCATAACTTAACCTACTAAACTTGACTCATAAACTCGTGACCCGTTCACACTCCAAAATGGGTGTGAACCCGCTTATGCCAAACACCCCCTTAAAACTCATTAACAATACCCACTTTTTACCCAATACACATAACAACTATGTAACCACTTAAAACACACTTTACTTAACATTTCAATTATATTGCAAAGTTGATGGTACAAAGTCTTGACCCATATCTTTCCAAAATGGGTGAGATTGGCTATTTGCCAATCACCCTCCTAATTACCACCATAAACACATACCATTAAGACTTCTTGACATTTACATAAACTTGACTCATGACCTATCATGACTAAAGACCATGGATGACAACAAGACCGTTAAATAGCAAAATGACCACATGGATTGAAATATACCAAAACACGAAAGGACACTTCGGGGCTTCCAACTTCAACACACTTGGTCCAAAAGATTACGGTCTTCTAGTTACCTTCTACAACTACGCTAATACTAACCGTAAGCGAAAACGCTTAGTAAGTATATGAGATATAACCAACATCACATTTACATGAGATTGGTGATTAACACCAATCATAACATTAACAAGGAGCATAAAATGGGATTATTACTCACCTTGACCAAGCAAGTAATTATATAACATTAACACATTTAGCATTGGATCCAAGCTAACATACATTCACAAGCTCCATAACAAATCACATTAACACAATCATAACATTAACAAGTTATACTCATATACTTACCTCAAATCCTACTAGCTTCCTACTTGGCTTTGATTAGGCTTCTATAATTGCTCCCTAGCACAAGATTAATTACAATTAGTGACTAACAAACTAAAAAGACCATCATTTCACTACCTTTTGCCCTAATCCTCAAAACCCACCATATGAACCCTAATTTCTAACATTGGGGAAAAATACATACAAGATGAAGAGGTTACAATTAAGGTATCTCTAGTGCTTCTTGATCACTTCTTGATGGTGGATTTAAGCTCAATTGCCAATTTTGCTCTTCCCTCCTATTTCTCCTCTATATGTCGACACTTCAAGAACCTCAAAGACCTTTCCAGAACTTTTCTAAGTCTTGGATATTTATTTGTTGTTAGTTACAAGTTTGGCCTCTTGGTAAATTTAGTCCTTCTAGTCCTATTCTTCCTATTTTGGCCACACATTAAGTTATTACCTAATCTATAACACATAACTTATATTTACATAGTATAATATTTACATAATTGGTACCTCATCGGGATACGGGTGTAACAATTCACCCCTCCTTAGAATGAGAGTTCGTCCCCGAACTGTACTCTTGAAATAAATGAAAATACTCACTCCTTATCTTTTCCTCCGGTTCCCACCTGATACTTGTACCCTTACGATATCTCCATTGAACCTTTACTAACGGAATCTCTTTGTTTCGAAGCTTCTTCACTTTCCTTCCTAATATTGCTTCTGGTTCGTCTTTTTGGGAAAGCAATTCCGGATCAATTTCGATGTCGTTTAAAGTAATCACACTTGTTTCGTCCGCCAAACACTTCCTTAAGTATGATACAGGAAAGATGGATACCTCTCATTTCTTTAGGTAATTCTAACTCATATGCTACCTCGCCTACCCATTTCGAGATTTGAATGGCCCTATAAACCTAGGACTTAGTTTCCCTTTGTTTTTGAACCTAAAAACGCCTTTCCACGGGGAAACTTTTAACATAACCAAATAACCTACCTCGAATTCAATTGGTCTTCTTTGATTATCGGCATAGTTTTTCCACCTATCTTGTGGTGCTTTAAGTCTTGCACGAATCATTTCAATATTTTCCGTCGTTGCCAATACTACATCCGTGCTCGCTAATTTCCTTCTTCCACTCCTTCCCAACGCACGGGTGTTCCACACTTTCTACCATAAAGCATTTCATAGAGTGGCATATCTATACTCGCGTGATAGCTATTATTATAGGCAATTTCAACTAGAGGCAATTGATCGTCCCAAAATTCACTTACAACCGGACATCGTCAATGCTTTTCCTTGCAAGGCTCGTATCTATCTTGTGAGCCATAAAGGCATAACAACCATGTGATAAGTATCTCCTAGCCTTAATCACGGAGCATAACTTCAATTCACCCTTCCTTTTATCACCATAAATAATCATCTCACTACCGCTAGAATTTACAACTCGAATGATCTTGGCTACAAAGGATGGCCGCATTATATTTGCCAGGCCAATCCATTCCAATGACAATGTCAAACTCTCCTAGCATTATAGGAATTAAGTCAACTATAAAGGCACTATCATCGATCTTTATTCCTACGCTTCGATATACATTGGATATAACTACAACCTTACTATCGGCTATTTCTACTTTAAGGGGTATCGGAAGTTTAACTAGTGGGGTGGTTAGTTGCTTGGTACAGTTATAGGATACAAAGAACACACTAGCACTCGAATCATACAAAGCTCGAGCGGTTACGGAATTAACAAGAATAATACCTGAAATAACATCGGACTCCGACCTAGCTTCTTCGGTACTCATTTGATAAACTCGAGCCATTGGCTTTGGAATTTCAACCCTTTCTTCTTTGACAGTCCTCAATGGCCTCGCTTTAATTGCCTTTGTTTTTGGGCAATCCCTCAACCTATGCCTTATTTCATTACACCCGTAGCACACTATCATTGGTTTGGCGCAATCTTTACTTTTATGGTCTAAAGCTCCACACTTGTAACAACCCGGCGTATTTCGCCTACACTCCCCAAGATGAAACTTATCACACTCCGGACAAGCCACTTTAGTCTTGGTCTCAACATCTTCCTTGCCATGATCAAACTTGGTTTTCTTCCCATCTCTATCTCCAAACTCTTGCTTCTTCTTTGGTTCCTTAGCCTCTTTCTCCTTCCTCCTAAGCAAGTCCGCTTCTCTCACACGAGCTCTACTTAAAAGGTCTTCCAAAGTAGTGCATTTGAACGGCGAGATTACATCACGAATATCATCCTTGAGCATCCTTTGAAATTTGTCGACCTTAAGCTTCTCATTGCTATGATATTCGGGACAATACGGAACCATGTCATTGAACTTTCTCCATAACTCATTCACCGTCTCATTGGTTTGAGTGAGAGATTGGAACTTCTCTCGGATTTTGTCAATTTCCTCAATCGGAGCATATTCGGCACTAAACAACTCCTTAAATTCCTTCCAAGTACATGCTTCAGCCCAAAGTTCACCTTTCTCACACACCTTTCCTTCCCAGTTCCCACCAAGTTTTAGCACTATCACGAAGAAAGTTAGTAGCATAGATAACCTTCTTCCTTTCCTCACAACCGCTAGTTCGGAAAGCACCTTCCACAGCCGTAATCCACCTATTACTAATAATTGGGTCAAGAACACCGGTAAACCGTGGTACATCACAAGCCGTGAAGTCCTGGTAAGTAGCTTTGTCACTCTTAGGTTCTTTCGCTGAACCGCATTCTTTCTTAAACTCCTTAAACTCTTCTTTCATTAGTTCCCTAAGATTTTGCGTTGTCTGATTAACATAGAAAGGCATTGCTTGCTTAATAGCTTTATCCACTCTTTTTGCTAACATTGAGTCTAGGGCTTTCATCTCCTCTTCGGAGAAACCCCTAAAGCTAGGTCCCCCAGAACTAGGAGAAGAGAAACTTTCATTGTCCTTATCAGTGTTATTCGCACCGCTTGCCGAAGATTCGGCATGTTTGGAAGCCGTGGATTTTGCGACTTCTTTTGGGTGAGGGGTTTCCATTTCTTCTTCTTACTGAAAATTAGCAATTCATAATATTAGGCACACATACATATATCTAACCAATGCATGAATGACATTTTCTATCCTTACTCTAGCACCCTAGCTTGTCACTCGTGAATTATCTAAATGATTTCAATTTCACATATGTTCCGTATTTTTATCACTACGGTGGCCAAGCGTAGTCATAAAAATATTTAATATATGGGTCATCAAAATCACCCAAACAATACACAAATAACAAACACTAGTCTTAAACGCATCTACACAAGGCCTAAGTCTAGGAAATCCTAAGGTGAAATCCTAAATCTCTTAGACCAAGGCTTTGATACCAAGTTGTTACACCCCGTGCCCACTTAGGCCAAAAATTTAAAACTTTACACACGGAAACGCTTTCAACATAACGGACCTTCTGTTACTCTTTTGACCATTGACAAAAATTTATAAACATTCATACCTTTGGACTATTTTTAACTGAAACTAGACTCAATTACCTTTGAACCGATGGGTAGCACGTCCCGTGACGGCTTACAGATTAAAAGTTACTCGATTTTTTAAACAAACACTAATACCATAGGTATTAGTCTAAAATGCACCCATTGCATCTAAAATACACACTTTTTCCCTTCACTTAAAAACTGGGGGGTATTAGTCTAATTTACCCCCATTTTTACCTCTAAAATACCCCATTTTCCTTTCACTTTTAAAACTGGGGGTATTAGTCTAATTTACCCCATTTTTACCTCTAAAATACCCCATTTTCTTTCATTTTTAAAACTGGGAGTATTAGTCTAATTTACCCCCTTTTTACCTCTAAAATACTCCATTTTCCTTTCACTTTTAAAACTGGGGGTATTAGTCTAATTTACCCCCTTTTTACCTCTAAAATACCCCATTTTTCTTTCACTTTTCCCCTTAAAACTGGGGGTATTAGTCTAAGTATTTCAACTTACAACCCGCGCTTTAACATTGTGGCTTATGCACACATAACAGTGCATAACCTGTTTTTCAAAGAAAGGACCCTGTTGTACATTTTATTGCAACAATCCAAAAAGAAAAGAAGTTCTCACGCAAAGTTTATCAAAACAAACTTCTTAATCTTAAGCAAAATTTTATTCAAAATTCATCAAAAGGTTTTTCAACACTTTTCAAAAATTTTGCTTAAGATTTTCAAATCTTTACTCTCCATTCGCTCCAAAATTTAAAAAAAAATGTCAAAACCTATGCAAGTTTTGAGGGGGAGTATTTCAAAATCAAATATGTTCCAAAAGTTCATGCAAATCCGTTTCTCCCTATTAGCTTTCCAAAAACAATGATTTTTATCAATCGGTATCAAAAATACCATCGAAATGCTATTTTTGAGGGGGAGAAATGTGATTAAAATGTGATCGTAGTTGAATCTCAAAAGAGCTCGACTCAGTATGAACCCTCGAATTGACAAAAATCAAAAGTCAATTAAATGTCAGTAATCGAAAAGACTTGTCCGGGACGGGTAATAATTTCAAGCTGGTTCATCCAGTGATGTAAACGTGTCTTGCAAAGGACTTGTCTAAGTAGAATGTACCAATTCGAGAGATTCTTCTTTTGATATGACCGGGACGAGTAATAATTTCAAGCTAGTCCAACTAGTGATGTAAGCGTGTCTCGCAATGGTCATATTAACTGAAAATTGATCAATTCAAAAATGTACGAACTCTACCCAACATGTGCAAATTTATCTTAAACATGCATGAGCACATTTGAAGGGGGAGTATTTCAAAAATTGCAAAACTCTCGAAGTGTTAACTAAATGTGTTTATTCATAAACACTTTGAGAGATTTTCACAAAAAGGTTTTATGGCAAGTGATCAACAAATCTAGGATAATCATGGAGTAATAAGGTGATTATGGTTAGGTTATGTCCTATGATCCACCAGAGCCGGAGGGATCTACCCAAGGACAATTCCAATAGATTAGAATTAGAAGTCCTTAGGAAAGATTGAAAAAAAAAGGAGTAAATGAGAAAGGGAAAGAAGGGGTTGAGGAATGAAAAAGAAAAGTTTAATGAAAGGGTGAAAAGAAATAGCCCTCCATGAAAACTTAGGGCAGAAACCGGGTCAATACATATGCTATCATTTATCACAAAGTTGGTACTGATATTGAAGACAAGACGTCATGGACCCAGTGACGCGATGCACAAACCCCTCCTAGCCACTCAGATATATCTTAAAAGATATTTGTTTCATTTCTCACGGAGAACACTGCATAATCTATCGGCCTCTCATTCCGAGATGTGTTGATATTGAAAAGGTGTCACTCTGCTCCATGCCTCCGTCTACTAAAACCAAAACGCACATTATCGAGTCTAGAGCCATGAGATTCATTAAAAGATCTCTTAGGAACACTTAAAATATAATACACCTGTGTTAGCCAAAAAGGACACAAGGTGTAAAAGAGTCATAATGAGATCCTTAGATCTTGCCATTTATATCATGATGGTTACTTGTTTCAAAACGGTCTACAGTCGTGGAGTGATACTTCGGTATACTTCAGCGGCTCACCTGGATTGTGGGTATACTTCGGTATATCTGTTGCAAGCCTTCTTAAGGGCATCCAATTCAGGAACAACCTTTGTAAGGAATAGAGAAGGTTTTCATACTATGCTGTTGATTCTCTCGAAGTCTGAGCCTGTAAGTGCTGGAAATCCCACCAAAGAGATTCCTTTCACGAATTGAGTCCTTATGACGTGGGTCTCTACTTGGATTTATCCATAGTAGTGATAACTTGTAACGCCCCGTGACCAAACACGACTAAAAACGTGAAAATTTTTCGCAAAAAGCACACCCGAAAACTGACCCACTGTTACTCTTTTACAACCTGACGAAAATCTATACACATCTAGACCTTGAGACTATTTTTAAATGAAACTAGACTCAATTACCTTCAAAACGACGGGTGGCACGACCCGTGACGACTTACGGATCAAAAGTTATGATTTTTTGAAAGTTGCCAAAAAAATTTACCGAGGCGCCCATCCGATCGGATGGGGTCTGCTGATCCACCAAAATCACGAAAATGCCCTGATTTTAAAAACCCGACCTCGAAACTTTACCAAACTTTCCAGATTAGCTTAGTACACTATTTAGCTCATTTTCATACAAAAACATTCGCTGTTTGACACCTCGGAATAGTACTTTGAGTTATAACGGGTTATGCATAAAAACACATTTCAACCCATTTACACTCCAAATCACTCAAAACACTTCATTTACCCAACATACTTAACCATTATACATAACTTAACATACTAAAACTGACCTATACATCCATAACCCGTTCAAACCCCAAAATGGGTAAAAACTAGCTTATGCCAAACACCCTCTTACAACTCATTTTCAAAACACACTTTTTGCCCAAAACACATAACAACTACTTCTCCAATTGAACACATACATAACTTAACATTTCTAATATATTGAGAAAATGTTAATACAAAGTCTCAACCCGCAGCTTTCCAAAATGGGTAAATTTAGCTAATTGCCAAACACCACCTAACTACCACCATAAACATATATCATAAAACTTCATGACCTTTTCACATACCTAGCCCATTACCTAACTTAAACAAAGACCATACATGACGACAAGACCGTGAGATAACAAAATGACCACAAAGATTGAAGTATACCAAACAAGAAAGACACGTCGGGGGCTTCCAACTTCAATATGCTTGGTCCAAAAGAGTACGGTCTTCTACTACAACTTCTTCTAGCAAGAACTTCTACTACATAACCACTTATACCTTATCCTTACCTTTGCTCGATCCTTCAGTACCTATCAAGAAAACATCACAACTAAACACGTAAGCGAAACGCTTAGTAAGTACATGGCATAACAAGCTAAACAACATAAATCATACATAACCATAACTAGTCTAACCACTAGTTAAGCTAGCGATATAGGGGCACATACCTCATTGCCAACATAGTCGGCCTAAACACGATCAACCCATAAGGTTGAACTGTTAGACCCGTATCCCGGTTATGAGTAGACCCCACCTTAGATGGAATATGTTAAGGACTTATGTGATTAGTTGGTCAAGAAGGTTATGTGGAAGTCAAACCCGATAGTCAAACTAATAGTCAAGGTATGACTAATGTGGCTATATAAGTTATGATGTATGAACTAAAGGGACCTAGTTTGCTAAGTGTTGATTATATGTTATAAGTTAGTTGTGACTAAAATAGGATAAAAAGGGACTTGAGGGACTAATTATGTCAAAAGGCCAAAGTCTACACCTAACTATTATATCTAGGATAATCTAGAGATATCCACAATTATTGAGAAGGTGTGAAGACCGGATTTTAGAGAGAAGATAGAGAGGGAAAAAGTGAGATGGTGATCTAGAGAAGATGAAGATGATCAAGTCCTAAGTGCTTATGGCCTTCCTTAGCTATGATCTTATGCAAGTAAGTACCTATGTTCTTGATATTAGTGGAGTTAAAGATTATGAGTAAAGTGGGTTTTTATCATATGATCAAGATATGATCATATGATGATAGGATTGGGAAAATGAGTGTATTTAATGGGTTTTGTTAACCCTTGTTATATTATTAATTGTTATGTTGTTAGGTTTTGGTTATGGTAGAGGATGATGATGATGATGGAAGATTATGATGATGATGATGTTCTTGGTATTGTTTAGCTTGGACTAAGGTAAGTAAAATGATGATGGCATGTATTATATGGATGTCTAACATGTATGTGTTATGTATGTTTTGTGGTTAGTGATAAGAGATTTGATATGTGCTTATATGCTAGGATGAATATGATCTAAGTGGTGAGTTTGGTTGTGATGGTAAGTTGATGGTAGGTGTTTATGCAAGAATTAGAGAGTGGAGTAGCTAAGTAAGTGTTTGGAGATATGTGATGCTTATGTGTTTGATTGAAGTATGATGGTATGTGATTATCGTTTTACTTACTAAGCGTAAGCTTATTCTTTTAGTTGTCAATGTTTTGTAGGTTAATGGCGATGATGATAACTTGGCTTGGATTATAGCTTAAGGATATGGAAGCGGTTGGAAGGTAGTGAACGATAGGAGCTAGGTAGAATACCGAGCTCGAGTCAAAGTTGTACCCCCGAGAGTCTCTTTTATGAGTCATTTATTGTGTGTCAAAGTCGTGAAATGGTTTGGTGGTCTAACGATGTGTCAAAGTGTTTATTATGTGTTTGTAGTCAATGTTTAAAGGGGCGTTTGGTAAAGGTGAGAATGTACCCATTTTGGGATGTAAACGGGTCAAGTGTCGTTGGAACACGTTTGATATGTTAATCTAATGATTTCTGGAAAGTTTGATGTAATTCGGAAGTGGTATAAGTGGTTTGTTGTGAAAATGGGTTAAAAGTGGTTTATGCATAACCCGTCAGTTCTGGGATCTACCTTTAGGTTCCAAAGTATGGACCTAAGTGTGGATCCATAGTTTTCAGTTTAGGATCCCCTTTTAGGTTCCAAAGTATGGACCTAAGTGTGGATCCATAGTTTTCAGTTTAGGATCCCCCTTTAGGTTCCAAAGTATGGACCTAAGTGTGGATCCAGAATTGGTCATCTTGGTTATGAGTTAAATGTTCATCTTGGTTATGAATGTAGATTCTTATAAAGGGTCAATAGAGTAACGGAATGTCAAGTAAAGTCAAGCGTTTCCCGTCAAATCTTAAGGTATAATTTCAGTCCTGGACCTTAGTGTGGATCTTCCAGGATCTACTTTTAGGTTCCAAAAATCTGGACCTTAGAGTGGATCTTTCAGGATCTACTTTTAGGTTCCACAATCTAGACCTTAGTGTGGGTCAGTTTCGGAATGTTACTTTTTGCCAAAAAATTTTCACGTTTTTGGTCAAAGTGGTCAAGGGGCGTTACATGAACCTCATCCCATAGTTAGCCCAACGTCTAACTAAGCCTTGCCTAGTGATGGATCCATAACTAGCTAACGTACCCTATACCCTATCATTCACCATTACCATGTAATCAAACATGATAAAGCTAACACATAAACCATTATCATACATAACATATGATAAAGCTAACAAGAACATGTTAATACCATATACTTACCTTGATTCTCAATCACAATCACACTAACAATAGCTCCCCCACTTCTTACTTGATTCCTATATCACAATCATCTCAAATTAGAGACTAATTAACTAACTAATCATGAATTATCAACCTTTGATCATTATGATCAAATATTATAACATGAACCCTAATTTCATAATTTAGGGAAAGTACTTACTTGTGATGGGGATTCGAAATTAGAGCTTCCTAGAGACTTGGTAACACTAGAAGATGATTAAAATGGCTCAAATGGTAACAATGGAGTTTCCCTCCCTTTTTCCTCTCCTGGATCGACACCACAGTCACACACACTCACACTCTAAACTTTTCTGGACTATTCTCCATCTTTCTATAATTAGATATTAATAATTTAGCTTTACTCACTTGGCAAGACTCGCCCTCAAGTTTCATTCTTTCTATATTGACCACACATATTTACCACTTAACACATAAAACATAATACATAACATTTTATATACATATATAGTACCTTACCGGGATATGGGTGTAACAATTCTCCCCTCCTTAAAATAAGATTTCGTCCTCGAAATCTACTCTTGAAATAAATGAGGATACTCATTCCTCATCTTCTCCTCTAGCTCCCTTCTAATACTTGTACCCTTACGATGTTTCCATTGCACTTTTACTAACGGAATTTCCTTGTTTCGAAGTTGCCTCACTTTCCTTCCTAATGTCGCTTCTGGTTCATCCTTTTGTGAAATCAAATCAGGATCAATTTCGATATCATCTAAAGTGACCACACTAACCTCATCCGCTATACATTTCCTCAAATACGACACATGGAAGGTATTATGAATACCTCTCATTTCTTCGGGCAATTCCAACACATAAGCTACCTCGCCAACACGTTTCAAGATTTTAAACGGCCCTATTAACCGCGGACTTAATTTCCCTTTGTTTTTAAATCTAAAAATGCCCTACCACGGAGAAACTTTTAACATAACCAAATCACCTACCTCGAATTTGATTGGTCTTCTTCGATTATCGGCATAGCTTTTCCACCTATCTTGTGCTGCCTTAAGTCTCGCCCAAATTATTTCAATCTTTTCAGTCGTCGCCAATACTATATCCGTGCTAGCTAATTCCCTCCTTCTAACTTCTTCCCAACATACAGGCGTCCTACACTTTCTACCATAGAGCATCTCGTAGGGTGGCATGCATATACTAGCATGATAACTATTATTGTAGGCAAATTCAACTAAAGGTAAATGATCATCCCAATTGTGGAAAACTAGAAGGGGGGTTGAATAGTTTTTACCGTTTAAAATTAATTCGCTTTGTTACTTATCGTGATTTCAAAGTAAAGTAAACAATCAAGCACACAAACAAGTAATGTAAGTAAATAAGTAAAGAGAGGAAAGATCAAACCACATAACACAGATGTTTATAGTGGTTCGACTACAAGGACTCTTATCCTTGCCCTACTCCACTCCTCGAGCCTCTAACTCGAGAGTTATTCATCACTAAGAAACAAAGCTCCCTTCTCGGCGGAGAAAACCTTAATACACGTCGCTTACACCTTTTTCCGGTACAAATCTAAATACCGAGTTCTTGTTTAAGGAAGAACCAACCTGACGTCGCCTAAATGATTACCGACACTAAGCTAGATGTCGAGTTCTTTACAAGGGTACAACCACTCCCGTTTGGTTCTTTACAAGGGTACAACCACTCCCGACACTCTATGTGTTTTGAGGACTAAAACACTAACCGGTTTCTACTGAATAAAAGATGCAACTATGATGTGTGAACTGATGCAAGATCACACAGACTCTATACTACAGGATGACAACAGTATGTTGATCCTTCTATGTTGAGATCTTCTTTGCTACAAAAGGAAAGATCTATGTAATGTTAGTATGCTAAGGGTTAGTGATATGTAAATGAAAGGATATCTAAATTAAGCTATGTAAGTGATGAAATGGCCAAATGATCAGCTTGCTATTTATAGGCAAAGCTGATGAACAGGCGGCGGATCCCCAAAATTGGATCCGTCCGTGTATGCTTTTGGATCCGCCGTGTCAGGCCAGCTAAGAGATCTCCAAATCTTTCCAAATCTTGCCATATCTTTCCATATCTTCAAATGTCAACTCTTTGGCTTGAAGATCTAAACAAAATATCACAAAATCTTACCAAGATTGTGTAGATGATGCAGGCCATGATGTCATCCTAATATTTAACTAATAAAGTTTCCATTTTAAGAAATAAACATGTAAACTTGTATATGTTATTCCTAGTGAACTTTGTAATGTAAAATGTGTTTGTAAAATGCTTATCACTATAAATGTAAAAGACTTAATCTTATTTATGCTTTGCTTAAAGATAAACTTTGTAATTGTCATTAACAAAACTAAGCAAAGATCGTAAAATATAAATAACGTTTTTAGGACGATATTTGTATTAACAATCTCCCCCTTTTTGTTGATGACAAAACATAAAGTGTATTTTTAAGTAGAGAGCTTAAATAAGGGATGATCTTTTAAAAATATAGATTAAGTTAGTTTATGCAAGTTTTAAAATTTATTTTAAGCTAAAATGCATGTACTGTGATGTTTCACAGCTGATGCAAACTTAATCCTATCTCCCCCTTTTTGTCGAAACAAAAAGAAGATATGCGTAGCGGAATGTGATTTTGAGAACTTTAATGCTCCCCCTTGATTTATACTCCCCCTAAATGGAGTAACAAGGATATGATGTATGAACCTACAAAATAAATTGTTAGAATATGCTATGCTCCTCTTTGATGTATACTCCCCATTGCTAGAGTACCAACGTATACATTTCAAGAGTATGATATGATGAATGCTCCTACAAAACAAATGGTTAGACTATGATATGCTCCTCCTTGATGTATACTCCTCATTGCTAGAGTACCAACGTATATGTTTCAAGGATGAGAAATGCTAAAAATGATGAGTTAGTATAAGATATACTCCCCCTCGATCTATACTCCCCGTTGCTAGGGTACCAACGTATATGAATCAAGGTTGAGAAAAGCTACAAAAGAAAAGTTAGTTACTTCAATCAAGAAGCAATATGCATATGCAATAGTCAACCAAGAAAGGTCAACCCATTGACTTCTAAAAGGTCAAAATGAAGTGTCTGATCAAATTTTTGTACCTAATGTACATTTGATCAATGCAATATGTTAAGTTAAGACAACCACACTATGATGTTAGTATCCTAAAATGAGATAATATGCTTGATATTGATCACTTACAAGCATAAACATATAACATCCATTCATTGAAAATTTGTTTGTGACATAAGTCACTAAACATGACGTTACAAGAAGGAAATAAATCCTACAAAGAAAATACTAGGATGAATCCTAAGAACACCTATTGAGAAGGATTGGTTGGGTTTGATGAAGATGTGATAGAGGCAAGCCAAATGGATTCTAAGTTCTTAGTATCATGTGGGTTTGAATCAAGTTCCTCATTGCCTTGACTGTTTGGTTGATTGATCCACATTGACTCATCAATGTTTTGGAGTGTGGTAAGTAAATCATGGGGTTGCAAGTTGGGTGGTTGTGAAAATGATGATGATTTTCTTACTTGAGATGATGTGGGTATTGGTGAGGAAGCTAATGGTGGTGATGGTGATCTTGGTTGAGATAGAGTTGGTGATGGTGTATTATCTATTGGAGTTATGGTAGTTGATGGAGACCTTGATGTAGGTGATGGTGAGTTACCTAGTGGACTTATGATAGGTGAAGGTGATTTTGATGGTTGAGTTGAAACGGGTGATGGTATGTTAACCAAAGGAATGATGATGGGTGTTGAAGTAGTGGTGGATATGGTAGGGAAGTTCACATTAGAGGTTGGATTTGCAAGCCAGTATGGCCTGACACTAATTCTTGCAGTCCTTCTGTGTGGTCTGGACATGTGTGAGTTGTTGGTTTTGTGCATTGAGAAGTTGTGCAGGTATGATTATGAGAATGTGAGTTGAAATCATCCTAAGGATTCTAATTTATACTACTCTAAAGTGCATGGAAATTGATGTTTGGATTGATGTTTGAAGAGGTGTTGGTTTCCAAAAACATGGAGCAAGATAAAGTTGTTTGTCCTATTTGTGAAGGTCAATCCATAGAAATGGAGTTGATATGAAGAAATGCAGAAGATGACTCAAAAGAATGGAATGTGATTGATTCACGGATTCCAAGGAACCTAGCTAAGGAATCCTGATGTGTTAGAAAAGGGTAATCTAGACAAAAATTTGAATATTCAAATTTTGGTGGGAATGTTGATTCTATTGTTTTCTAATTGTTCTAATGGTTCCTAATCATCCCAATAATCAGTGAAATGCTCCAAAAATGAAGAATCTAATAGTCGTTTAATCGGGAAAGTTTTGAAAAAGGTTACTGTTAGTACCTACGGATCCAATCGACAACAAGGGCGGAGCCAAAGTGTGGGAGCCGTGGAATCCGTGGGTTCTGGACTGGCGGAACCAAATGAAACACTAGGCGGAACCAATTTATGGGATCCGCCAAATCCGCCATATGGATTTTTGTAGGGTATTCACAATGCTAGAAACACTTGTTTGAGGCTTAGATTTGGATCGAATGGAAGATAACTTAGAGAGAGAAAGTGGGAACTTCTAGTGAGAGAAACACTATGTGTATTAGATTGAAATGTAATGAGAGTTCCAACCCTTCCCTTGCTAGGGAAGGGGTATTTATACTTACTACATATTATGCCCCTAGCGGGCTGTAGAGTGAGCTGACAGAGGGTAAAGACCCGACCCACTCCACAATACTAATAATAATAACTAAGCTACTAATAATATTACTGATAATCCTATGAGCTATGATGTACTAATAATTACTCGGGGTGACCGAGTCTTCAGCTGAATATTCATATTCCTAACAATCTCCCCCTAAGGGAGGTCACCCTAGAAGTAATGTTCTGAATTTCAGCACTTCTTCCTTGGATCTTGACATCATAGCTCGTAATCATTGAATCTTCAATGTCATAGATTGTTGTGCAAACATCAGTGATCAGAAGATGACTTCTCTTTTGTCTTGGATGAACTTTGAGTAATCTTTGAAAGTATCATCCCACTTGAGTCTCCAAGTCATCTTTCAGTAGTAAGACTCCATGTGATGAAATATACTTAGAGCCGACATGCTCACACGATATGGTGTCATGATCTTCAGCATCAGAGTTAGCAGAAGCTGTGTTGAAGGTCTTTTAGGGTGATCATGACTTCTTTGATGATGATGTGGTGTGAGCATGTGGTGATGGATTGGCATCTTTTCTGCAACCAGCTACAACAGCAACCAGCTACAGCATTCCACAACTACAATCGCCAGAAGTTCCTGCATACGACAGTTAGCAATAATTCGACCGGTACTTACAAGTTTGGACTTCGAGATAGTCAACAGCATATTGTGAAAACTCTCTCTAATCCTTACCAAGACCGTTCCTAATCGAAAACCCATAGAGGGCTTTTTAAGATTTTACCGTAGTAAATCAACGATTAGGTGAGTCGCTGGAGATCACTCCACGACTGTAGACCGGTTGAAACCGTCGCGACCACTAAGCGTAATCCACGAGGAATTACCAAAGTGACCTGCTTTCAGGGCTGCTTGATGTTGACCCTGGCAGGAATTTCCATTCAATCATTGAGAATTACATTTGTAAATTCTCTCATAAATGTTCTGGCAGATTGCTAAGATCTGCGTAGGACTCATGAGTTTACAACTGGTGTCCTTAATGTTGAACAACCAGTGTAGAAATAATTCGTGTCCCTACGAGATCTTATTATGCATCTCATGGCTCTAGACTCGATAGTGCGATTTGATTTAGTGAGCGGAGGCTGGAGAGGACTGCCACCTTTTCAATATCATCTAACTCGGAGTGAGAGAGACGATAGAAATGTATTGAACTCCGTGACAATTGAAACAAGAGTCCTTTGAGGGACCTTGAGTGGCTAGGGAGGGTTGTGCAGCGTATCACTGGGTCCATGATACTTTGTCTTCAATGCCAGCAATCAACTAAGTGATTCTGACAGCATATGTATTGACCCGGTTTCTGCCTAAGTTGTAAGGAGGGCTATTTCTTTTAACCCTTTCTCTTTACAATTCTTTTTCATTCTTCAACCCCTTCAGTGCTTACCGATACTTCATAACTAACACCTTGTTGGGTTTGTTCCAGTGTTAGCTCCATCTCAGTCGGCACTATTCCCTCATTCACTTTTCTCTTTTTTAATCATACCTAAGGACTTCTACACTAACTAGTGGATTGTCCCTGGGTAGATCCCTCCGGCTCTGGCGGGATCGTGGGAACTTGTACCTAACCTTACCATCCTTATAACTCCATTATATGAAATACAATGGTCGGTCTTTGGTGTTCTTCCACAATTGCCAAACCAAATCTTTGAAAAATCTCTCAAAGTGTTCATGATTACGAAACACATTTTTTGCAAACACTTGAGAGTTTTATATTTTTCAAATGCTCCCCTTCAACATGTGCTCGAGTGATAGTTTTATAAATTTGCACATGTTAGGTAGAGCCCGCACTTTTTGAATTGATCCACTTTCAGTGAACATGACCGATTCGAGACACGCTTACATCGCTAGTTAGACTAGCTTGAAATTATTACCCGACCTGGTCAAGTCCACAGAAAGTTTCTCGAAATGGTACACTCTACTCAGATACATCTTTTTCGAGACACGCTTACATCACTGGTTAGACCAGCTTGAAATTATTACCCGGCCAAGACGTATCCTTTCGATTGATGGCAATTCAAGTTTCGTCAATTCATTGGTGAAGACTGAGCCTTGCTCACGTGACATGCCAAATCCTTTGTTTTGTTAAAACCATTTGCTCCCCCTCAATATGTGCATCGATATAAGAAAGATTTTCGCACATATGGAAGAGCTTGCGTTTATGACCAAAACATTTTGCTCCCCCTCAATATGTGCCTTGATATGCAAAATGGTTTAGCACATACGGGAGAGCTTACATTAACATCCAAATCATCACATTTTATCAGAATTTCCTATTTAAATCACATTCTCTCCCCCGATCAAAAATTTCAAACCATTTGAGATTTGTGATCCCAAGTGATTTAAATAAGTTTAGAAAATTTGGGAGAAAATGTGGTCAGGTTTAAATGTATTCTGATTTAGGAGCATACTATGCTCCCCCTTAAACCACGAGAGAGTGTCACTGCTGATGTTGCACAAATTTGGCAAGGTGTCAAAAATTTGAACAAGTACTCTCCCCCTTAATTAATGACCCATATTCTATTAAAAGAGCTGTAGTCATTCAATTAAGCGATAAGTATTTGTGAAAATTTTACTTCAATTTACCACCTTGTGTAACATCAAGACTCTCTAGAAGAATCAAATAAGATAAAGAGTCTTGATGAAAAAGAAGACTTCTCTTCTTATACACGACAAGACGCACTGAAACGTACATCAAGTCGGGGAAACATGGATATAAAGTAATCCATGCCCAGGTGAACATCACCCGGTTGGAGGAACAGCTGTCCTTTTGGCGACATGCTTTCCCCAATGTACAGCTGATGAACTCAAATAAGTACATTTTATTACTATCATTTATCCCATTAATTTGACTTGTTTTACTATATTATGTATGAGGATTGATACTTAATCGTTTACTTTTGTAATTTCTCGGGTAAAAACAAGCATTTGGTGAAACTTAGCGATTTTGGACTAATTATGGAGCAAAACGTGCATAAAGTTGAAGGTCTACTGACATGGACAAGATCAAGTCAATTCTGCTCCAGATGCGCCGCATCTCACTCTCGACATGCGCCGCATCTCTATCAAGATATCACCAGATACGATCCAAGATACAAGAGGACATGCGCCGCATCTAATCATGGAGTTACGCCGCATCTTCTGGCGGTGTACGAATATTCCTGAATATTATAATCTTGGACCCCACGCGAAGTTAAGTACATGCGCCGCATCTACTTAGTAGATGCGCCGCATCTTCCCTCAGACAGAAACTATAAATACCCCGTAGACCAGACGAATTACAAGTTCCGAAAACCTAAAAACCGAAGACCAAACAGGAGGAACAAAGGACGAATTCAGTCAAGGAGGCAGCACAAGACACACCCAAATCAAAGATACAAGAGCTGTAAGAAGGTGCTGCATGTGTTTAATTCATTAAGTAGTTTTGTTTTATTGTGTTAGCAAACTTTAATTCATCAGGATTGGTGGCTTGTGTAATGTGACAACGAAAGATTGCACTCCCTTTAATACTTGCTTTCCCATCAATTAAAGTTTATATGTTGATGTCTTTGGTTACTACTTATTAGTGCATTGATAACCTCTGTGTTTATTAGTGGCTTGCGGGCATTTGACTGCGGGACATAATGTGGCTCCCACGGTTATTACTAAATTGATCACTTAGGAATAACTTTTAGACATAAGTAATCATTAAGGGTTTACTCGCCGATAAGATTAGGACCAACGAGAAAGGGTTAACTACATACACTTCATATAAAGCTATCAATAAAACAAGTGACAATCTACTTAATCATAAGGACAGCCCTCTTATTGTCTCAAGTATTTATCTGTGTACGTGTGTGCTACTTGCTGATTCGTGCCTATTGGTTTATTTTATTATTTAATTGCAAACAAACCGTGCCAGTCTCTCAGGCTGAAACCCCCTTGCGTTAGGATATTAAAATACTGATTAGAATAACGAGATAATACGTTCCACTCTTAGTGATCGACACTCTACTTACCATTATCTTCATACTGACCGGGTACACTGCTCGTTAAGTGTGTGTGTTATTGATAAGTCGGCTAAATATAAATTTAAAACTTGAGTAGGCATTAAAACTGCTAAACCGCAACGACACATCACGCGCATCAAGTTTTTAGCGCCGATGCCGGGGAGTGAATTGTTATTATCTGTTAATTTAATTAGTATTTTAATTAGGTTTTTCTTTTTATTAGATTAATTGCATCATTGTACTATTTTGCATATTTGTTGTATTGTGTGTTAATTGTTTTCTTTTATTTTTGTGTGTTTATTTTCGTTTGTGTGTTTAATTTTTGTTTTTATTTTTCGTATTTTTCTGTTCTGCTATCGTTGTACTGTGCTAAATCAAACGATACGGCGCATCTGATCTCTCAGATACGGCGTATTGCGTTTAATTTTTTTTTTATATACAACGCGTTTAATTAATTCGATACGACGCATCTTTTCCCCAAGATACGGCGTATCTGTTTTTAATAAGAAAATTTTTCTAAGCGATAAAGTAATACGACGCATCTGCTTTAGCAGATACGGCGTATCTGTTTTTCGACAAAAAAAAATAATAATAAAAAAATTTTCTAAACGTTAACGCCATACGACGCATCTGCTTTAGCAGATACGGCGTATCTATTATTTTAATTAAAAACAGTTTGCGAATTATTAAACAGATACGGCGTATCGATCTCTAACGATACGGCGCATCTTTCTGAATCAAAAATCGATATTTTTTTTTAAACGTAACGAAAATACGGCGCATTAACTTTCGTTAATACGACGCATTTAATTTTAATTAGATAAGTTGATTTTTGATTAATTAATTCGATACGGCGCATTCTTAAATTCTAAGCGGCGTATCTATTTTCTGAATAAAGTCTGATTTAATTTTAACGTATTAAGATACGGCGTATCCAACTTTTTGGATACGGCGCATCGTCTGCAGATATCAGTAACTTTAATTTTTCGTATTCCATTTTCGTTGTTAATTTTCTGATATACTACTTTCTCGGGCATACCCTACTGATGCTTTCGTGATTATTTCAGAAGAAAAATGGAAGGATGCGGAGAACTGCTTGACTTCGACTTCGAAGCCAATTTTATGTATGAAGTATTAGTGCATGATAAATCACTCGAACGTTACGATGGGGACTACATTGAACTTAATGACCTTAATGGACCATTGGAATCCAATGACCTGTTCATGGATGATGCTGAATCTGAGTTAGAAGAAGGAGAAATTGTGGATAGTCCAAAAGTCAACGTTATTAATACTAGGAATTACGATGAATTTGAGGGATATGATGGTTCTTGGGATTATGGTAGAAGGATCCACGCCAATTGTGCTTACAATTTGCAATTCCCATGCATGATTGGATACAAATGTATTGACGCCAATTTCTTTCCTATTTTGCCGATCAATGTTATGTCAAGAAGCTTTTACAATTCTATTATGAGAAATAAAGTGGAGTGTAGGGGAAAGAATGTAGTTGGAGCCTTCATTAATGTCCCGATCTTCGTTGGACGCTTTACTATTGTTACTGAGTTCGCCGTTGTTGAAGACATGAATGCCTATCGTGACAGCAGTATGGGCGACGTGATTGTTGGAAAACCATTCTGTAGGGAGATCACTATTAATGCAAAGCGATTTGAAGGAAAGATCACCTTTCAATGTGGAAGTGACGTTATCACTTATATGATGCCCCGAACTCACCCTGGATTTAAACATGCTACTAATAGGGTCTGCTACAAATTCTCTCCATTCCTTTTTATTAGTAATGATGACATGAAGAGAGGGATTGAATACCCGTATCAGATGATGGAAGGATTCTATAAAGGAGTTTTGAATTTGGGACCTGAATATATACGTGACGAATTAGTTGCTAAGTGGATCCTACGCGGCAATGTAGGAATCAATGATCGATACTAAAGAGCTGAACGTGAGTCTAACTTGAAGACTCTGGAATAAAGACAAGTGCTTACCGGGAGACAACCCGGAATTATCTTTTATTATTCTGTTTTCTGTGTCGAGTCAGTCCAGGCCCGCATGAGGATACGGCGCATCTCAATTCTGAGATGCGACGCATCTCCTGCAATGGTCATATCTTATTTTATTTTTCTGCATTTTTATTTTTTCGACTTTAAAACTATTTATCAGTTTATTTTAATGCGGCGCATCCCTGGTTAAGGATGCGGCGCATCTTTATTCTGATCCGTATTTATTCCAGGCTCGATACGGCGTATCTTCTTCCATAAGATACGGCGCATCGACTGACCTGATGATTTTCAGTTTTAATTTTTAAGTTTTATTTTTCCTAACTACTAATGTATTATGCAAGCTTGAACCTTTCTTATCTTAGGTGTGTTTTAAAGTATTGGTGGTATTATAGTTTCCTGGATTTCCTGTGGATACATCAAGTATGAAGCTTTAACGTTCTAATCCACAAGAAGTTGATTTTTGCTCTTATACTAATGGAGGATCATACCGAGCAAATCTCAGGGGAGTTTTTTTTGTTCTAATTCTTTTAATTTCCAGTTTTTAATCTTTTATACAAACAACGAGGACGTTGTTTAACTTAAGTGGGGGGATTGGAGAATTAGAACACTTAACAATTACTTGTCCTAAACTTTTTCAAAAATTATGCTTAAAATGTGCTTAATATATCAAACTTAAAATTTTTTTTAGCATGTTTTTGTTTAAGATCTAAGTTGCATAACTGCACACATGACGTTATTTTCAAAAATTGTGATTTTTCAAAATTCACAAATCTATGAGTGTGCCGGTGACTTGTAAACTTTAGAACTTGGCTTGTATACTATTCGAGACCACCATAATAAGTATTATTTATATAATTGGAGTGACTTGTCTAACTTGGTAAATTTCTAGGATTACACCCAAATAGCCTATTATATGTTATGTGTTATTAACTAACTACACTGGTTAGTTAACCCCCGTATAAACCCTTTTGTTACTCTCATTTTTAGAGTAAGATACCCCTAGAAAAACCCTCAGAGCCATTCCTTTCGTTTCTTACACCTATGTTTAAAATGTTTTGTTACACCCTTACACCTTAGCCTACCCTGTAGATTAGAATCCGTGGTTGGTTGATTGCTATAGGCAAAGTGTGTTTCCTTACATTACCTGTGTTCGCGTGCGTAATTCATTATCTATGGTTAGGTCGGGAAATTGCACAATGCAATTGGAGTGAAAGTAAATATTGTATATTTTGGAGTTTATTTTTCGTGTGTTTACTACTTTCACTATTACCATTATTTCTGAAGTCATGAAAAGTATGGAAAAATTATCCGGAAAGAAAGTTATAGTGATGTGGTGAAATTTTACACATCTATGTTTATAAAAAAAAAAAAAAAAAAAAAAAAAAAAAAAAAAAAATGAGAAAAGAAAAAGAAAGAAAGAAAAGTTGGAAGTTAGTTTTAACCAACTTATGTAAAGTTATGTAAGTGGTCGATATCACCACTATTTGTTGTACTATATCTATGGATTGAATGGGAATTGGCAGTTATGGGAACGCCAATTAAGGTTTATTCTTTGATTAAGATCTTGTTGAGTATAATTCGTGTCTACCTAAAGCGTGTGTTTCAAGTGTTAAAGCGTGAGTTATTCAATGATATGAGTCTTATTCATGGGATGGTTGGGATAGTGATTAACCACACTTAGGATTTTAATTTATTTGTTTTGTTTATTTTTATTTTTGCACCAATTTATATCCCAAATGTTATCCATGCCCTTTATTATTCTTTATCCAACCAAACCTTTGATTTATTGAGATTAGGGATTTGAGCAATCTTAAGTATCGTAGTCGTGGATTCGGCTATGTATTTATGATTTTGTCGCCCTTTTTGATATATTATTATTGGTGAAGTTTGGACCTATCTTTAGCCTATTCGAGTTAAGGATTTGAGCAATTGCAAGTATCGTGTTCGTGGATTCGATCATGTATTTGTGATTTTGTCGCCTTTTCTGGAATTTGAGATCGATAGTAAAAGAGAATAATTAACCCTTAAGCCTAAAAACCCTTTTTACCGCTTTAGACTTGTTACTCCTTAGCTTTAGTGGTGGAGATGTGTATACTTGCCAAGCTTATGATAGAATATTCGTCGCGACTGGACAGTTAAACGATTAGATTTGCTTTTATCGACTTATTTTATTTTACTTCTGAATCGTTAAATGTTTAGTTGTGTGATTATGAAATAAACGAATACATGCTTAAATATAAAAATAAATCCTAACATCTTTTAGGATACATTTTCATAAAAGAAATTCTAAGGTTTACTTGGGGACAAGTAAAGTTCAAGTGGGGGGATATTTGATGAACTCAAATAAGTACATTTTATTACTATCATTTATCCCATTAATTTGACTTGTTTTACTATATTATGTATGAGGATTGATACTTAATCGTTTACTTTTGTAATTCTCGGGTAAAAACAAGCATTTGGTGAAACTTAGCGATTTTGGACTAATTATGGAGCAAAACGTGCATAAAGTTGAAGGTCTACTGACATGGACAAGATCAAGTCAATTCTGCTCCAGATGCGCCGCATCTCACTCTCGACATGCGCCGCATCTCTATCAAGATATCACCAGATACGATCCAAGATACAAGAGGACATGCGCCGCATCTAATCATGGAGTTACGCCGCATCTTCTGGCGGTGTACGAATATTCCTGAATATTATAATCTTGGACCCCACGCGAAGTTAAGTACATGCGCCGCATCTACTTAGTAGATGCGCCGCATCTTCCCTCAGACAGAAACTATAAATACCCCGTAGACCAAACGAATTACAAGTTCCGAAAACCTAAAAACCGAAGACCAAACAGGAGGAACAAAGGACGAATTCAGTCAAGGAGGCAGCACAAGACACACCCAAATCAAAGATACAAGAGCTGTAAGAAGGTGCTGCATGTGTTTAATTCATTAAGTAGTTTTGTTTTATTGTGTTAGCAAACTTTAATTCATCAGGATTGGTGGCTTGTGTAATGTGACAACGAAAGATTGCACTCCCTTTAATACTTGCTTTCCCATCAATTAAAGTTTATATGTTGATGTCTTTGGTTACTACTTATTAGTGCATTGATAACCTCTGTGTTTATTAGTGGCTTGCGGGCATTTGACTGCGGGACATAATGTGGCTCCCACGGTTATTACTAAATTGATCACTTAGGAATAACTTTTAGACATAAGTAATCATTAAGGGTTTACTCGCCGATAAGATTAGGACCAACGAGAAAGGGTTAAATACATACACTTCATATAAAGCTATCAATAAAACAAGTGACAATCTACTTAATCATAAGGACAGCCCTCTTATTGTCTCAAGTATTTATCTGTGTACGTGTGTGCTACTTGCTGATTCGTGCCTATTGGTTTATTTTATTATTTAATTGCAAACAAACCGTGCCAGTCTCTCAGGCTGAAACCCCCTTGCGTTAGGATATTAAAATACTGATTAGAATAACGAGATAATACGTTCCACTCTTAGTGATCGACACTCTACTTACCATTATCTTCATACTGACCGGGTACACTGCTCGTTAAGTGTGTGTGTTATTGATAAGTCGGCTAAATATAAATTTAAAACTTGAGTAGGCATTAAAACTGCTAAACCGCAACGACACATCACGCGCATCAACAGCGTGGGTTGCAGTATGAAGTAACTGCAAGCCATTAAGACATGTTTTAACTGATTAGTATAACTTCTGCTCGAGCTTCATTTAAGAATCCGTGCCATTGTTGAATGACATTTCTAGATCCGTAAATGTTATCGATAAACAGAAGACATGCCTAGGTAGGACTATTTTTGGTATTTTCTGATTTTTTTCGATTTTTATGGTTTTTATAGGTTTTATATTTTTGTATTTTTCTTTTTGATTTAAGATATATACAACTATGTACAAGGATATAAGAAGACAATCCTTTACTCCTCCTTTTCTTCCTGAAGACACTTGAGGGTTTCAGGAGTCATGCTTTTCATGCCAAGGCGTGGGAGAATAAACTGAAACCTTTCTCTTGGGAGGGCCTTGGTGAAGATGTCAGCTAACTGAAACTCTGTCCTCACGAAGTATAGTTCCACAATTCCTTTTTCCACTTGTTCCATGATGAAGTGATGCCTGATGTCGATGTGTTTTGACCTGGAGTGCTGAACATTGTTACAACAAAGAGCAATGGCGCTTTTGTTGTCGCAATATAGGGGAATTTTGTTGTATGAGAATCCATAGTCCGAAAGTTGTGATCGCATCCAAAGGATTTGTGCACAACAAGCAGATATGGCAATGTACTCAGCTTCAGTAGATGATATGGAAGTACTCATCTGCTTCTTAGAAGACCAACTAACCAACTTTTCCCTTAAAAACTGAGCTCCTCCTGAAGTACTTCGACGAGTGTCTTGACATCCCGCATGATCAGCATCCGCGTAAGCCGTTAACTCCATTGCAGTGTCCTTAGGATACCAGAGACCCATATGAACCGTGCCTTGAAGATATCGAAAGATCCTTTTCACTGCTTCAACATGCTTCTTGGTTGGTCTGGATTGATACCGAGCACACATACACACAGCAAACAGAAGATCTGGTCTGCTAGCCGTGATGTACATCAGAGATCCAATCATGCTTTGATATTTCGTTATATCCACTGGAATCCCTGAAGGATCTTCATCCAGCTTCGTTCTATCAACCATGGGAGTGTCAACAGGTTCACTTGAATAAAATCCAAACTTTTTCAAGATCTCGTTGGCGTATTTGGATTGATTAATGAATATGCCACCGGGACTTTGAGAAACTTGTAATCCTAAGAAGAATGACATTTGTCCCATCATAGACATTTGGAACTTGGAATTCATCTCTTTTGAAAAACTATCACATTCACTAGGATCTGTTGAAGCAAAGATGATATCATCTACATAGATCTGAACTAGTAGTAGATGGTTTCTTGACTTCTTGGTGAATAGTGTAGGATCAACAACACCCTTGGAGAATCCGTTCACTAGGAGGAACTTGGACAATGTATCGTACCATGCCCTTGGTGCCTGTTTTAACCCATAAAGAGCCTTCTTCAAGCGGTAAACATGAGTAGGATGTTCAGTATCCACGAATCCTTCTGGTTGACTCACATAAACTTCTTCCTTTAAGTCACCATTCAAGAATGCCGTTTTGACATCCATCTGGTAGACTATCATATTTCGACTAGCAGCATTTGCCAGGAAGATTCTTATAGCTTCAATTCTAGCAACCGGAGCAAACGATTCTTCAAAATCAATGCCCTCTTCTTGTTTGAACCCTTTAGCAACTAGCCGTGCCTTGTTCTTTAACACATCACCATACTCATCAAGCTTCACTTTGAAGATCCACTTTAAAGCAATGATCATTGCAAGCTCTGGAGGAGGCACTAATTCCCATACTTCAAGTCGATCAAATTCATGGATTTCATCCTGCATAGCCTGGAACCAGCAATCTTTAGTCATTGCTTCTTGGGCATCTTTTGGTTCGACTTTGGACAGTACGGAATTGAAGAAGCACCATAGTGCATCAGTGGCTAGTTGATTACGTGTGGATACTGGACGTGAGGGATTGCCTATGATGTTGTCGATTGGATGATCACTGGTCCATTTCCTGAGATGGTCGTGAGGTTGAGGGTTATGAACAGACGTAGCAGTGCTGTGTTCTTCAAGTAAGGATGTGTCTGATGAATGTTCAGGAGCAAATATGTTTTCAAAAGGAACCTCATCAACAGGAGCAAAAGGATTAACTTCCAAAGAATGATTATCTGAAGATTCTTGCATTACTGGAGAAGATTGAGCGTTTGATGACGAAGGCGATTGACTGGCAGCTGGAGCATTGTGACTGACTGATACTGAAGCTGTAGGGCCTTCTGAACCTTGTGGGGCTTGAACCTCAGCCATAGGAAGTACAGCAGGTTCACTTGGGATGGTTCCATTCGTTGGCTCAAAGTATTCATCAAAGTATCAAATAACTTCTTTAACTCCTCACATGTAGGTGGCACATAAGAATCTGCAGGCGTGGAATTCTGTACAAGTCCTGAACTAATGGGTCCAGGTGACAAAAGGTTAAGATCGGGTCCAGAACTAATTTGTCCTGAAGCAGGTTGCTCACTCAGCTCATCGAACGTAACATGAATGGTTTCCATGATTTTACGGGTTCTCTTATTGTAGATTCGATACCCTTTACTGTCTGGTGCGTATCCAACAAAAATACCTACATCTGCTTTAGCTCTTAACTTTCCCAAGTCTTGACTATCGTTAGTTGGGTAGCAAAGTGCACCAAACACACGGAGAAAGGAAAGATCTGGTTTCTTGTTATGGATTAACTCGAAGGGAGTCTTCTCATGAACCGGATGAATTAGGGATCGGTTTTGAGTGAAACATGCTGTTGCAATAGCCTCTGCCCAGAGAAACATCGGTGTCTTTGAAAATATAAGCATAGTTCTTGCAGCCTCCACCAGAGTACGGTTCCTTCGTTCAACCACTCCGTTCTGTTGAGGAGTGCGAGGGATACTTTACTGATGCGTGATGCCAATACTTTCATAGAAATTACGGAGTTGTTGGTTAACAAACTCAGTACCATTATCAGTGCGGATGATTCTGACAGTTTTATCGAGCCTTACTTGCATCTGTTTTATCAGTTTAATGATAACCTCTGGAGTTTCGTCCTTGGTTCTCAAAAACTTTACCCATGTGAACCGAGAATAATCATCTACTATCACCAAAACGTACTTCTTTCCATTTATGGTTTGTATTCTCATTGGACCGCACAAGTCCATGTGGAGGGTATGAAGAACTTCCAAGTTGGTGTTGATGGTTTTAGGCTTGTGGGTTTGTTTCTTGCTTTTACCCAGTTGACATGCAGAGCAGAGATGATCTTTCTCATATTTCAGTCTGGGCATCCCTCTAACAAGATCTTTACGGGAAAGATTATTTATGGTACCGAAGTTCAAGTGGTTCAAACGACGATGCCATAGCCATGATTTTGTTCTAGAGGCTTTAGAAAGCAGGAATATGGGAGAGGACTTCAACATTTCTTCAATCGATATGGTGTATAGATTGGTGCCCCGACTGCCCTTGAGGAGATCTATACCATCCAATTCTCTGACGAAACATGTATGCTTTCTGAAAGCCACTTCCAGATCTGAATCAAAAAATTGACCCACAGAAAACAGATTGTGCCCTAGTCCTTCCACATAATATACCCTTGAGATTACACTGTCACCAAACACATAATCTCCATAACCCATAATAGCACCAAAGTGGTCGTTCCCAAATCTAATTGTCCCGATAAACTTTTTCACGAAGTTCTTGAGCCGCGAGCGATCCCCAGTCATATGTTTTGAGCAGCCTGAGTCCAAATACCATAGGACGATTTGTACGACCTGCATTTGAAACCAGACAACAATGGATAACTGAAAAATGTGGATCCCCAAGTGCAATTGGGGTCCGTTTGGTCAGCACACACATATTCAGGAACCACAGATTTCACAGATGCTACTGTCTTTACTGAGGAGACAGAACTAGAGGCAGGACAAGACCTAGATGGAAGGCATTGTGACTCTAAAGACAGGATTCTACCAGTTGGTCTCCATTCCTTATTCATCACAATTTTATGCATATTCATTTTAGGTAATGATCTCTGTTTTCCTAAATTGAATTTCCTTCCAGTGGGTCTCCATTCCTTAACTTTCACAATTTTATGCTTATTCATTTTAGGTAACGTGCACTGTTTTCCTAAATTGAATTTCCTTCCAGTGGGTCTCCATTGATAGCCTATGCTAGCAAATGTTTTTCCTGTTGCTTTCCAAACCTTTTTGCATGCTTCAGTTATCCTACCATTCTTAACATGGGATGATGCAGAAGACATCAAGAAAGACACAACACATTCATCATGATTAGCAGAAATTAAACAATTGTCGCATGTTTTACAGATAGCATTAGAATTCGAATTAATTACAGTACTTTTGATACTAGAATCAACACGATTCATCCTACTCATTGCAAACTTATTGTTCCTAGGTTGGGCTTCTACATTCTTCAAGTGATCATTCTTAGCTGGCGCAGTCCTATCCTTTCTTGCATTTCCTCTAGACCTTGACCCGCTAGCTTGGGTGTCACTTTTTACTCCTGTAGAAGCATCGAAGGTAACATTAGTTTGTTTTTCTGTCACATGCCTTCCTGATAATGATGTGTTGGGTTCTGATGTTTTAGGTGGTAGATCACAGGCTACATGCTTGTTCTCAACATTGGATGATGATGCAACAAATCTATCTCTATGGCAGCTAAACTTAGGAATTGAGTGATTGCGTGGTTTTGTAACCTTACAACAGGTTTTACCTCTCGAGGGATCTCAAGAGGCTTACAACCCCACCAGGCAGTGTACCTGACCGATGTAGTATAGTGTAGTGGTAAGTACGGGGATTGATCGTTCTCCACAGGGAATAGTGTTCGTTAGGTATGAAAGACTACTCTAATTAGGTCTAAGGGTTGAGGAAGATTCTTTTTATGTTTTTATATTTTTATGAAAGCAAGTAAAATCTCGGTTTTGATAGAGTGGGCGGAATTAGTTGCTAGTCAACTAACCCAAATTACTACGAATGCAAATAAAATAAAATAACAAAAATGAAAATGTGGTGAGAAACTTATGTGTAGAGAAATGTGTTTACTTAGATTTCCTTACTCCCTAACTATCTTTTACCGGTTAATTAGTGTGTATTAGTCGCGTGGATGACGGGTGTATTCCTTAATACCATTCGTGGGGTGGCGTACTTACTTCCCCAACTCTACAAGCTCCTACTTCACTCCTATGTCGAGCCGGCTAGGAAGCTCCTAACATGGGATCACTAGAATTCGCTTGTGCATTAAATACAACCATAAAAACCTTTAGTACGCGTTTGGTTCATGTTTCTTAAGACGTTCAAGCAAGTTACCGAATAGGAAGTTAGCCAGTTTTCTTAAGCCTAACATAGATAAACAATCATCCAATACAACTAATAACACATTAACAACCAATAATCAATAGCTAGGTTTCATTAGATCTAAGCAAACACAAGATAAATTTAGCCTAACATGTTAAACAAAAGACAAGAATAAGATAGAATCAAACAACACATAGACATATTGAATGATTAATTGATAACTTATCTTTCAATGAAACATGGAAGATCTCAAGGCAAAAAGCCCTGAAAAAGTAGCTAAAATCGTCTTAGGGTTTTCTCCCAAAATTCCACACACTAAGCTCTCTTTTATGACGAAAAATTAGAAAACTATATATAGATTTTTGGATCTGACGGCGTCACCTTATGGAGTGTGACGCCGTCACCTCGCCGCTTTTAGGGTTCCCGGATGACCTTCTTGACGCCGTCCCTCTTTAGCTCTTCAAAAATCCATTCTGGCTTATCAAGGCTTGACGCCGTCCAACCATGAACGTGACGCCGTCCCCTTATGATTTAAGCCGTGACGCCCTCGATCAAGTTAAAGCGTGACGCCGTCAGAATTCACATGCTATTTTCACTGGCCCGTCATGAGTAAATTTCACGTCCAACTTTTCTTGCCAAGGCATGACGCCGTCCAGAGTAAAGTCTGACGCCGTCAAGAGTAACTTTTAGCCGATTTTTTTAGACTTTGCCGTTTTCTTCACTTTAATGCTCCAAAAACGTCCAAAATGCCTCCTTTTCCAGATTTCTCCTCAAAAGTACCTAAAATGACAAAAGGAACGATTTAGGGCAATATTTGATCAAATAAATACGATTTAAGGCTTAAATGACCCCTTAAAAGCGGTACACTTTTCGCTTCATCAAATACCCTTACACTTGAGATTTGCTTGTCCTCAAGCAAATGCGCTTTTATTCTAATCAAGATACAAGTTTGGGGTCGTTTAATGCAAACATAAAAGTAATTACAACAAATATTCGTTCCACTTTAATCATAATAAGCACGGAGATTACAAACTAGCACCTCACAAGTAGTGTTTAGATACTCACATCTCTCAAGTGTCATCAAAATAAATCTCATAAATGAAAACGGATAATATCTCTCACTACCTGTCATAGCAAATAGATTACCATAGGCTTGGGAAAGGATCGAAAACCTCCTCCACTAGGCGTAAGCACCAAAGATAAACTATCAAAGAGGGCTTTTAAATGGGTTATAACGTTAGGTGTAGGGAAAAGGAAAAACACGGTTTTGTTGGATACGGGATATTTTACTGGTGGCGAGTTAAAAATCTTGATCAATTACATGTACTATACAATGTTGCTAAGCCAAGACTAGACTCGATCTTAAGCTAGAAACGAAATAACAAAATAACAAAAATATAAAACAAACATAAAATAAAACGGGATGGTAGTCCGTATGTTTTTTCTATTTTTCTTTTTCTCATTTTTTTGTATTTTTCTTGATTTTTTTTTTTTTTTTTTTTTTTTTTTTTTTTTTTTTTTGCATACACTTTTACCCTACCATCCAAAATAATACATCATAGGGGCGTTGCATTCCCCTTACACTTGAATTTTTACATAACTTTACAAATACTAATCTAATGACTCGAATTAAGATAATTGAAAAACTTGGAGTACTTTTAAAATATTTAGCACATATGGGGGTAATAAATGATGTTCTTCCCCATTACTCCATTACACTAGTACTTTACCCATGAGTCCCAATCGTCCCAAAACAATATGTACAAGGATATGACTCGACTTAGCAACCATGTAATCAATTAGATAATTAACTTGGGTTTAAACAAATGTTGTCACAATAATGCACTAAAAATGAGTGCATACAAGGTAGGCTAAGGCGATTTGGGTGTACATTTTAGTGGGGTGTAACAAATTCTTCCTTTAAGTAAAATGCTTAAAGGTCGAAACGAAAAGATAGGCTCTGAGGGGTGTACTAGGGGTATCGTGTACTAAAAATGAGTACAACGCAAAGGGTGTGGGAGAATTACTTGACCAATGTAGCCAATGTAATTATAACAAAAACACAGGTGTAAAACAATGGGTTAATCCTAATGCCTCTTATCATGTAGTAAATCTAACTACACGAATGTAGTCTCACTTGTGGCCTTGGAATGGTCCTAACGCAAGTTCTAGAATCTAAGTGCTACCGGTACACACATCATAGCATAAATGCTTTTCCTACCAATTCTAGGGGCGAACCTCACATATTTGGGGGTGGAAAATTTTTTAGTGGTACGGTTTTTGTGCTAGTCATATAACTCCTATCCGTGAGACGCTCATTAAGATCAAAGTTTCACTCCTATATGTTGTAAAAAATTTTAAATTTGGCACTAAAATTACCTTAATCAAGTATTTCTCTCAGTTTTATTACACATCTATTATTAAACAAACAAAAATCAAGCATAATAGCATTCTCTAAAATCGTACTTTTACCCTCCCTTACACTTAAGATGAACATTGTCCCCAATGTTCAAATAACAAGATGTAAAAGAAAAAAAGTAAAAGAATGAAATCAAATACTCCCCTGATTCGCTCGGTGGATAATGAAATTACACGGTTAAATCTTCCTCCAAAGAGAATGTTGAAGCTCCATGACTAATGCATCGCCACAAGCTTGATCCAAAAACATTTCCTTGTCCAAAATAACCTGTTAAACCTGAGAAAACAAACACGAAAACCTGCATAACATCGGCGGGAAAAATCTATATATAAGGATATAATGCTTGTGGAATGATAATTTTGCAGATTCCTGGAGATTATAAGTTGGAGATTTTAATAAAAACTTTTTATGAAAACAAAACTTTCAAAAATTTCTGGAAATTAAATCTGACGCCGTCAGGTTATAACCCCTGACGCCGTCAGAAATGACCTGACAAAAATTTTCATTTTTAGTTTCCGGAAAATTTCTGGAAAAACCTTTACCTTACTTCCTGGAAATCCTGCAAAACATCATTATGACTCGATACAAGCATTTGACTCAAACAAATACGAATATGTGTGTTAATTTATTATTATTACGATTCATGTTCATATGTGTTCTAATAAACCAATTTAGATTTCCCTTACACTTATCTTTTGCAAAATACCTTTATATGTAGTTAAGACGAAGTTAAAAACAAAATAAAGCATTTTCACAAATTAGTTTTGAACATGAATCAATAAGAATAAAAATTAAACACACATACGGAAACAAATAAAAACAAACAAACAAATAAATAAACACACAAAGCAAATAAAGCATGGGCTGCCTCCCAAGAGCGCTTGTTTTTGTTCGAGTCACGAGCCTGACTCTACCCTTATTTAACGGAAATAGGGGAGGTTTTCCCTACACTTAGGATTAAGTGTGGGTGAAAGTAGCGATACACACCATCTTGGTGGAAGTATGCCACGTGAGGAAAGAGTGGTGGATGAATTATATGCTCAAAGATGTGGGATCCAATCATCATAACCTTACTTAGTTCAATTGGGTCAATGGGTGAATTGAAGTTTTCTCCTAGAAAGGGATCATCTTCTATCAACTTCGAGAGACTCCAAGTTAAGAATCCACTTTGACCTAATAAACCCGGTTTAAACCCATAATGTTTCTTGTGATAAATCATAAATGGGTGATGTATGTATGTAAGGTCACGGTTCACTCCTATATTAGCTTCCACTCCACATGGCCTAGAGTCTACTACCTTAATCTTAACATTACCCGGACTACATGGTTTGATGGGTGGATCGGGACCTTTTTCAATTCCTAAATTCACATCTAAGGATGGAAGATTAGGTAACGGTTTTGGCTGAGGCTCCGGTTCATCAAAACTAGGAACTTCCATAGAACTAAGAGTAAGGTTGTGATCACAAGTATTCAAACATACTTCTTCTAGTTGTGTTTGGTACAAGGGCTCTACCTCTATTGGGGTTCCTATAGTCTCCTCAACTTCTTCCGGGTAAGTCACGGGCGGTGTGTGTGCCTCAATTGATGGTAGGACTTGTGGGGTACTTGGTGGGCTTATGTTACTTACCTCATCATTCCTTGTGTCAAGATCACCTATATCCTCATCATAGGTTTTGGTAGAATTTAAACCTAACATTTTCCCTAGTATCTCAAGTGCTTCTCTAGGCATCTCAACTTCTATATCCGAATCATAAGGATCATCCTCAATATTCTGACTGCTATATTCAAATTGCCCAAAAGATTCATCATGTGTTTCTTGAGATTCATCGTCATCGATCATAAAACCTAGGTCTTTTTGATCAATGTGATCATGTTCGGCTAAATCCTCCATCACATCAAGGTCACCTATGTGTTTGTTTTGTACTATGGCATTACATGACAACCACTTAGGTATCTCAACACTAATGTATTCATCCCCAAACAAACTTGTTTCATGATCCAGGAAATTTATATTCAATTGACTTGTACTAACGTTTGTTGGGTTGTCTACCCTATAATAATATTGGGCACAATCTTCTATGGCATCCCATGCTTCTTCAGCACTTAATTCCCTAAAGTCCCCATTGGCAAAATCCTCAATGCGCATTTGGTCATATTGGCCAACACGATAGTAAAAGGTTCGGGTTAGGGATGCTAAAGCGAAACTATGATGAGGGAATTTTCGGAGTAAATTTCTAAAACGAGTCCATGCATCATATATGGGTTCATCTCGATATTGTTTAAAATTCGAGATGTCAATAGGGTAGAATGGCCTTTGTGGTTGGTGGTATGGTGGATTCGCGTACTCCATAATGGTGAACGGAAGAGTCAATGGAAATTATGAACAAACACACAAAGAAAAAGATAGACTAAAGAAAACCTAGAAAAAGAAAATAAAAATCTCACTAGAAAGGAATCTAGTGAGTAGACCTAATAGAAATAAAAATTCAACCTAAACAATAACTATTCCCCGGCAGCGGCGCCAAAAACTTGATTGCGTGGTTTTGTAACCTTACAACAGGTTTTACCTCTCGAGGGATCTCAAGAGGCTTACAACCCCACCAGGCAGTGTACCTGACCGATGTAGTATAGTGTAGTGGTAAGTACGGGGGATTGATCGTTCTCCACAGGGAATAGTGTTCGTTAGGTATGAAAGACTACTCTAATTAGGTCTAAGGGTTGAGGAAGATTCTTTTTATGTTTTTATATTTTTATGAAAGCAAGTAAAATCTCGGTTTTGATAGAGTGGGCGGAATTAGTTGCTAGTCAACTAACCCAAATTACTACGAATGCAAATAAAATAAAATAACAAAAATGAAAATGTGGTGAGAAACTTATGTGTAGAGAAATGTGTTTACTTAGATTTCCTTACTCCCTAACTATCTTTTACCGGTTAATTAGTGTGTATTAGTCGCGTGGATGACGGGTGTATTCCTTAATACCATTCGTGGGGTGGCGTACTTACTTCCCCAACTCTACAAGCTCCTACTTCACTCCTATGTCGAGCCGGCTAGGAAGCTCCTAACATGGGATCACTAGAATTCGCTTGTGCATTAAATACAACCATAAAAACCTTTAGTACGCGTTTGGTTCATGTTTCTTAAGACGTTCAAGCAAGTTACCGAATAGGAAGTTAGCCAGTTTTCTTAAGCCTAACATAGATAAACAATCATCCAATACAACTAATAACACATTAACAACCAATAATCAATAGCTAGGTTTCATTAGATCTAAGCAAACACAAGATAAATTTAGCCTAACATGTTAAACAAAAGACAAGAATAAGATAGAATCAAACAACACATAGACATATTGAATGATTAATTGATAACTTATCTTTCAATGAAACATGGAAGATCTCAAGGCAAAAAGCCCTGAAAAAGTAGCTAAAATCGTCTTAGGGTTTTCTCCCAAAATTCCACACACTAAGCTCTCTTTTATGACGAAAAATTAGAAAACTATATATAGATTTTTGGATCTGACGGCGTCACCTTATGGAGTGTGACGCCGTCACCTCGCCGCTTTTAGGGTTCCCGGATGACCTTCTTGACGCCGTCCCTCTTTAGCTCTTCAAAAATCCATTCTGGCTTATCAAGGCTTGACGCCGTCCAACCATGAACGTGACGCCGTCCCCTTATGATTTAAGCCGTGACGCCCTCGATCAAGTTAAAGCGTGACGCCGTCAGAATTCACATGCTATTTTCACTGGCCCGTCATGAGTAAATTTCACGTCCAACTTTTCTTGCCAAGGCATGACGCCGTCCAGAGTAAAGTCTGACGCCGTCAAGAGTAACTTTTAGCCGATTTTTTTAGACTTTGCCGTTTTCTTCACTTTAATGCTCCAAAAACGTCCAAAATGCCTCCTTTTCCAGATTTCTCCTCAAAAGTACCTAAAATGACAAAAGGAACGATTTAGGGCAATATTTGATCAAATAAATACGATTTAAGGCTTAAATGACCCCTTAAAAGCGGTACACTTTTCGCTTCATCATTGAGCCTATGGCATATTCTAAGTTTTCCTGAATCCTTTTCGTGAGTTTGCAAGCATAGACAACTGCCCTATCAAGTGGCTTATCAGTCCTATCCTCTTCAACTACCTCACGAAGTGTGTCAAGGCCCTCTCTAAGATGATCGAGATATGTTTGATGGGCAAAGATGTTATTTCTAAGCTTAAACGGAATACGCCCAACATCAACATCATACTTTTTACTATCAGTAGCCTTTGGTGCATCACAATTACAAGTGGTGCATGGCATTTTACCTTTCACCCGAACCTTCAGATTCTCAATTTCATTTGTCAAAGAGGTTATTTGATCATTGTGATTGCTTCTTGTAACTTTAATAGAATCATATAACTCTTTGAAATGTTGTTTAACCTTTGAATTTTCTTCTCGATAACACTCATTTTCATAATGTAACTTATTTATGGTGTTTTGATATTGAAAATTCTGAGAATCTGAAGACGAAGGTTTATTGGTGCCATATACTTCACACTTGTTGGATTTCAATTGGGCAATTTGGGCCCTCAACAGTCGAATCGTGTTCGTGTGAGCTTGAATTATTTCATCTCGTTTGCTTAATTCAAAATAAGTATCAAATTCAGGAGCATCCAAGGATGTCTTGTCATTTGATATTTTATGTTTTTCATTTAAATGTTGATATTTCAATTGCAAATTAAGATATTCAACTTCCAATTTTGAAAAACGTTTAACCATATTATCATGGTCATCATTTTGAATTTTTTCAACCAATTTTAAATTATCCCCCTCAAGCTCAACAACACGATTCTGGGTGACATTTAACGCAATAGCATACTCATTAAATTGACAAGCAGACAATGCAGAATCAGTAACAGTGTAAAATACATCTTATGCAATACATTTAGCAATCAAGTTGTCGTTAGTAATGAGTATGTTTTTTCTTTCAATCTCTCGACTCTTAAGTTCTATTGCATGTTCATTCACCTCATTTTCCATATCTTTAAACACTACTTCCATTTCTTTTATTTTGGCTTTAAGAGCAGTTTGCAACCCTTCAAAGTGTTCTTTAAGTAGTTTAAAGAATGGCATGACCTCAGTTAAGTAACACCTTTTTGCATGTTCAAAACACCTTTCCCCCTCAGTAATACCGGAGGGTGTGATTCTCTTCTTACATGTTTTATCGAAATCAGCAAACAGTTGCCAAAGCACATATAAGCTAATAAAAGTTTTGCATTCAGTGGGAAGAGACAAATGCACTAAATTCCTAGGTGTATTGGGAGGATACACCGTTATGGACGCAACTTTTCTAATAAGGGGGGTGTTGGCCTTAAGTTTTTATACCTTAAGTTTTTCATTATCTTGTTTCCAGAAAATCTGTTCAGGTGTTAACTTCTTTTGAGGAGCAAACACAGTCAAACGATTTTCCTCATAATAATCATGGGGCTTGATTATTATTCGTCTGACTATGCACTCGGGATCCCTCATTTTCTCATTCATTTTTTCCCTCGTTCTATCACTTATCTCATCCTCTTCATTTGTGTAGATATGCTCAGGTTGGTCATGAATAGGCATAAGCATCACATTACCATCATATAGGGCTGGTTGAAGTACTTTCATGTCCCTAAGGATGGTTGACTTAGGTTCACCTATCATGATTTTACTATGCTTATCACTCAACTTTCTGTGCTTATGAATCATTTGAGCAGTTTGTATGGTTTGATTTTGTGTGTACAACTTATCTTCAAGCTTATTTTTTAACGTCTTGAGTCTAGAGAAATCATTTAAAAGAGTTGTTTCTTTTGTTTGAATTCTTGCTTAAGTGTAGTTACACACTTTTGTGCTTCCTGTTTTTGTTTGACTAACTGTTCTAGCTGACTTTTCAAAGAACTCAACTCTAATTTTAATGTTTCTTCTCTCACTCTAGACTCTTTCATAAGTGTACTCATTTGACCTTCTAATTTCTGCTCACGATCATTAAGCTCAAACTTAGCACGCTGTTCATACATAGCCACTTGTTCTTTATAGATGTTTAGTCTAGTGATCAAGTTATCATCAGGGACAGGCAATTTGTTCTCATGGCACTCGCATGCATTATCTATATTACCCGCATTATCTAAGGCACATACATTACTCATAACACAAACATCATCATTGACAAAAGATTCACCATTTGGTACATCAGGCGAGTTGTTGTGATTCAAATACTGTTCATATGAAATAATATTGCTATTTTCCATGTCAACATTACTTGAGTCAGAAACATCTGCCTGATGTACTTCTTCGGGATTCTTTTGTCCCTCGACAATATTATATGTGTCATAGATTTTTAGTACCTCAGATATCACGGATGCATTAGAAGGACCAGCTTGACGGGGAGATGAGACCAGGGAAGACAAGTTAGCCATGAAGATTGTTTGAGCCGTAGGTTCATCATCTACATCAGAGTCATATGCATCACAGTCATCTGCCTTGAAGATGTTAGGATCATTAAGTGCTAGATCCTGAATAGGTTTCTCATCTACATCTTCATCAAAAGTATTTCCTCCATCTCCTGCCAAGAACAATAACTCTTCCTCATCCAATACAGCTCCATTCTCTTGAGCTTGCATTAACAGCATCTTGTCTTTGAAGTAATCTGAGTTCTGAGGACGTTTAGGTTGATTGCAGTTTCTAGCAATGTGTCCAAGCCCCCCACAATTATAACACTTGATCTGTTTCCCTTGCCCCTGATTGGCATTCCTTGCTCTATTCTGCACATAACCTCGACCCATGTTTCTACCAGCTCTCCCTTGCACATTCTGAACCACAATTTTCCCATCCTCCACCATTGCTAGATTGCGTGGGTTGGATGAATTCCTTAACTGATTGTTGGTCTGAGGGAGTGATGCTTGAAACTGTTGAACCAGTAATGAAACTTGATTGGTGAGGTTGTCAATCATTTTGTTGGTCTGAGAGTAGCCTGAGTCAAGTTGAGAGCTCATAGCAGGTACTTGTGAGTGAAGTTGATGATATCTTGGGTTGGATGATGATTGGATGGTCGGTTAAACATTTGTCATGAACGCCAGTGGATCATTTGTAGTTGAAGGACTTAACTTTTCTCTCAGCACCCGATCATAGACAGCATGCTTCTCATGTTGTTGCAGGTATGCATACAGCTGTTCATAGTTGGTATCCCTTAAACCTTTGTTGAGTTTGACAGCAGTAACAAATCTGTCCCATTCAGGAGTCATGTTGTTCACAAACTTTGAGTTTAGTTGGATATTGGGCATAGTCATTCTGATCATCCTCATATCATTCACCAACTTATGAAATCTCACATAGTAGTCCGTGACATTCTCTCCTGGGTTCATTTTGAAATGCTCAAACTCATCATACAGCTGTGACTCACGATCTTCCTTTGTGAGTTCTGACCCTGCCAACAACATTTTAACGTTGTCCCACACAGCTTTGGCTTCAGTGTTGAAATTGATGAGCTTGTATACATCCTTTGGAAGACCTTGAATGACTATGTTTGAGGCTCTAATGTCGGCATCATACCTCTTCTTTTCTTCTACATTAAGATCATTGTAGTTTCTAGGTCTGTCTATGCCCCAAGTTACAGTCCCATCTTCACCAGTTGTAACAACATCTCTGGTGGTACCCATCTGATATGGTCCATCGTCAATTGACTTAAGAATGTTAACTCCATTATCTTTTCCCAAGCAGTAAAGTCTTATCCGTTGTGCCCAAGACTCATAATCCGTCCTATCTAGCATAGGTGGACGAGTGTCAGATCCTGCTGCTTGAATATCTTCTGATGATGTGTTTGATGTGGTAGCCATAGTAACTACGGGATTTTACAGATCTTGTGATTTAACCGAGAAATCGAATCTTTCGCGGGAATTTCTAAAATCACCAAGACACAAACCGCCTAGACAAATAGCACTCTTGAGGATACAAACCGCCTAGACAAACCGCATAGACACAAACCGAGTTCACACTGCAGAGACAAACCGTGTAGACACAAACCGAGTTCACGCTGGAGAGACAAACCGCGTTGATACAAACCGAGTATACGCTGCAAAGACAAACCGCGTAGACACAAACCGAGTTCACGCTGGAGAGACAAACCGCGTTGATACAAACCACATACACACCTCAAAGACAAACCGCGTAGACACAAACCGAGTTCACGCTGCAGATACAAACCGCATAGACACAAACCGAGTTCACGCTAGAGATACAAACCGCGTTGACACAAACCGAGTTCACGCTGCTTATACAAACCGCGTAGACACAAACCGAGTTCACGCTGGAGATACAAACCGCGTTGACACAAACCGCGTACGCACCTTAGAGACAAACCGCGTTGGCACAAACTTCCAAACACGTCACTTTCAATGCTGTTTGTCCTTTTGCCTAAACTAGTAATAGGACAAACCGCGTACCCGATGTGACACAAACCGCGTTCAAGAACGTCCAAAATACACAAACCGCATCCAAGAACACTTGGATAAAAACCACTCGAATCACCCAAAAATGCCACACAAACCTTAAATCTGTGAATCCAAGCACCAAATACTACTCTTATACTATTCCTAAGCTAGAAAGTACAAGGTATAACAACTTTTAATCACTAAACAAAGCACAAAATGAAATAAATGTAACTTAACAAATCGAACCAAAAAACCTCAAAAACTACACAAATCCGTGAATACCAACTGTCAGAGACCTAACCATGGCTCTTGATACCAATTGTAGGGTATTCACAATGCAAGAAACACTTGTTTGAGGCTTAGATTTGGATCGAATGGAAGATAACTTAGAGAGAGAAAGTGGAAACTTCTAGTGAGAGAAACACTATGTGTATTAGATTGAAATGTAATGAGAGTTCCAACCCTTCCCTTGCTAGGGAAGGGGTATTTATACTTACTACATATTATGCCCCTAGCGGGCTGTAGAGTGAGCTGACAGAGGGTAAAGACCCGACCCACTCCACAATACTAATAATAATAACTAAGCTACTAATAATATTACTGATAATCCTATGAGCTATGATGTACTAATAATTACTCGGGGTGACCGAGTCTTCAGCTGAATATTCATATTCCTAACAATTTTCAGTTTCTTAACAGAATGAAAGTCAAATTTCGCGTTTCTTGGTCAAAACCTGAAAAATCTCCTAAAACATATGTAATAGCTAATATATGAAACAAATATGCTAAACATATATATTCTAACACACATATACACATAGATTAATCCAATTATAACATCTTACCATAAAGAGGAGTTAAGCCAAATGAGGTCTTAATCTCGGAAAATTGATAAAAATTTGTGTTATCGACCTGCAACTACAAGTTAGTTCATGTAGGAGATAAGTACAAACATAATATCTCAAGAACCACACAAGCTCAATATCACATTGTCTAAATAAGTCTAAAAAAAATCTAAAACCAAACACTTCTTGGTTGTCATTTGTTGCTCAACATCTTGATTATTTTCTTCTAACCCTTCTGAAGTTTCATGATCCATCGACCTAGATTCTTTATCATTCCCTTTGTTTGTCGAAGCTCCTCGAATTCTTTGTCAATGGAAGGAAGTTCACTCAAGTATTCGGGTGGAGGAATCCTAGAGTTAGGCAAGCCGTCTTCGTCACTAGCCGATGATGATGAAGATGGGGATGGAGAATGAGCACGTTTTCCTCTAGCTATGGCTACCCTATAATCGCTAAGAGGAACAAAGGTGTGTGGGATTTCGGTGTAAAGAGGAAGGAAACCACTCTCATTTCGAGGAATAGGTATAGAAGCTCTAAACAGACGGGTAAGAAGCATTCCGTATGGCATGGCGGTTGTGCCTAAGGCAGGTATATCGGTAATTCTTTTGGCGATATAGTAGGCTAAGTTGAATTATTGGTGGGTCGATACACAGTAGAGCATGTAGCATAAGCTTGAATTCATGTGATCCCTGTTACCGACAGTGCTAATGACATTGGCTCCAAGAATTTCCTCTAGTTTCTTAAATTCGGGTTTGAGTTCGTTAAGCTCCATGGCAAATGGATCTCAATTTACTTGTTTACCTCGGATTTTCTTAGTTTGGTTGGTTCTAGGATTGAAGAGATGGTCTCGAATGATTTCTTTGGAAGTGAGAGGTGTATCATATGGATGTGAACGACCAAGGTTGTATTCTAGAATGGACAAAGGCCACTTGTCTGAATAAAAGCAAGTTCCTTGATTTGGGATACCTAAAACTTCTCCGAATTGATTTAAAGGAAAGCTGAATTGACTTTGGTTTACTTTGAAATGAATGCTTAAAGCTCCAAAGTCGTCAGATGTAAGTTTTACGGAGGCATAAAATTCAAGAATAAACCTAGGAATGATAGGTTCATCTATGTCGAGGAGACACTCAAGTTGGATGGATGCTAATTGTTCACGGATATTGGTTTCTTCTAAAAATGATGAGTCTACGGTTCTGCCTTCGTGAACATACCGGTTTTCTAAGGTTTTGAAGACATTAACTTGAGCTTCGGTGAGACCTTTGGTTTTGTGGTGTTGAGGTAGGTATTTTTTTGGTGTGTTTGTGATCATAATTAGTTACGGGAGGCATAGTTATCCTAGACATGAGAAATATATAGTTTAGTTGAAATTATCAAGCATACGTATATATATGTCTAGTGTGTGCCTACATGGGGACAATGTGGAGGTGCGGTTATCTCGACTTCTTTTGATGCATGAAAATTATGTTTATGCAAGTTTCATGATAAAACAAGAGATAACCTAAACGCTCCTAATTTAATGTAGCTACGATTGAATGTACCCGAAAATACATATTAATTATGTATTCCCTTTAGCATTCAAGAGACATTATGCAAGTGATGCTTAAAACCTAACGTTTTTGTATTTGTATGAACAATGTCCAAAAACCGTTTTTCCTAGTCGTGAGAAGATTTTAGCAAAAATTTCTCATGGGTTTTTGATGAATGATGATAATGTACTACAAGATGCAATTCCTAACTATGAAAAACATGATTTTTTATGCAATTTAGAAAGTATGCTTCATGATTTTTCAAGAATTATGCATAACCCCAAGTTTTGATTTTGTGCCACAAATAGAAATCCTAGACTCAGATTAGAAATTAGATAGGATTAGGATACTTACAGTGATGAATTAAGCACAAACTGGTTGTTGAGAATGACCTAATTTTTGAGTTTGGTGAATTATGGGTCGAGTTCAGTGAGATGTATGTTTTGGTGAATATGGTGTACAGTAAAAGGTGTTTGTTTTAATAAGTTTAAAACTGTCTCAGTAACTCACGGATCCGGCGGATCCCAAACAAGGGTTCCGCCCTTGTTGTCGTTTGGATCCGCAGGATCAGAACTTAGGTTGGGCTTTTGCCAAGTTTGGTTAATCTTAAGGTTTGAGCTAACGTTTATTCTACTCACTAGGTTTCATTAATCCTAAACTAGTTGAAAGGTTCTCTCTTGAGAGGATTTTTGAGGATATCGGCAATGTTGTCCTCTGAGGAAACTTTCTCAATTGAGATGTTTCCCTTCTGAACATTGTCACGAAGGAAGTGATGACTTGTTTGGTTCTAGCGTGTTGGACTGGGTTTTTGCTAAGATTGATAGCTCCTTTGTTGTCACAAAGAATGAGAATGTCGTTGAGTACAATTCCATAGTCGTTGAGAGCCTGCTTCATCCATACTCCTTGTTGACACACTTTGCCTTGATAGTTGAAGTTGCGAGGACTGTTTGTTTCTTAGTGAATCATGAAGTAAAACAGTGTCTCACACTGCTTGTACTTTCCTTATCAACATAATTACCGGAATGGTCTAAATTGGCATACACTTATGGTTTCTACACCTGTCCCTTTGAGATACCATAATCCTAAATGTGTAGTGCCTTCTATATCCGTTTAACGGCTTCAAGATGGGATATTTTGGGATCTTCTTGAAAGCATGCACATAGACAAACACTAAACATAATGTCCGGTCTACTAGCCGTTAGGTAGAGTAAACTACCAATCATTCCTCTATATTTAGTGCTATCTACGGATTCACTTTCGTCATCCTTGGTAAGTTTGGTTTCGGAAGACATTGGTGTTTTCATGGGTTTTGAATCTTCAAGACCAAACTTCTTAAGCATATCATTGATATACTTAGATTGGTTGAAGAGTATCTCATCATCTAATCGTTTGGAGATCTAAGAAAAAGTTTAGTTCCCCCATTATACTCATTTCAAACTGGTCATGCAAGATTTTTGAGAAATCGTTGCATAGCTCTTTGACAAGTTGAACCGAACATAATGTCATTCACATATATCTGGATTATGATAACATGTGATTCCTTTTTCTTGGTGAAGAGAGTATTGTCTACTAAGAAAGTCTTAAGTTGATTATACCAAGCTTTTGGTGCTTGCTTAAGTTCAAATAATTCTTTCTTGAGTTTGTAGACATGGTTTGATTTTTCAAAATGGGCAAAGCCTAAGGCATTTCTAGGAATGGGTTCGAAGGTTTTATAGAGACGGGTCAAAAGCATCCCGTAGGGTCCTAACGAGTTCCTTAGATAATAATGACGTGACCTAAGCGTCGATGTCATCGATTTAAGTTATCATTCAAGGGAGTGAGACAACGATTTTTCTTTAGGTGTTTTATCTACTTTTATAACGTAATCGTTATTCAAAACACCTTTTCCTACGGTTATGCCATCCTTAAGTATTTTACTTCCTAATTTTACTAAAAGGATGTTATACTTATTATGGCATAGTTGACTAATCCTAAGCAAGTTAAATTCTAAGTTATCTACAAGAGCACCACCATTAATAGTGAGAGAGTCATGAGAAATTGTACCTTTTCTGATGACTTGACTATCAAGCTTGCTACCGAATGTGACAATACCTTCGTTGTACACTTGGTAGGTTGAGAGAAAAGTTTTTGCTTCTCATCATGTATCTTGAATACTTACTATCTTTGATCCACTAATTTGATTCTAACTTGACTTTTGAGCATACCTTAGTTCAAGACAAAGCTCAAACGTTTGGTTCCCAATATCTCATGGGTCCGTTTGGGTTAGACACGACATTACCATGGTTCACTGATATCTAGCATATAATCAAAGGGAATTGCCACAAAATTTTCCCTAGGCATGGTTCCTTCATAAAATGAGGAGTCTACAATCGTTTTAACCCTATTCTTATTTTGACCTTTTCCTATAGAGACTGATGATTTTTGTTTGTTATTAGTTGTACTCGTGCTGGGTTTTCTAGTGACATTAACAGAATTTGTACGATCTAATTTAATAGCCTTCTGTTCAACTTCTGTTTCCGCGGATCCTTTGGATACACTTCGTGGTTATCAGAAGTAGTTGGAACAGTTTCTTTTTCTTTTGCCGTTTGTTCCTGAAAGTCACTAAAGTTTCCATTTCTCATAAAATCTGGTTTGAAACTACCATGAGGTATTCTTTGCATTTTCATTATGTCATCAGTACAACTTAAGTGTTTGTCAAACCTTTTGAATTTGGAGTTTTGTCTGACAAGACTCTCCTGTGTGGATTTTAATGTGTCTATTTCAAGTTTTAGTTTTTGACATAAAACACATGTTTCTCTAATACCTCTAGCTCTTTCTAACCTTATAGCTTTCTCTTTTAACTGATGAATTTCGTTTTCTAAAAATTCCTTTTTGGTTTTTAAGAACTTATTTTTGCTTATGATTTTTAGAGTGATTTCACATAGTTTGTTATATTCTATATCTAATGTGTTATCATCAATAAAAGAGTATGACGAGTCAGAATGTACCTCTTCTGTGTCATGAGCCATTAGAGCAACTTCATCGTTCTTAGGCTCGTCGTCATCTCCTTCACTATCACTCCAAACTCCATTGAGAAAGGCTCTTTGACACTTGTTCTTTGGAGGCTTTGGACATTCTCCTATAAAGTGATTAGAATCTCCACATCTAAAACACTTTCTATCTATCTTTCCTTTCCTATCATCATGGTCTTTACGGAAGGATTTCTTCTCTTTATGAGGAGGTCTACTGAACTTTCCTCGTTTTCTAAAGAATTTCTTGAAATCTCTTATGGCCATGGCATACTCTTCATCTTCACTACTAGCACTAGATTCTGCATCACTACTTGATTCTACCCTAGCTTTCAAGGCAATGGACTTCTCCTTTTTGCCTTTGACTATTTCTGAATCTTTTTCCATTATCATCTCATGAACTTTGAGATTTCCTAAGAGCTCGTCCAATGTCATTTTTGAAAGATCCTTAGATTCTTCAATGGCTGTCACCTTTACTCTCCACTTCGGGTGCAGTGCTCTTAGAAATTTCCTGACAAAATTCTTACTAGAAAAAGATTCGTCAAGTGCTTTGAGAGATGTAATAATAGTATTAAACCTAGAAAAAGCACTATCAATGGTCTCATCCTGAGAGATAACAAATTGTTCATGTTGTTGAACAAGAAGATCAATTTTGTTATCTTTGACTTGTGAGTTCCCTTGATCAGTGATGATTAGTGATTGCCAAATATCTTTAGCCGTTTTACACATGAAAACTCTTTCATATTCCTTTTTAGGTAAAGCATTGTAAAGCATCATTTTGGCTTCATTATTTTTGGCAATCAATTTCTTTTGTTCATCATTGTGACGAATAAAAGAGTTACCTATATCCCGACCACCTGAAATATCACTACTTATGGGTTTGTAATCACCCTCTACAATAATATACCACAGATCTATGTCCTTTGACTTCACATATGTCTCAAAGCGATTTTTCCAATATATAAAACAATTTGGTTCAAATAGTGGTGGTCTTTGCATAGATTGCCCTTCTTTAAAGTTTTCAAAATCCATGATCGTTTCAAGTTTTTAAAATACAATATATTTTGAAAATCTTGAGTAACACCGCTCTGGTACCAATTGTGGAAAACTAGAAGGGGGTTGAATAGTTTTTACCGTTTAAAATTAATTCGCTTTGTTACTTATCGTGATTTCAAAGTAAAGTAAACAATCAAGCACACAAACAAGTAATGTAAGTAAATAAGTAAAGAGAGGAAAGATCAAACCACATAACACGGATGTTTATAGTGGTTCGGCTACAAGGACTCTTATCCTTGCCCTACTCCACTCCTCGAGCCTCTAACTCGAGAGTTATTCTTCACTAAGAAACAAAGCTCCCTTCTCGGCGGAGAAAACCTTAATACACGTCGCTTACACCTTTTTCCGGTACAAAGCTAAATACCGAGTTCTTGTTTAAGGAAGAACCAACCTGACGTCGCCTAAATGATTACCGACACTAAGCTAGATGTCGAGTTCTTTACAAGGGTACAACCACTCCCGACACTCTATGTGTTTTGAGGACTAAAACACTAACCGGTTTCTACTGAATAAAAGATGCAACTATGATGTGTGAACTGATGCAAGATCACACAGACTCTATACTACAGGATGACAACAGTATGTTGATCCTTCTATGTTGAGATCTTCTTTGCTACAAAAGGAAAGATCTATGTAATGTTAGTATGCTAAGGGTTAGTGATATGTAAATGAAAGGATATCTAATTTAAGCTATGTAAGTGATAAAATGGCCAAATGATCAGCTTGCTATTTATAGGCAAAGCTGATGAACAGGCGGCGGATCCCCAAAATTGGATCCGTCCGTGTATGCTTTTGGATCCGCCGTGTCAGGCCAGCTAAGAGATCTCCAAATCTTTCCAAATCTTTCCATATCTTCAAATGTCAACTCTTTGGCTTGAAGATCTAAACAAAATATCACAAAATCTTACCAAGATTGTGTAGATGATGCATGCCATGATGTCATCCTAATATTTAACTAATAAAGTTTCCATTTTAAGAAATACATATGTAAACTTGTATATGTTATTCCTAGTGAACTTTGTAATGTAAAATGTGTTTGTAAAATGCTTATCACTATAAATGTAAAAGACTTAATCTTATTTATGCTTTGCTTAAAGATAAACTTTGTAATTGTCATTAACAAAACTAAGCAAAGATCGTAAAATATAAATAACGTTTTTAGGACGATATTTGTATTAACACCAATTACCTCCAAAATCGATCATACAAGCCCATAGCATAACTTCTAAAGTTTAGATCATTCTCTCGCTTTGTCCATCGGTTTGAGGATGAAAAGCTGTGCTCATATGTAACTTAGTACCAAGTTCGTCTTGAAAACTTTGCCAAAAGTTTGAAGTGAAACGTCCGTCTCTATCGAAAACTATGGAAATGGGTACTCCGTGACGCGCGACTATCTCGTTGACATAAATCTTTGCTAGCTTATGAACAGGCATATTCTCCCTGATCGGAATGAAGTGTGCACTCTTTGTCAAGCGATCTACTATAACCCAAATTGTATCGTTCTTGGCAATTTTTTAATGAAGTCCATAGTAATCTTCTCCCACTTCCAAACCGGAATGTCTAAGGGTTGGACTTTTCCATACGGCTTTTGGTGCTCCGCTTTCACCTTCAAACAAGTTAAACACCTTTCCACATACTTCACGCAATCTCTTTTCATACCCGGCCACCAATAGTTTCTTTTTAAATCAAGGTACATTTTCGTAGCTCCCGGATGAATAGAATACTTCGATTTATGCGTTTCTGTTAGGAATATAAATATTCAGATGAAGGCTCGGTCACCCCGAACATCTAATTAGCATTTATATAGCTCGTAGGCTTATATATATTAGTTTAGTATTATTAGTAATATTAGTATTAGCTTAGTCGTATTTATATTTGTGGAGTGGGTCGGGGCTTTCCCCACTGTCAGCTCACTCCACAGCCCACTAGGGGCACCAATATGTAGTAGTATATAAGCCCCTTCCCACACTTGGGAAGGGTTGGAACTCTGGGAACTCTTCACACAATTAATCTAACATTCAGTTTTTCTCTCAAGAGTTTCCCACTCTCTCTCTCTAACTTCTCTCTAAAACTTCACCATGGATCTAATCTTCCATGAGCCAAGACCACCCGAATCAACCACACAATCAATATGGTTATTTCCTACAATTGGTATCAAGAGCCATGGTTTCATCTTGGTCAGATCTGTGGTCAAAGGCTGTATATTCGGTTGGTTTCATTTAACTCAGATCTGTGGTCAAAGTAAGTATATTCGGCTGGTTTCATATTTGGTCATTCGGTCAAAGTAATTACATTTACTCAGATTTGTGTGTTCAAAATTCTTGTTGGCTGATTGTACGTTTGATTTACTTGGGCCCAAATGGTTTATAACTCTTAACCAAAATTGTTTTGTTACTCATTTCTTAATGACTTGTGGTCTCATTGTCTCGCTGTCAAGATTTTTGGTTTTATTCCGACTTTTGTTGTCCACTGATACTAGCGTGTGATTTGTGGTACTCATTTGTACTTAGAAACCATTTTCTTACGAGTGACTGTTTTTGGTCAAATTGTTTGTGGTGTTAACGAGTGTCAAAGCATGAACTCGTTTTGGATATTTGTAGACTATAGAAGGTCGTGTGTTGATTATTTGTCTCATACGCAGTTTTAAGATCTGTCTTAAACGGGTTCATTTTGGTGTTTGCGGCCTATTTGTGGATTAATGATTCGGTTTATGAGCTATGTGTTGGATTCGGTTTGTGTAATGAAAGGATGTACTTGGTTACTGCTAGTGTTAGAAAGAATGTGTTTCTTGAAAGCGGTTTGTCTGTTTGACTGGTCAAAGTGAAAAACACAGATCCGGATTTTAAGGAAAGTACGAAAGTGACAGGTTTGACCGGTCAAATGCGGTTTGTCCTCGACTCGGTTTGTCCTGGACTCGGTTTGTCCTGGACTCGGTTTGTCCCAGACGCGGTTTGTCCCAGACGCGGTTTGTCCATTGGCTCACAGACTCGGTTTGTCTGTTTGTCCTGGACTCGGTTTGTCCTGGACTCGGTTTGTCCCAAACGCGGTTTGTATGTATTGTCACGTACTCGGTTTGACTGTATAACACGAACTCGGTTTGTGTATGTAAAGTATATGCGGTTTGTGTACAATCACGAACTCGGTTTGTGTTTTGCACGGATGCGGTTTGACTACGTTGACCTAAACGTATCACAGACTCATTGACCTCAGTCATTTAACATCATCAGTCCAAGATTCACAAGATAAATATGAAATGTAATACAGTTCAAAGAAAAGTGATCACAGCCTCGACAAAAAGTCCATATACAACATTAATTCCTAAAACTTGACACAACGAACCCTCATATTCATAACAACTAATATCAAGATTGTGTATATACATTTAATCCTCTGATCTCAGAAGCCTTTGTAGCAATTAATACATCAAACCTTTGAAGGTCGACCAAACGATAACATATTCATCATAGATCATCGGATTCAAAGCTAGACTCGAATACATATTTCACGATCTCTGCCTCTCCTCTCGTGTGTTACATGAGTATGTATGACTTCGAAAACCTACAAACACACGAAAAGATATATCAAGAAGCCAAACTCCTTTTGTTCAAATATCCGAACCATTTTTCAAGAACAAACAAAAACCATATAGGTTTTCATTTGTCCTTCTGTTCGGTTAAAGACTACAAACTAAATAAAATAAAAAAAAATACACAAACAAACCTACCCGAAATCTACAAGATCTTGAATCCTTGATTTGGTCGGAGCATATATTTGATTAAACAAAGGGACGGATTGTTTGAAGTTGTGAATGAGTTGCGTTTGGAGAGAAGGAGATGAAAGGAGGCGGATATGTTTTTAGGGTTTGTATTCGATTGGTTGTGTGAAGAGGGGGCGGATTATTATGACTAGGGTTTGAGTTGTTTGGTGGATAAGCGAGTGGAAGAAGGAGGCGGATGAATATTAGCTAAGGGATTAGGGTTAATGTTATGTTAAAAGTGGCTTATAAATACCGGATTACTAGGGTTAAGTGAGTATTGGATTGGGTCTCATGATTGATTGAATGGGCTGGACAAGGTGAGTGGTTTGGACCGGACTTTCCAAAGAGCTAGGTGGGCCGAAACTTAGTTGAACTTACACGTGAACTATTCTTTCGTAAATCATGTGTGTTGACTGAAACTTAGTTAGCCGAAATTTGCTTCTAAATGGCTGTGTGAACTTAAAGTTTGGATTTGGATCTTTGGAATGGGCTGTAGAGTTTATCCAAATCAATTTAACAATTGTGGCATTTGAAGGCTTTTGAAATATATTTAACAAATGTACTCTTCATACATTGTGTTAATTTATTTCTGCTACAATTGATTGCAAAAAGGAGTGGAATTTCGGTTATTATTGTCACATGGTCTCACACGTCACGGCTAGTATTTGGGCTCATGAATATCAATGTGATTGCAAAATAGTGGATTTGGCTGCACGGTCCTATTTATGTCTACGATTTAAGTGAGTCTGCAATTTGATGTTTACGATTTGAGTTATAGTTGTCGAATTACAATTTGTTTAATTGTGATTTATCAAGTTGCTTGTTTGTCTTATTGCGACTTGACGGATTGCTATTTGACCAGTTACGATATGACGTTGCGAGCTAACACTCGCTATTCGACTTATTGTGATTTGATTGATTGCAATCTGTCTTGTTGCAATTTGACAATCTGTGACTCGACTTGTTGCGATTTGATCAAGTTGTGATTTGACTTCTGTGACTTGAATTTCGACGATTGGTATTGCACATCACTCTTGGGTATTCTGGTTGATTTCACGGTTTCTCTTGTAGATTTTAGAAAATCCCGCGAAAGATTCGATTTCTCGGTTTAAGTCTCAAGAGCTGTAAAATCCCGTGAAATTAATTTTGGACAAGTAGGCTGGACTTGGGTTTAGAAATAATGAAACTTACGGGGTGTGACTAATTTTTCGGGATAAGTTTGTGCTTCAAGATCAGCAGGAATTGGGAAATTATGGTCACTTGGTTGGTTTGTTAATTCACGGGTTGGTGTACTTAGTGTTACAAACATCTCGGGGTGGATGGATGCACGATGTTTGTTGACCCTTGCTCAAGCTTATTTAAGGAGATTAGACCTGGATGTTCAAGAAGTGGATATATACAATAAAGGATGGAAGGTTGGGTATATATCACTACCTATATTTAAAGGAGTTACGTTGTTGTGCTCAATATAGGTTCTAAATCACAATTTGCAATTTAAGGTGATTAGACTTGGATGTTCACGGAGTGGATATATACAATTAAGGATGGAAGGTTGGGTATATATCACTACCTATATTTAAAGGAGTTACGTTGTTGTGCTCAATATAGGTTCTAAATCATAATTTAGTGCAAGTTTAAGTCGCGGACTTGTTCTTTATCAAGCTTCATCAAGTGATTGTTGTTTCTCAAGCTTCTAATGGGATTGTTGCTCGAGATCTTCTCAAGAGGTAGTCAGGCTTAACGACAAGAGGTGATCTGTTTGGAGACATGTGCTAACCTTTTACTCACTTTAAAGTCATATGCATTTCATCAAGCGGTTTTGGCATAGTACGAGCTTCAATGAATTGTTAATCTACTAAACCATTGATGATGAGGAAAGCAAGGGGTTACTACAAGAGAGTCTTAATCACCATCTTCGTTGCAGTAGTTTCATTTGTCTCTTTCCATGTTTTGTGCCTGTCAAATTCACAAACATCACGGACTCTCAGCTTTGGCAAAACGGTCATTCCATGTCCTTTTTGAGGGGGAGAATTATCGCAAGTTTCCTAGAAGTTCCGTCCCCAGCGATGTGAATTTTAGCGGTTCCGGTTACAGCGGGTCAGATCGTATCGGTTCAGTCTCCAGCGGTTTGAATCTTAGCAGTGTCGGTTACAGCGGGTCAGATCGTAGCGATTCAGGATTCAGTGGTTCTGTCTACAGCAGTTTGATACTTACTGTTGTGCAGTTAGTTCTTGAATTTATTTCTCAGATAAATCTCAAGAACTGTAAAATCCTGTACACAGTACGACAACTATTCCACATCCAAGTAGCTGGATCAGACTGCTTTGTTTGATAGGACTGACTATGAGTCATGGGCTCTTCTAAGAATTTGCGCATGTTTCTTTTCCTTTCTGACTAGTCAACAGCACAAGATGACCACGAAGTTAATCTGGTATTCTTTATTTGTGATTGAAGTCGAATTTCACGAAGGCGTCAACTTATTTTATCTTGAAGTCGGGGTTGGTTGGATGCATGACCTTCAATGATAACTTGCTCGTTAAAATTTTAAGTTGAAGACTTGGGTTATCTAGTTACCAGCAGTCGGGGTAACTATCACTTAAGAGTCATGGGAGTACTCAGTGTCACACGTCAATGACGATGTCGATAATCGCAAGAGGTGTTAATGTCTCATACTTTTGGTTGGGTATGGAGCTCTTAGAGATTTGCTTGGAGCATTAATTCTCTACACCGTTCTTCCAACATTTGTGCAAGCTTAAGTAACAAATTTGGGGTCTTCTACTTCAATTTTCAGTATTGGTATATCGGGTTCTCTTCATCGAGTGGTCACTAATCTATGTTCTAGGTTGGTTAGTTGGCCAAAGGTTTTAAAAGTTGTGATGTGATCTGTATTTCTCACGAAATATTCTTAACCCAAACTGATGTTCACCAAAACCAAATCAGTCACGCCACATTCAATCGGTTACTGTCTCACGGTTTCTTCTTGGTTTTGTAAAATCCCGCGAAAGAACTTATTTCTCGGTTTAAACCATAGATTTGTAAAATTCCGTGATGATGGGCTATGCGCTCTTGACCAGGATCGGGTTAAAACCATTATCGAAGTTCAGTTATAACATCACAAATGGCTGGATCGAGGCTTTTAATTGATAAGAAGTGACTACGGCGTTAATTCATTATTATTTATTTGAGGCTGAAGTGAAATTTCATGGGTGCGTGTACTTAGTATCTGAAGATATCGGGGAGGTTGGATGAAGATACTTCGAGATCCTTGTTCGAGCTTTCAATACAATGACAAGGACTTGGATATCTAGTTATTTTTTCTTTCTCCCTATTACAAAATAACTATCACTTTAAGGAGTCACGTTGTAGTGCTCAGTGTCACACGAAGTTGTGGATATCCAAGAGGTGATGTACGTCTTATACTTGATGGTTGGTTGGTTGAAGAGTATAGAGTACTTAGGGATTCGATGTTGCACGAAGTCTCTACACCGCTCTTTGTCACGCATTAGTACAAGTTTAAGTCACAAGTTCGGGTTATATTACTTCAGTATCAAGTTCATCATATTGGGTTTTTCTCCATCAGTGGTCACGACATCAAGCCGACAAAATGATAATGGGGTTGGTAACGAGTTAGATGAGAGAAGTAGTAAAAGAGAGAGTAATGACGTCTGTACAAGTCAGTGCAGGCCTCGCTCTTCAACATTAAGACGTCTGTACAAGTCAGTGCAGGCCTCGCTCTTCAACATTATGACGTCTGCACACATCAGTGCAGGCCTCGTTCTTCATCAGATGACGTCTGCATACTTCAGTGCAGGCCTCGTTCTTCATCAAATGACGTCTGTACACATCAGTTCAGGCCTCATTCTTCAAAGAAAAGAAAAGTGTACGCTTGAGTGCACTTTATCTTCAAAAGAAGAGGAGTCTTCTTATTAATGGCCATTCTCATCAACAAGATTCATGCTCTTTCCGTGCTTATTCAATCTTCAAGTGAATCGGCGCATATTGGAGTATTCTTTTATTCACATATTCAATCAAAAATTGCAGTTGACAGGCATATGCAATTTTTGAGGGGGGAAAGGGTGAATAAACAACATGTTAGTCTTCAAGAACCGTCAAGTGGAGCTACTTACCATTGATGGTATTCATATTCACGAGTTCAATCATCAAAAATTGCAGTTGGCAGACATATGCAATTTTTGAGGGGGGGAAAGGGTGAATATTAATCTACATGTTAGTTGATGATTGAGAAATGGTCATACGACTCTTGAATACGTCAGTTCAGGAGTCGTGCAAACCATGTTTCTCCAACACTACTTCTTCCGTCTATCAAGGTGTTGAAGAACATGGTCATGGAATGCTAATCGACAAAGTCTCACGGGTTGGTATAATCAGCAACAATGGGTTTCCAGTCAATGCTTCAAGTACACGTCATCAGGCTACATGTACACATCATGATGATGATTCCGATTAATCGTAAACATCATGGGGGAGAGAAATGTGTACACCAAGGACGCACAACAGGTTCATGTGATCGGGCTTAATCATATATTCCGGTATTGATAACCGCAGAGATGATCAGTGGTTCAACTTGTTACCTTGGTATTTACGTTTCACTGTTACGTCATGGGCTGATTAATCGTAACCATCAGGGGAGAGAGAATGTGTACATCAAGGACGCACAACAGGTTCACGTGATCAGGGCTTAATATCCAAGGATGGATACATACTATAGATGATCAGTGGTTCAACTTGTTACTTGGGTGTTATACGTATGACTGAAGAAGGTCGAGTCGTCAGTCTATTCTATGTTCTCTGTTGGGAGTTATCATCTTATGTGTATGCTGCGGGCTGATGGGTTTCATGTAAGGGTACTGGAAGACATTTGGTGAGACGAAAATGATTGGTATTCTATTTCTCCACATTGGGCAATCTTGAAGAAGGTCGAGTCTTCAGTCTTCTCTACATTCAAGAATGTTGAGCTCTTTTCTTACAACTTGATATTTAACTTAATCCCATGACAGTTCTTGTTTGATGAGTTGTGGAGTTAAGTTAGGTTCAAGTTGTTCCGTAGTGTAAGGTTAAGTCCAACTTGATGTTAACTTAACCTCATGACAGTTCTTGTTTGATGAGTTGTGAGGTTAAGCTAGACTTCAGTTGAGGCTCAACTTAAACTACCGAAAAGATGCCTAAGGTTTTTTAACGGCGTCACTCTAGGACGGGAGTGTTAGAAGATTAAAGACGGCATGCATTTGGTTATCAAAAGACTTCTTCATATTTCGGGCGTTCATCCAAAGTCTTCTTCCTATTATGGGTGATCGTCAGAGGTTGTCAGATTGGGGGAGAGCACTAATTAGGGGAGAGTGTTGAACCAGAATCATTCCCTGATTGAAAGTGCTCACATTGCTCTTCAGCAAGTCAAGTGATGAATGCGGAGAAGATTCAGAATGCTGAGGAGTAATGGTTTCTGGTTCGTATCCTTGTATATATATACTTGTTCATATCTTATACCATCTTGTAAATAGATATATAGAAAATCTTGCTAATTGTAAATAGAGAAACGTAAAACCAGAAAAACCATAAAAATTGAAAAATAGAAAATACCAAAAATAGTTTCACCTAGGCATGTCTTCTGTTTATCGATAACATTTACGGACTTAGAAATGTCATTCAATAATGGCACGGGTCTTTAAATGAAGCTCGAGCAGAAGTTAAAATGGATTGTTAAAACATGTCTAAATGGCTTGCTATTACTTTAGATAGCAACCCGCGCTTCATATTGGGGAAAGCACGTCGCCAAAAAGACGGCTGTTCCTCCAACTGGGTGATGTTCACCTGGGCATGGATTACTTTATATCCATGTTTCTTCGATCTGATGTACGTTTCAGTGCATCATTTCTTGAAAAAGAAGAGAAGTCTTCTTTGCATACAAATAGTTTTCATTCTATGATTCTTCTGAAAATTATTTGTGAGACACTTGGTGAATATGTGTTGTATGAAATTTGTTTAAACTTGGATTATGCATAAAATTTGTCACTCAATCAACGACTACAAAACCTCACGACAGTTCTTGTTTGATGAGTTGTGGGGTTAAGCGTGATTTTAGTTGAGGTTCAACTAGAATACGGGTCATTGATTGAGGGGGAGAGTGAATTCAAATTTTATATCATCAAACGGATTTATTGGTTAAATCATACTTGTTAGAAATGGTTTTGTAGTTAATGGGGAATTAGTTGAAGAGGATCTTGCTTAAATATATCAAATGACCAAGTGTGTTAGTTGCTAGAAAGTTTAGGACATTATGTGCAATTTGCTTATAGTTTCCTAGCTTTATGTATCTAGAAGGTTCATTTGTGTTACTTTGGAATCCTCGTATAATCCCCAAAATGCTTTAAGACTCAAAACCTAAAAGAAGTTAGAAAACCAGTTGTGTTTGATGTTTTTGAATACTCCACTGGCATTTGTATGATCTAAATGAATGAGTTTCAAATGTTGTTTGTCTCTGCTGCTCTATTGCTGTTGATATTGTGCATATATTCTCAGGATTCGCTTAGATAGATTGCTATTATGTTAGAATCATATTCCTAAGATCCTGAATTAAATATTGAAATTTGTGTGAATTGCCATGCTCATGATTGCTATTTGCTCTTCATGCTAGATAGTGGTTTGACGTAGTTCCTGATTGGGGTTTGATTATAAGATGAACTTGGTATTATAATGTGGCAAGCTGCTGAAGGGTAGCTATCTAGGAATAGTGTATCTGTATGTATGTATATCTGTGTTGATATTCTTATGCAGATTCCATAGCCAAAATGTATGTACCAGTTCCCATTCTAACCACTTGATCAGACGTTCAAACTCTATTGATTGGCTCGGAATTCACCTCAACAACAATGTCGGCAACAACAACAACAACAACACTTTCACCACCATCACCACTATTCATCTATTTTGGTCTCGCCAAGTGGGGATCAACTACATTTGCAAAAGATTTGTTGGTGGATGGATGATTGATATTGACTGATTCACTCAGAAAAGCGGGTGATTATATCGTCTGCGCAAAAAGGTCAAAATCATATGTGTCATAAAAGTTATCTTGTGCAAAATGAGCAGTGAATCCCCCTATTAGATTAAGGGGGAGCAAAGTATGTTTCATCATCAGAACATGTTAAACCTGACCACATTTTCTCCCATGTTTTTCTAAATTATTTAAATCAATTGGGATCACAAATCTCAAAAGGTTTGAAATTTTTGATCGGGGGAGAGAATGTGATTTAAATATGAAACCTGATGAAAATGTGATGTTTTGGACATAAAGGTAAGCTCTCCCATATGTGCTAAACTCTTTTGTATACCAAGGCACATATTGAGGGGGAGCAAAATGTTTTGGATGTGAAAGTAAGCTCTCCAGTAAGTGCTAAACTCTTTTGTATACCAATGCACTTATTGAGGGGGAGCAAAGGATTTGGCATGCATCTTATGTGAGCAAGGCTCAGACTTCACCAATGAATTGACGAAACCTATACTGTCATTGATCGAAAGGACATATCCTGGCCGGGTAATAATTTCAAGCTGGTCTAACCAGTGATGTAAGCGTGTCTCGAAAAGGATGTGTCTGAGTAGAGTGTACCGTTTCGAGAAACTTTCTGTGGACTTGACCAGGCCGGGTAATAATTTCAAGCTAGTCTAACTAGTGATGTAAGCGTGTCTCGAATCGGTCATGTTCACTGAAAGTTGATCAATTCAAACAGTGCGAGCTCTACCTAACATGTGCAAATTTATAAAACAATTAACCGAGCACATGTTGAGGGGGAGCATTTGAAAAATATAAAACTCTCAAGTGTTTGCAAAAATGTGTTTCAGAATCATGAACACTTGGAGAGATTTTTCAAAGATTTGGTTTGGCAATCGTGGATGAATACCAAAGACTGACCATTTTAATTAATGTATGGAGTTATAAGGATGGTTAGGTTAGGCTCAAGTTCCCACGATCCCGCCAGAGCCGGAGGGATCTACCCAGGGACAATCCACTAGTTAGTGTAGAAGTCCTTAGGTATGATTAAAAAGGAGAAAAGTGTGATTAAGGGAAGAGTGCCGACTGAGATGGAGCTAGTACTGGAACAAACCCAACAAGGTACTAGTAATGAAGTCTCGGTAAGCACTGAAGGGGTTGAAGAATGAAAAAGAATTGTAAAGATAAAGGGTGAAAAGAAATAGCCCTCCTTACAACTTAGGCAGAAACCGGGTCAATACATATTCTGTCAGAATCACTTAGTTGATTGCTGGCATTGAAGACAAAGTATCATGGACCCAGTGATACGCTGCACAACCCTCCTTAGCCACTCAAGGTCCCTCAAAGGATTCTTGTTTCAATTGTCACGGAGTTCAATACATTCCTATCGTCTCTCTCACTCCGAGTTAGATGATATTGAATAGGTGGCAGTCCTCTCCAGCCTCCGCTCACTAAATCAAAACGCACTATAGAGTCTAGAGCCATGAGATGCATAATAAGATCTCATAGGGACACGAATTATTTCTACACTGGGTGTTCAACATTAAGGACACCAGTTGTAAACTTAAGAGTCCTACGCAGATCTTAGCAATCTGCCAGAACATTTATGAGGGAATTTACAAATGTAATTCTCAATGATTGAATGGAAATTCCTGCCAGGGTCAACATCAAGCAGCCCTGAAAGCAGGTCACTTCGGTAATTCTTTATGGATTACGCTTAGTGGTCGCGGCGGTTTCAAACGGTCTACAGTCGTGGAGTGATCTCCAGTGACTCACCTAATCGTTGATGTGCTACGGTTCGATCTTAAAAGCCCTCTGTGGGTTTTCGATTAGGAACGGTCTTGGTAAGGATTAGAGAGAGTTTTCACACTATGCTGTTAACAATCTCAAAGTCCGAACCTGTAAGTACCGGACGTTTTATTGCTAACTGTCGTATGCAGGAACTTCTGGCGATTGTAGCTGATTGCTGTTGCAGCTGTTGGCGGTTGTAGCTGTGGAATGCTGTAGCTGGTTGCAGTTGTAGCTGGTTGCTGAAAAGATGCCAATCCTCTACCACATGTTCACACTACATCATCTTAATCAAAGAAGTCATGATCAACCTTAAAGACCTTAACACGGCTTCTGCAAACTCTGATGCTAAAGATCATGACATCAGAATAGTGTGAGCATGTCGGCTCAAAGATTAACACATCACATGGAAACATAATGCTAAAAGATGACTTGAAGACAAATGTTGGATGATAAACTCGAAGAATTCTTAAAGATCATCCAAGACTACAGATCAGTCATCACAAGATCACTGCTGAAAGCACAAAGTTTCAAGACTTTGAAGAATCAAAGACTACGAGCTATAAAGACAAGTTCAGAAGAAAGAATGCTAGAATTCGAATTATTATTTCCGGGGTGACCTCCCTTAGGGGGAGATTGTTAGGAATATAAATATTCAGATGAAGGCTCGGTCACCCCGAACATCTAATTAGCATTTATATAGCTCGTAGGCTTATATATATTAGTTTAGTATTATTAGTAATATTAGTATTAGCTTAGTCGTATTTATATTTGTGGAGTGGGTCGGGGCTTTCCCCACTGTCAGCTCACTCCACAGCCCACTAGGGGCATCAATATGTAGTAGTATATAAGCCCCTTCCCACACTTGGGAAGGGTTGGAACTCTGGGAACTCTTCACACAATTAATCTAACATTCAGTTTTTCTCTCAAGAGTTTCCCACTCTCTCTCTCTAACTTCTCTCTAAAACTTCACCATGGATCTAATCTTCCATGAGCCAAGACCACCCGAATCAACCACACAATCAATATGGTTATTTCCTACAGTTTCTTCCAAGAGTAATTCCTTGATGTTGCTTCGAAAAGGATTGTGAACCCTTCCATACCATGTCTTAATCCCTCGACTGTCTTCTTCAAGATGAGGAATGTGAGAAGTAATACGTTCTTTTTCTTGATTCTCTTCTTTCAACGCTTCCTCTTGAGCTATCTTGATTCTGTCGAAAAGATCAGAGGTGACAATCATCCATAATGAATGAATCCGTGTAACGTCACTTCGGCCCTGGCAACTTAACGCATCCGCTACGACATTCGCCTTACCCGGATGGTAGCGAATCTCACAATCATAATCCTTCAACAAGTCTAACCACCTACGTTGCCTCATATTCGGATCTTTCTTATCAAGAAAATACTGAAGACTTCTATGATCGGTGTAAATTACGAACTTCACGCCATATAGATAACGCCTCCAAATCTTCAAAGCAAAGACTACGGCCGCAAATTAAAGATCATGAGTCGGGTATTTCTCTTCATGCTTCTTTAGTTGTCTTGAAGCTTAAGCAATCACTTTACCTCTTTGCATGAGAACACATCAAAGACCGGAGTAAGATGCATCGCTATAGACTACCATGTCTTCGGTTCCTTCCGGTAACACTAGGATCGGTGCTTCACACAACCTCTTTCGTAAAGTACTAAAGGCCTCTTCTTGTTTCTCACTCCATACAAAAGGAACGTTCTTCTTGGTGAGTTCGGTTAACGAAGATGAAATTTTGGAGAAGTCCTGAATGAACCGTCGATAATAACCCGCGAGTCCTAGAAAACTTTGAATTTCGCCAACATTCTTCGGCGCTTGCCAATTCATCACGGCCTCGACCTTTGACGGGTCAACTTTTATACCATCGGGATTAATAACGTGACCAAGGAACTGAACTTCTTGCAGCCAGAATTCACATTTCGAGAATTTGGCATACAATCTTTCATTTCTCAACGTTTCAAGAATTTCCCGAAGATGTAGTTCATGTTCTTCCTTGCTCTTAGAATAGATAAGGATATCATCGATGAACACTATAACGAATTTATCCAACATCGGTGTACATACACGGTTCATGAGATCCATGAAAACCGCAGGCGCGTTCGTGAGACCAAAGGGCATAACCGTAAACTCATAATGTCCATAACGGGTCCTAAAAGCCGTCTTAGGAGTGTCTTCTTCTCGAACCTTCAACTGATGATAACCCGAACGGAGATCGATCTTTGAAAACCACTTTACACCTTGAAGCTGATCAAATAGATCATCGATTCTTGGTAGCGGGTACACATTTTTCACCGTGACTTTGTTCAATTCACGGTAATCAATGCACATCCGCATACTACCGTCTTTCTTTTTAACGAACAGAATCGGAGCTCCCCACGGTGAGCTACTAGGGCGAATAAAACCCTTATCGAGTAACTCTTGGAGTTGGCTCATTAACTCCTTCATCTCAGACGGAGCAAGGCGATAAGGAGTTTTGGCAATAGGAGTAGCACCCGGAACAAGATCAATACGGAACTCAACCTGTCTATCGGGTGGAATACCCGGCAATTCTTCCGGGAATACATCACGGAATTCATTAACAATCGGAACGTCATTGATACTTTTCTTCTCAAAACTCGTATCTACCACGTGCGCCATAAAGGCAAGACAACCACGTGATAAATATTTCCTAGCCTTCATTACGGAACATAATCTTAACTCGCCCTCCCTTTTATCACCATAAATCATCATTTCCCTACCGCTAGGATTTACAACTCGAACGATCTTTTGTCTACATAGGATGGCAGCATGGTGTTTACCCAACCAATCCATACCAATGATAATGTCAAACTCTCCGAGCATTATGGGAATTAGATCAATCCTAAAAACGCTCTCATCGATCTCTATCTCTACATTACGATACACACTAGACACCACAACAACTTTACTATCGGCAATTTCAACTTCTACGAGTGTCGAAAGTTTATCTAGGGGAGTGGACAATTCCTTACTGAAACTATAAGATACAAAGGACACGCTTGCGCCCGAGTCATACAAAACACGAGCGAGTTTGGAATTAACGAGAATTATACCTGTGACAACATCTGAACCCGACTTCGCTTCTTCGGCACTCATTTGATAAACACGAGCTTTAGGTTTCGGAACCTCGACCTTTTTTCCTTTGATTGGAATGAACGGCTTCGCTTGCTTAGGATTGGCCTTAGGACATTCACTTACCTTATGTCCTTCTTCGTTGCACCCATAACATATTACCAAAGGCTTGGTGCAATTCTTGCTAATATGGCTAGGATCCCCACATTTATAACATCCCTTCATCCCAGATTTACATTCCCCCATATGGTTCTTACCGCACCTATTACATCGAGGTGGTAACTTCCCCGTGTTGTCCTTCTTTGTGAAATCAAACCTGCCCCGTTTACCGAATGTTGTTGGTTGATCTTGCTTCCTTTTTAAGTCCTTCTTCTACTTACTCTTCATTCTATCCAAATCCGCTTCTCGAGTACGTGCCCTACCTAGAAGGTCCTCCATAGTGGCGCACTTGAAAGGTGATACTATAGTATGAATTTCATCCTTGAGCATCCTTTGGAATTTATCGACTTTAAGCTTCTCGTTGTCAAGATACTCCGGGCAATATTGCACCATGTCACAAAAATTTTCCCACAACTCATTCACCGATTCATTAGTTTGCACAAGGTTATGAAATGCTTCTCTTATTTTATCAATTTCTTCCGCGGGAGCATATTCCTTCATAAAGACCTCCTTGAATTGTTCCCACGTGCACGCTTCTCTCCAAGCACTAGCCTTTTCATTTGCCTTACCTTCCCACCATATTTTAGCCCTTTCACGAAGGTAGTTGGTAGCAAAGTTTACCTTATCCTCCGCCGCACAACGACTAGTGCGGAAAGCCCCTTCTATATCGGAAATCCACCTAGAACTCTTTAACGAGTTAAGAGATCCCGTGAATGTAGGTGGAGCACAAGCGGTGAAGTCACGATAAGTGGATTTCTCCTTCCCTACTCCGGGTCTAGCATTTGAATCACTCACTAACTCCCCACTCTTCTTGAGCTTCTCTATCTCCTCTTGAAATATCTTTCGCAAGTTCTCGGTTGTTTTGTTAACATAAAAGGGCATAGCCTTCTCGATGGCCCTTCCCACTCTATCTGTCACCAAGGTATCCAATTCTTTCAATTCCGCTCTAGAAAAACTTCTAGGATTAAGGTTTTCCGGCATTGATATTGAAGTGTCACTATTAGAGTCTCCATCATTATGTTCATCACTATCATGGCGGGAGGAGGTCGCTCTCAACACCTCCTTATTCCGAATTGCCGCCATCTTTTCTACTATACTGAAATTTAACAATTCACACTATTAAGCAAAATCATATACATAGTCGATGCATGAATGACATATCTATCCTTATACTAAACACCCTAGAATTTATCATCCATGTATAGCCTAAATGATTTCAATCTCACATATATATCATATTTTTATCACTACGGTGGCCAGGCGTAGTCATAAAAATACTTAACATATGTGTTCTCGAAATCACCCAAACAATACACAAATAACAAACACAGATACTAAACGCATCTACACAAGGCCTAAGTCTAGGAAATCCTAAATCTCTTAGACCTAAGCTCTGATACCAAGTTGTAACGCCCCGTGACCAAACACGACTAAAAACGTGAAAATTTTTCGCAAAAAGCACACCCGAAAACTGAACCACTGTTACTCTTTTACAACCTGACGAAAATATATACACATCTATATCTTGAGACTATTTTTAAATGAAACTAGACTCAATTACCATCAAAACGACGGGTGGCAAGACCCGTGACGACTTACGGATCAAAAGTTATGATTTTCCGAAAGTTGCCAAAAAAATTTACTGAGACGCCCATCCGATCGGATGGGGTCTGCTGATCCACCAAAATCACGAAAATGCCCCGATTTTAAAAACCCGACCTCGAAACTTTACCAAACTTTCCAGATTAACTTAGTACACTATTTAGCTCATTTTCATACAAAAACATTCGCTGTTTGACACCTCAGAATAGTACTTTGAGTTATAACGGGTTATGCATAAAAGCACATTTCAACCCATTTACACTCCAAATCACTCAAAACACTTCATTTACCCAACATACTTAACCATTATACATAACTTAACATACTAAAACTGACCTATACATCCATAACCCGTTCAAACCCCAAAATGGGTAAAAACTAGCTTATGCCAAACACCCTCTTACAACTCATTTTCAAAACACACTTTTTGCCCAAAACACATAACAACTACTTCTCCAATTGAACACATACATAACTTAACATTTCTAATATATTGAGAAAATGTTAATACAAAGTCTCAACCCGCAGCTTTCCAAAATGGGTAAATTTAGCTAATTGCCAAACACCACCTAACTACCACCATAAATATATATCATAAAACTTCATGACCTTTTCACATACCTAGCCCATGACCTAACTTGAACAAAGACCATACATGACGACAAGACCGTGAGATAACAAAATGACCATAAAGATTGAAATATACCAAACAAGAAAGACACGTCGGGGGCTTCCAACTTCAATATGCTTGGTCCAAAAGAGTACGGTCTTCTACTACAACTTCTTCTAGCAAGAACTTCTACTACATAACCACTTATACCTTATCCTTACCTTTGCTCGATCCTTCGGTACCTATCAAGAAAACATCACAACTAAACACGTAAGCGAAACGCTTAGTAAGTACATGGCATAACAAGCTAAACAACATAAATCATATATAACCATAACTAGTCTAACCACTAGTTAAGCTAGCGATATAGGGGCACATACCTCATTGCCAACATAGTCGGCCTAAACACGATCAACCCATAAGGTTGAACCTCATCCCATAGTTAGCCCAACGTCTAACTAAGCTAAGCCTAGTGATGGATCCATAACTAGCTAACGCACCCTATACCATATCCTTCACCATTACCATGTAATCAAACATGATAAAGCTAACACATAAACCATTATCATACATAACATATGATAAAGCTAACAAGAACATGTCAATACCATATACCTACCTTGATTCTCAATCACAATCACACTAACAATAGCTCCCCCACTTCTTACTTGATTCCTATATCACAATCATCTCAAATTAGAGACTAATTAACTAACTAATCATGAATTATCAACCTTTGATCATTATGATCAAATATTATAACATGAACCCTAATTTCATAATTTAGGGAAAGTACTTACTTGTGATGGGGATTCGAAATTAGAGCCTCCTAGAGACTTGGTAACACTAGAAGATGATTAAAATGGCTCAAATGGTAACAATGGAGTTTCCCTCCCTTTTTCTTCTCCTGGATCGACACCACAGTCACACACACTCACACTCTAAACTTTTCTGGACTATTCTCCATCTTTCTATAATTAGATATTAATAATTTAGCTTCACTCACTTGGCAAGACTAGCCCTCAAGTTTCATTCTTTCTATATTGACCACACATATTTACCACTTAACACATGAAACATAATACATAACATATTATATACATATATAGTACCTTACCGGGATATGGGTGTTACATAATTGTCCTTAACGGGATTAGGACGGCTGATTTGCCCGACCAAGGTGAATGGAATCAAGACATTCATCAGTAAAACAATCGTAGTGGTCAATTCCCTAAGAAAAGTCCACCGTGATCGATTGGTAATTCTATCTAACAAACTCTTATGTAGCTACTGATGAAAGTCCCCCTGGAGAAAGACCGTACACCATCATTTGATATATCAAACATCTGCATCTCCACATACTCATACTTATGAAGATCATCCTCAACAAAGCTCAAGTGAAAAAAGTTCAAGACAAAAAGATCAAGTTAAAGACAAAGTGTAAAGACAATGTCAAGAAGCTAATCAAGACGTCAAGAGCAAGTTCATGTATCAAATGAGGATGACATAAATATTAAGTTTAGAAGAAGTATGAGTATGATGGAATTGACGACAATGAAAATGTACAGAAGATGATGATCAAAGGCAAGAAGGTCCGAAAGATGATTACTTTGAAGATCACATAGCATGAAGGAACAAAGAACCAAGACTATTCTACATCGACACACAAAGTTCAAGACATCGAAGACGAAAGACCTAATCACTGGGAGCATTTGAATGACCATCCCTTAGGAGGAGATTGTTAGCATTGAAAAGTGATGGTCATTTGTATTATTAGAACTTTGTGTCGTGTGATTAACTATGTAACACCCCAACCCGACAAGGGCAAAGGTATCACAAATACGGATTCTTATCAGAACAAACACAAGCATATGACATACATAATACAATAGGATTCCAAGGTTACAACTGAAAATCTGATATTACAAGGCCACAATTGAAAGGTACAAATTTCTAAGTCTGAAATAAGGATCTCTTCTAATCATCTCTACTTCCAGAATAGCTAACAAGGTCTTCTAACGCCAAGGTTCTCTCTATTAACAACCGAGCTTCCAACTAAAACCTGCCGCACACGAAAAGAAACGTGCGGCTGAGCTTAAAAAGCCCAGTGAACAGATATATAATAAACGGAAACGAAAGCAAAAGAATGAAAGCAAAAGGAAAAGAACAGATATAGTATAACGAAATATATAAGTCAAGGTACAGAGAGAGAGAGTAAAGGTTTAGGACAGTAATCCACCACGAGCCCAGAAACATATCATATCAAATCACATACCAGGGTGTATGGAGGGGTGACCTCAGCATACCAAGACAAGGTTGAGGGGATACCTCCAGGGTTGGAGTTGCAAGCTCCCAGGGTTGTGAAAGGCATGTATTGCACACAGTACCAGTCACCAGACATACCAGATATATCAGAAACAGAACAAGACTAGGATGCATCCATTCGCCCCCCAAGAACAAATCATATTGGCCATAATAACAGGAGTGTGCACATATCAGAATCAAGATGGGGACGGTGTAACCAAATCACTAGGGCTACACACTAGTCATGCCAGTGGTGCATCACAGACACGGCCATGTTACCTTCATGGCTAGGGTCACAAATTTGGCTCGGGTATCAAACTGGGATCAAGGGTCACATGTCAAAGGTTCACATCATAATCAGGTTGTCATATCAGAAGGTTCAACATCCGCAGGTCAATATCAGCAGGTCAATATCAGGTGGTCAATAATCAGCAGGTCAGTAATCCAGGATTCCATAGTAACAGTTCATTTAAAAAGGGTTTCTAATTAAGAGTCCATTTAAAACAATCTTTCAAAATGGTTTTTCATAAAGATAGTCTTTTAAAATAGTTTTCATACAAGTCATTAAAATCCCAATCAAAAGAGTATTGTATCATATTTGTAAACTTCATTTTAAAATAGCTTTTTCTCAAATCATTTCCAGGTCAGAATTAAAAAGGGTTTCACAGTCTAGGTTCATATCATAGGTCATAACGAAGCGAATCATAGCAAAGGTATCAAATCAGAGGCTAAACAGATCAGAACATGAAAGAGGTCATAGGAAACCTTACAGAGAAGGTCAGAATATCTGTACCTTATTCCAGAAGCAAACACAAATCAGAAATGGATGACACAAAGTGGATCAGGACCTCTCTTTCTTCACACCTAGAGGGGTAGACAAGAATTACAAACCCTTCCATTTTAAGTAACCTTCTATATTTAGCGGGTTTCCAGATTTAGTAGGTTTCCTCTTCTAGCTTTTAGATTCATCAAGTTACTCTTTTAGTCCTTTAGGTTTCATAATTTACACTTTATACCCCTTTACTTATCAAAGTTACAAAATGAAACCCTAGATTTACATAGTTTACATTTTAACCCCTCTCATTAATTTATTAACACATCACGCATTTTATTTTTCAAGATTACAGAGTGTACATTCAAATTAACTTATTATACGAATTATACCCTCAAGTTTCACGATTCACAATTTATAACCCTTAGCTTAGGAAAATAACAATTTACATCCTTTTTACATGTCTTGACAGTTTTCAGGTATTAACTGGACTCGTTTTAAATAATTTGCAAACCATATTAAACCTTCGAAATAAAATCTATAAAAATTCACAGACGTTCCCCAGGGTCTTGAGTATTTTATGTAATTTTTCCAGATTTTATTAAGTTGTCTAGATACGAATTAAAATTCCTTTTTCCCAACCTGTTCCAGAACCGGATTAATTAAAAACACCCGACCATTTTCCATCTTCTTTCCCAGTCTAGAAAATTTATAAAATTCCACAAAAATTCCAGTAATTAGCTAACATGTGATATTTTACTCAGCTAAAAGGAAACATCCTAATTCGTTATGGTTTGAAAATGATAAATGAAAAACCCGGACTGTTTTTCCAGACTTTACAAATACGACCAGACACATGATTTTCTAAAAATCAAAAAGTAGCTTTACAGGCCTCTAAAAATTACAAAATAAATTTCTCCAGGTAGCCACTTCATTGAACTTAGTTTTAGACTTAAAAACCATTACAATACCCGTTCACATCATTTATTCATAGCCGGTTAAAGTCGAGCCAAGTTCTATGACAGTGGCAGTTTCTCACAGAATCATATATAACTTAGGGTTTAACATGTTACCTCTTTAATTATTGACACATAATTATTATAGGTTGGTCCAAAACATATTTAGGTTGATTAATTTCAGATCTAACATATTCAAAACGATTTAAAACATCACATAACTCCTGGTCGATATATATACACATTAGAATTTAGGGTTTTTGATTATGATTTTATGTACACATTTATGTGGTCTTTCATTCGATTGAACACACACGAACATGGACAGGAATTGAACAAGATGGATGATATGTTACCCTAGAAGATCACACGAAGGAACAAGAACACCTACAATCGAATCACCAATGAAAAATCTCCCTTCTTTTCCTTCTTGGTCGATCGGCAGAAAAAGGAAAAAGAGACACAAATGGTTAGGGTTTTTGTTTAAAAACAATTCACATGGATTGGAGGCATGAAGAACATGTTTACCTTATGATTGATGACACAAGAATGGAACAAAAACAAGCCTCTCTTGGTCCTCTTTTGGCTCGACAGCAGTAAGAACAAAAGGCGGCAGAAAAAGTTTTTAGGGTTTCTTGAGTTTGTTTTTGATGTTCGGTATGATTGAGGAGAGTCAAAAGGGATTAGGCTAAATAATAGGGAGTAGGTCGAGAATTTGGAGAGGGGGGAAAAAACATGGATCGGCCTAAAGCCCAATCCAACAACATCTATATCAAAATTTTATTAATTCCTTATTTCTTAGATGTTACTTACACATAACTATTTTTGGAACAAAATAATTATAGACTTATGGAGTTTTCGGTTCAAGTAACTAAGGTAAGGTGTTATAAACATTATTGATGGCTTGTACAAATAAATTATGATGCCTCATAATTATTTCATGTCATATTTGTTTTGTTTTAATAGGTTTTGTGATTTATTTATAAGTTATATAAGTTTTAATTGAATTTTGAGTTGCAGGGGTATTTTGGTCTTTTCAGATTATATAAATTTGCGGTTTTACAAACTAAGTCTAGGAAAGAGGGCTTTTGCTAAGCTAATATGTTAGAATTAATGTAAAAGTCCAATCCATTGGACAAAAGCCCACGAAGCCCACTTAAAAGCCTTTTAGGGTGTCACCTCTTGTATCTATATATACACACTCACCACCTCATTTGTATGTGTGCTTTAGAGAGGTATAGGTGGGAGTGTGTATGTGTGTCTTGTATTATTCTCTCTTCTCTTCTTTAATCTAATATACACGACTCATATTCATCTTTCCTTCTCTAGTACCATTCGATCTATACATATTGTGGTCTAATAAAGATTGTTCTAGTGTTTAACACGTTATATAACACTTGATGAAAAATATATAAATGGAATAGGATTTAAATGTATTTTCATTTGTATAATTTTCATCAAAGATTATATAACGCAAACAAATATATTTAAGGTCAAAGTTGAAAAAAGAAAGACTTAGAAAAGTCAAAGTGGACAATTTTTATGGAACACATGGAGTAAAGTACATGTACTATGAAGTGAGTGGGGATGTTTGTATTACTTAATTAATATAATTATCAATTTGGGCTCACATCAACAGTTTAATGGGTGTATGTAAACAGACGAAATGCAATTCAATGTTTGATTAGGGTGGAGGGTGTGGTTTCCATCTTTCCTTTGCCACATCAGTGTCAAGTCAACAATTTCTTTCACCTCAACTCTTTCTTTCAACTTTCCCTCAACCTCTGCAACACATTCTCTCTCTTCCATTAATTTTATTTTCTATTCTTTATCATTTAAAAATAACCTCAAAATATAAATACATACTCACAACAAATAAAATATTTATTTCTCTCTCTTTTAAATCTTTCTCTCTCTCTTCTATTCACACTCACACACAATAAAAAAAATAGTATTCTCTCTCTTTAAACAATTGCGGGACTCAAATGCCGCAAAGGAAAAAAAGTGTGTTTCCTGCAAAGTGGGGTGTTAGGAATATGAATATTCAGTAGAAGACTCGGTCACCCCGAGTACTTATTAGATCATCATAGCTCATTAGATTATCAGTAATATTATTAGTAGCTTAGTTATTAATTACTATTGTGGAGTGGGTCGGGTCTTTACCCTCTGTCAGCTCGCTCCACAGTCCACTAGGGACATAATATGTAGTAGTATATATACCCCTTCCCACACAAGGGAAGGGTTGGACCTTTTCAATCTAATATATCACTAGTTACTTTCTCTCTCTAAAAGGCTCCCACTTCTCTCTAGAAATCTTACTCTATTCGATCCATACAAGCCTCATACAAGTGATTCTTGCATTGTGAATACCCTACAATTGGTATCAAGAGCCATGGTTAGGTCCATGAGAGTTGGTATTCACGAATTTGTGTAGTTTGTGAGGTGTTTATACTTGGGTCGATTTGTAGTTTTCAAGTTTTCTTTGGTTCGGTTTGATTAGTAACATACGTTTCATTTGGTGCTTTGTTTAGTGATTAGAGGTTGTTTTATCTTGTATTTGTGTAGTTCTTTAGGATTTTTCTTGGTTAGATTTGTAGTTTTTAAGTTTTTTTATTTTGTTTGTTTAGTAGCATAAATCTCATTTTGTACTTTGTTTAGTGATTAGAAGTTGTTTTACTTTGTACTTTCTTGATTAAGATTAGTATTAGAGTGGTATTTGGTGTTTGGATTCACAGATCCAAGAACCGTGTGGTGATTTTGGAGCAATTCGTGGGTCTTTTGTGGAAGTGTTTTTGAATGCGGTTTGTGTAGGTTGGACGTTCTTGAATGCGGTTTGTGTAGCATCGGGTACGCGGTTTGTCTTTATACTAGTTTAGGCAAAAGGACAAACGGCATTGATAGTGACAGGTTTGGAAGTTTGTGCCAACGCGGTTTGTCTCTACGGTGCGTACGCGGTTTGTGTCTACGCGGTTTGTATCTTTGGTGTGAACTCGGTTTGTCCCTAAGGCGTATATGCGGTTTGTGTCTACGCGGTTTGTGTATCTAGTGTGAACTCGGTTTGTATCTCCATTGTGAACTCGGTTTGTCTCTTGGCACATACGCGGTTTGTATATCCGGTGTGAACTCGGTTTGTCTATTTGGCGAATACGCGGTTTGTGTCTTTGGTGTGAACTCGGTTTGTCTCTTTGGCGCACACGCGGTTTGTGTCAACGCGGTTTGTATCTTTGGTGTGAACTCGGTTTGTCTCTTAGGCACATACGCGGTTTGTGTCAACGCGGTTTGTCTCTCCTGTGTGAACTCGGTTTGTCTCTTAGGCACATACGCGGTTTGTGTCTACGCGGTTTGTCTAGGCGGTTTGTGTCTTGGTGATTTTAGAAATTCCCGCGAAAGATTCGATTTCTCGGTTAAATCACAAGATCAGTAAAATCCCGTAGTTACTATGGCTACCACATCAGGTACATCATCAGATGATATTCAAGCAGCAGGATCTGACACTCGTCCACCTATGCTAGATAGGACGGATTATGAGTCTTGGGCACAACGAATTAGACTTTACTGCTTGGGAAAAGATAATGGTGTTAACATTCTTAAGTCAATTGACGAAGGACCTTATCAGATGGGTACCACCAGAGACGTTGTTACAACTGGTGAAGATGGTACTGTAACTTGGGGCATCGACAGACCTAGAAACTACAATGATCTTAATGAAGAAGAAAAGAAGAGGTATGATGCCGATATTAGAGCCTCCAACATAGTTATTCAAGGTCTTCCAAAGGATGTGTACAAGCTCATCAATTTTAACACTGAAGCCAAGGCTGTGTGGGACAACGTTAAAATGTTGTTGGCAGGGTCAGAACTCACAAAGGAAGATCGAGAGTCACAGCTGTATGATGAGTTCGAGCATTTCAAAATGAACCCAGGAGAAAATATCACAGATTACTATGTGAGATTTCATAAGTTGGTGAATGATATGAGGATGATCAGAATGACTATGCCCAACATCCAACTTAACTCAAAGTTTGTGAACAACATGACTCCGGAATGGGACAGATTTGTTACTGCCGTCAAACTCAACAAAGGTTTAAGGGAGACTAACTATGAACAGCTGTATGCTTACCTGCAACAACATGAGAAGCATGCTGCCTATGATCGGGTGCTGAGAGAAAAGTTGAATCCTTCAACTACGAATGACCCACTGGCTTTCATGACAAATGTACAACCAACAATCCAATCATCATCCAATCCAAGCTATCACCAACTTCACTCACAAGTACCTGCTATGAGTTCACAACTTGACTCAGGCTACTCTCAGACCGACAAAATGATTGATAACCTTACCAATCAAGTTTCTCTACTGGTTCAACAGTTTCAAGCATCACTCCCACAGACCAACAATCAGTTAAGGAATTCTTCCAACCCACGCAATCTAGCAATGGTGGAGGATGGGAAAATTGTGGTTCAGAATGTGCAAGGGAGAGCTGGTAGAAACATGGGTCAAGGTTTTGTGCAGAATAGAGCAGGGAATGCCAATCAGGGGCAAGGGAAACAGATCAAGTGTTATAATTGTGGGGGGCTTGGACACATTGCTAGAAACTGCAATCAACCTAAACGTCCTCAGAACTCAGATTACTTCAAAGACAAGATGCTGTTAATGCAAGCTCAAGAAAATGGAGCTGTATTGGATGAGGAAGAGTTATTATTCTTGGCAGGAGATGGAGGAAATACTTTTGATGAAGATGTGGATGAGAAACCTGTTCAGGATCTAGCACTTAATGATCCTAACATCTTCAAGGCAGATGACTGTGATGCATTTGACTCTGATGTGGATGATGAACCTACTGCTCAAACAATCTTCATGGCTAACTTGTCTTCCCTGGCCTCATCTCGTCAAGCTGGTCCTTCTAATGCATCTGTGATATCTGAGGTACTAAAAATTTATGACACATATAATATTGTCGAGGGACAACAGATTCCCGAAGAAGTACATCAGGCAGTTGTTTCTGACTCAAGTGATGTTGATATGGAAAATAGCAATATTGTCTCATATGAACAGTATTTGAATAGCAACAACTCTCCTGATGTATCAAATGGTGAATCCTTTGTCAATAATGATGTGTGTGCTATGAGTAATGTATGTGCCTTAGATAATGCGGGTTGTGTAGATAATGCATGTGCGTACCATGAGAACAAATTGCCTGTCCCTGATGATAACTTGATCACTAGACTAAACATCTATAAAGAACAAGTTGCTATGTATGAACAGCGTGCTAAGTTTGAGCTTAATGATCGTGAGCAGAAATTAGAAGGTCAAATGAGTACACTTATTAAAGAGTCTAGAGTGCGAGAAGAAACATTAAAATTAGAGTTGAGTTCTTTGAAAAGTCAACTAGAAGAGTCTGTCAAACAGAAACAAGAAGCACAAAAGTGTGTAACCACACTTAAGCAAGAATTCAAACAAAAAGAAACAACTCTTTTAAATGATTTCTCTAAACTCAAGACGTTAAAAAATAAGCTTGAAGATAAGTTGTACACACAAAATCAAACTATACAAACTGCTCAAATGATTCATAAGCACAGAAAGTTGAGTGATAAGCACAGTAAAATCATGATAGGTGAACCTAAGTCAACCATCCTTAGGGACATGCAAGTACTTCAACCAGCCCTATATGATGGTAATGTGATGCTTAAGCCTATTCATGACCAACCTGAGCATATCTACACTGATGAAGAGGATGAGTTGAGTGATAAAACGAGGGAAAAAATGAATGTGAAAATGAGGGATCCTGAGTGCATAGCCAGACGAATAATAATCAAACCCCATGATTATTATGAAGTAAATCGTTTGACTGTGTTTGCTCCTCAAATGAAGTTAACACCTGAGCAGATATTTTGGAAACAAGATAATGAAAAACTTAAGGTAGAAAAACTTAAGGCCAACACACCCCTCATTAGAAAAGTTGCGTCCATAACGGTGTATCCTCCCAATACACCTAGGAATTTGGTGCCTTTGTCTCTTCCCACTGAATGCAAAACCTTTATTAGCTTATATGTGCTTTGGCAACTGTTTGCTGATTTCGATAAAACATGTAAGAAGAGAATCACACCCACTGGCATTACTGAGGGGGAAAGGTGTTTTGAACATGCAAAAAGGTGTTACTTAACTGAGGTCATGCCATTCTTTAATCTACTTAAAGAACACTTTGAAGGGTTGCAAACTGCCCTTAAAGCCGAAATAAATGAAATGAAAGTAGTGTTTAAAGATATGGAAAATGAGGTGAATGAACATACAATAGAACTTCAGAGTCGTGAGATTGAAAGAAAAAACATACTCATCACTAATGACAACTTGATTGCTAAATGTATTGCACAAGATGTATTTTACACTGTCACTGATTCTGCATTGTCTGCTTGTCAATTTAATGAGTATGCTATTGCGTTAAATGTCACCCAGAATCGTGTTGTTGGGCTTGAGGGGGAGAATTTGAAATTGCTTGAAAAAATTCAAAATGATGACCATGATAACATGGTTAAACATTTTTCAAAACTAGAAGTTGATTATCTGAATTTACAACTCAAACATCAACACTTAGAAGAAAAATGCAAAATATCAAATGTCAAGACATCCTCGGATGCTCCTGAGTTTGATACTTACTTTGAATTAAGCAAACGTGATGAGACAATTCAAGCTCACACGAACACGATTCGACTGCTGAGGGCCCAAATTGCCCAATTGAAATCCAACAAGTGTGAAGTATATGGCACCAATAAACCTTCGTCTTCAGATTCTCAGAATTTTCAATATCAAAACACCATAAATAAGTTACATTATGAAAATGAGTGTTATCGAGAAGAAAATTCAAAGGTTAAACAACATTTCAAAGAGTTATATGATTCTATTAAAGTTACAAGAAGCAATCATAATGATCAAATAACCTCTTTGACAAATGAAATTGAGAATCTTAAGGCTCGGGTGAAAGGTAAAATGCCATGCACCACTTGTAATTGTGATACACCAAAGGCTACTGATTGTAAAAAGTATGATGTTGATGTTGGGCGTATTCCGTTTAAGCTTAGAAATAACAGCCTTGCCCATCAAACATATCTAGATCATCTTAGAGAAGGTCTTGACACACTTCGTGAGGTAGTTGAAGAGGATAGGAATGATAAGCCACTTGATCAAGCGGTTGTCTATGCATGCAAACTCACGAAAAGGATTCAGGAAAACTTAGAATATGCCATAGGCTCAATTCCTAAGTTTAGAGGCCATAGAGATAGATCTGTTGCATCATCATCCAATGTTGTGAACAAGTATGTAGCCTTTGACCTACCACCCAAAACATCAGAACCCAACACATCATTATCAGGAAGGCATGTGACAGAAAAAACAAACTAATGTTACCTTCGATGCTTCTACAGGAGTAAAAAGTGACACCCAAGCTAGCGGGTCAAGGTCTAGAGGAAATGAAAGAAAGGATATGACTGCGCCAGCTAAGAATGAACACTTGAAGAATGTAGAAGCCCAACCTAGGAACAATAAGTTTACAATGAGTAGGATGAATCGTGTTGATTCTAGTATCAAAAGTACTGTAATTAATTCGAATTCTAATGCTATCTGTAAAACTTACGACAATTGTTTAATTTCTGCTAATCATGATGAATGTGTTGTGTCTTTCCTGATGTCTTCTGCATCATCCCATGTTAAGAATGGTAGGATATCTGAAGCATGCAAAAAGGTTTGGAAAGCTACAAGAAAAACATTTGCTAGCGTAGGTTATCAATGGAGACCCACTGGAAGGAAATTCAATTTAGGAAAACAGTGCACGTTACCTAAAATGAATAAGCATAAAATTGTAAAAGTTAAGGAATGGAGACCCACTGGAAGGAAATTCAACTTAGGAAAACAGAGACCATTACCTAAAATGAATATGCATAAAATTGTGAAGAAGAAGGAATGGAGACCAACTGGTAGAATCTTGCCTTTAGAATCACAATGCCTTCCATCTAGGTCTTGTCCTGTCTCAAGTTCTGTCTCCACAGTAAAGATAGTAGCATCTGTGAAATCTGTGGTTCCTGAATATGTGTGTGCTGACCAAATGGACCCCAATTGCACTTGGGGATCCACATTTTTCAGTTATCCATTGTTGTCTGGTTTCAAATGCAGGTCGTACAAATCGTCCTGTGGTATTTGGACTCAGGCTGCTCAAAACATATGACTGGAGATCGCTCACGGCTCAAGAACTTCGTGAAAAAGTTTATCGGGACAGTTAGATTTGGGAACGACCATTTTGGTGCTATTATGGGTTATGGAGATTATGTGTTTGGTAATAGTGTAATCTCAAGGGTATATTATGTGGAAGGACTAGGACACAATCTGTTTTCTGTGGGTCAATTTTGTGATTCAGATCTGGAAGTGGCTTTCAGAAAGCATACATGTTTCGTCAGAGAATTGGATGGTTTAGATCTCCTCAAGGGCAGTCGGGGCACCAATCTATACACCATCTCAATTGAAGAAATGTTGAAGTCCTCTCCAATATGCCTGCTTTCTAAAGCCTCTAAAACAAAATCATGGCTGTGGCATCGTCGTTTAAACCACTTGAACTTCGGTACCATAAATAATCTTTCCCGTAAAGATCTTGTTAGAGGGATGCCCAGACTGAAATATGAGAAAGATCATCTCTGCTCTGCATGTCAACTGGGTAAAAGCAAGAAACAAACCCACAAGCCTAAAACCGTCAACACCAACTTGGAAGTTCTTCACACCCTCCACATGGACTTGTGCGGTCCAATGAGAATACAAACCATAAATGGAAAGAAGTATGTTCTGGTGATAGTAGATGATTATTCTCGGTTCACATGGGTAAAGTTTTTGAGAACCAAGGACGAAACTCCAGAGGTTATCATTAAACTGATAAAACAGCTGCAAGTAAGGCTAGATAAAACTGTCAGAATCATCCGCACAGATAATGGTACTGAGTTTGTTAATCAACAACTTCGTAATTTCTATAAAAGTATTGGCATCACGCATCAGAAAAGTATCCCTCGCACGCCTCAACAGAACGGGGTGGTTGAACGAAGGAACCGTACTCTGGTGGAGGCTGCAAGAACCATGCTTATATTTTCAAAGACACCGATGTTTCTCTGGGCAGAAGCTATAGCAACAGCATGTTACACTCAAAACCGATCCCTAATTCATCCGGTTCATGAGAAGACTCCCTTCGAGTTAATTCATAACAAGAAACCAGATCTTTCCTTTCTGCGTGTGTTTGGTGCTCTTTGTTATCCAACTAACGATAGTCAAGACCTGGGAAAATTAAGAGCTAAAGCAGATATAGGTATTTTCGTTGGATACGCACCAGACAGTAAAGGGTTTCGAATCTACAATAAAAGGACCCGTAAAATCATGGAAACCATTCATGTTACGTTCGATGAGCTGAGTGAGCTACCTGTTTCAGGACAAATCAGTTCTGGACCCGATCTTCACCTTTTGTCTCCTGGACCCATTAGTTCAGGACTTGTACAGAATTCCACGCCTGCAGATTCTTATGTGCCACCTACATGTGAGGAGTTGAAAAAGTTATTCGATCCTATGTTTGATGAATACTTTGAGCCAACGAATGGAACCATCCCGAGTGAACCAGCAATAATTCCTATGAATGAGGTTCAAGCCCCACAAGGTTCAGAAGGTCCTGCAGCTTCAGTATCAGTCAGTCACAATGCTCCTGCTGCCAGTCAATCACCTTCGTCATCAAACACTCAAACTACTCCAGTAACGCAAGAATCTTCAGATAATAATTCTTTGGAAGTTAATCCTTTTGCTCCTGTTGAAGAGGTTCCTTTTGAAAACATATTTGCTCCTGAACATTCATCAGACACATCCTTACCTGAGGAACACAGCACTGCTACGTCCGTTCATAACCATCAACCTCACGACCATCTCAGGAAATGGACCAGTGATCATCCAATCGACAACATCATAGGCAATCCTTCACGTCCAGTATCCACACGTAATCAACTAGCCACTGATGCACTATGGTGCTTGATGAATTCCGTACTGGCGAAAAGTGTACCGCTTTTAAGGGGTCATTTAAGCCCGAAATCGTATTTATTTGATCAAATATTGCCCTAAATCGTTCCTTTTGTCATTTTAGGTACTTTTGAGGAGAAATCTGGAAAAGGAGGCATTTTGGACGTTTTTGGAGCATTAAAGTGAAGAAAACGGCAAAGTCTCAAGAATCGGCTAAAAGTTACTCTTGACGGCGTCACAATTAACATGGGACGGCGTCATGCCTTGGCAAGAAAAGTTGGATGTGAAATTTACTCATGACGGGCCAGTGAGTTAGCATGAGAATTCTGACGGCGTCACGCTTTAACTAAATCAAGGGCGTCACGGCTTAAATCATAAGGGGACGGCGTCACGTTCATGATCCGACGGCGTCAAGCCTTGATAGGCCAGAATGGATTTTTGAAGAGCTAAAGAGGGACGGCGTCAAGAAGGTCACCCGGGAACCCTAAAAGCGGCGAGGTGACGGCGTCACAATGCATAAGGTGACGCCGTCAGATCCAAAAATCTATATATAGTTTTCTAATTTTTTGTCATTAAGGGGAGAGCTTAGTGTGTGGAATTTTGGGATAAAACCCTAAGACGATTTTAGCTACTTTTTCAGGGCTTTTTGCCTTGAGATCTTCCATGTTTCATTGAAAGATAAGTTATCAATTAATCATTCAATATGTCTATGTGTTGTTTGATTCTATCTTATGCTTGTCTTTTGTTTAACATGTTAGGCTAAATTTATCTTGTGTTTGCTTAGATCTAATGAAACCTAGCTATTGATTATTGGTTGTTAGTGTGTTATTAGTTGTATTGGATGATTGTTTATCTATGTTAGGCTTAAGAAAACTGGCTAACTTCCTATTCGGTAACTTGCTTGAACGTCTTAAGAAACATGAACCAAACGCGTACTAAAGGTTTTTATGGTTGTATTTAATGCACAAGCGAATTCTAGTGATCCCATGTTAGGAGCTTCCTAGCCGGCTCGACATAGGAGTGAAGTAGGAGCTTGTAGAGTTTGGGAAGTAAGTACGCCACCCCACGAATGGTATTAAGGAATACACCCGTCATCCATGCGACTAATACACACTAATTAACCGGTAAAAGATAGTTAGGGAGTAAGGAAATCTAAGTAAACACATTTCTCTACACATAAGTTTCTCACCACATTTCATTTTTGTTATTTTATTTTATTTGCATTCGTAGTAAATTGGGTTAGTTGACTAGCAACTAATTCCGCCCACTCCTTCAAAACCCGAGATTTTACTTGCTTTCATAAAATTATAAAAACATAAAAAAGAATCTTCCTCAACCCTTAGACCTAATTAGAGTAGCCTTTCACACCTAACGAACACTATTCCCTGTGGAGAACGATCAATCCCCCGTACTTACCACTACACTATACTACATCGGTCAGGTACACTGCCTGGTGGGGTTGTAAGCCTCTTGAGATCCCTCGAGAGGTAAAACCTGTTGTAAGGTTACAAAACCACGCAATCAAGTTTTTGGCGCCGCTGCCGGGGAGTAGTTATTACTTAGGTTGAAATTTATTTCTATTAGGTCTACTCATTAGATTCCTATCTAGTGAGATTTTTATTTTCTTTTTATTAGCTTTCTAGTAGTCTATCTTTTTCTTTGTGCCCTTTGTTTGTAAAACCATTTTCATTTGTCACTATGGCGGATGAAATTCCATTTAGATCATTGACAATAGATGAACAATTATACTTCACCAAGAGATTTGTTTCCTATCATTCCTATGAATTGTTTCGTGATCTTTGTGATATCCAAATGAAGTTGGGGGTAAGGTTAGATGGGTTTAATGAATTCTATGCATGTGATACTTCTCTTAGACAAGCATTATCTGGATCAATTCCTTTTAGTCAGGCCCTTTGGATGAATTTTGAGGAAAGCTTCCTAACCATGACCCATAAGTGGAACGAATTGATGGATTCGTATGAGCAAAAAGACCTAGTTTCTAAGGACATGGACTTAGAATCAAAACAAGAATGTGAGATGGTTAGTGTTGAACTACCTAGTTGCATGAGTGGGATTGATTTCACCAAACCAAGTACTCCACAAAACCCACCATCATTTGAGGCACCCGCACCGCCCGTGACTTACCCGGAAGAAGTAGAAGAGACTTTAGGAATCCCGATGGAGGTAGAACCCTTGGACCAAGCACAACTAGAGGATATAGGTTTGCACACTTTTAGTGATGACCTTACTCATAGTTCTAGGGAATTTCCTAGTGTTGATGAATTGGAACCTCAACCTTTACACAACTTTTCATCCTTAGATTTACATCTAGGAGAAAAAAGAGGAACCGACCCACCCATCAACCAATATTATCCGGGTAGTTTTAGGATGAAGGAAGCCATTCACTCACCCCCTTCACCTCACGTGGCATATTCACACCCTAAGGGTGTGTATCGCTACTTTCACCTGCACTTAATCCTAAGTGTAGGGAAAACCTTCCCTATTTTTGTTAAATAAGGGTAGAGTCAGGCTCGTGACTCGAACAAAAACAAGCGCTTCTTGGGAGGCAACCCAAGCTTTATTTGCTTTGTGTGTTTATTTATTTGTTTGTTTGTTTTTATTTGTTTCCGTATGTGTGTTTAATTTTTATTATTATTGGTTCATGTTAAAAACTAATTTGTGAAAATGCTTTATTTTGTTTTTAACTTCGTCTTAACTACATATAAAGGTATTTTGCAAAAGATAAGTGTAAGGGAAATCTAAATCGGTTTATTAGAACACATATGAACATGAATCGTAATAATAATAAATTAGCATACATATTAGTGTTTGTTTGAGTCAAATGCTTGTATCGAGTCATAGTGATGTTTTGCAGGATTTCCAGGAAGTAAGGTAAAGGTTTTTCCAGAAATTTTCCGGAAACTTAAAATGAAAATTTTTGTCAGGTCATTTCTGACGGCGTCAGGGGTTATAACCTGACGGCGTCAGATTTAATTTCCAGAAATTTTTGAAAGTTTTGTTTTCATAAAAAGTTTTTATTAAAATCTCCAACTTATAATCTCCAGGAATCTGCAAAATTATCAGTCCACAAGCATTATATCCTTATATATAGATTTTATCCCGCCGATGTTATGCAGGTTTTCGTGTTTGTTTTCTCAGGTTAACAGGTTATTTTGGACAAGGAAATGTTTATGGAATCAAGCTTATGGCGATGCATTAGTCATGGAGCTTCAACATTCTCTTTGGAGGAAGATTTAACCGTGTAATTTCATTATCCACCGAGCGAATCAGGGGAGTATTTGATTTCATTCTTTTACCTTATTTACTTTTACATCTTGTTATTTGAACATTGGGGACAATGTTCATCTTAAGTGTAAGGGGAGGGTAAAAGTACGATTTTAGAGAATACAATTGCGCTTGATTTTTGTTTGTTTAATAATAGATGTGTAATAAAACTGAGAGAAATACTTGATTAGGGTAATTTTAGTGCCAAATTTAAAATTTTTTACAACATATAGGAGTGAAACTTTGATCTTAATGAGCGTCTCACGGATAGGAGTTATATGACTAGCACAAAAAAACCGTACCACTAAAAAAATTTTCCACCCCAAATATGTGAGGTTCGCCCCTAGAATTGGTAGGAAAAGCATTTATGCTATGATGTGTGTACCGGTAGCACTTAGATTCTAGAACTTGCGTTAGGACCATTCCAAGGCCACAAGTGAGACTACATTCGTGTAGTTAGATTTACTACATGATAAGAGGCATTAGGATTAACCCATTGTTTTACACCTGTGTTTTTGTTATAATTACGTTGGCTACATTGGTCAAGTAATTCTCCCACACCCTTTGCGTTGTACTCATTTTTAGTACACGATACCCCTAGTACACCCCTCAGAGCCTATCTTTTCGTTTCGACCTTTAAGCATTTTACTTAAAGGAAGAATTTGTTACACCCCACTAAAATGTACACCCAAATCGCCTTAGCCTACCTTGTATGCACTCATCTTTAGTGCATTATTGTTACAACATTTGTTTAAACCCAAGTTAATTATCTAGTTGATTACATGGTTGCTAAGTTGAGTCATATCCTTGTACATATTATTTTGGGACGATTGGGACTCATGGGTAAAGTACTAGTATAATGGAGTAATGGGGAAGAACATCATTTATTACCCCCATATGTGCTAAATGTTTTAAAAGTACTCCAAGTTTTTCAATTATCTTAATTCGAGTCATTAGATTAGTATTTGTAAAGTTATGTAAAAATTCAAGTGTAAGGGGAATGCAACGCCCCTATGATGTATTATTTTGGATGGTAGGGCAAGAATGTATGTCAAAAAAAAAAAAAAAAAAAAAAAAAAAAAAAAAAAAAAAAAAAAAATCAAGAAAAACACAAAAAAAATGAGAAAATGAAAAGTAGAAAAAACATACGGACTACCATCCCGTTTCATTTTATTTTTGTTTTATGTTTTTGTTATTTCGTTTCTAGCTTAAGATCGAGTCGAGTCTTGGCTTAGCAACATTGTATAGTACATGTAATTGATCAAGATCTTTAACTCGCCACCAGTAAAATATCCCGTATCCAACAAAACCGTGTTTTCCTTTTCCCTACACCTAACGTTATAACCCATTTAAAAGCCCTCTTTGATAGTTTATCTTAGGTGCTTACGCCTAGTGAAGGAGGTTTTCGATCCTTTCCCAAGCCTATGGTAATCTATTTGCTATGACAGGTAGTGAGAGATATTTTCCGTTTTCATTTATGAGATTTATTTTGATGACACTTGAGAGATGTGAGTATCTAAACACTACTTGTGAGGTGCTAGTATGTAATCTCCGTGCTTATTATGATTGAAGTGGAACGAATATTTGTTGTAATTACTTTTATGTTTGCATTAAATGACCCCTAACTTGTATTTTGATTAGAATAAAAGCGCATTTGCTTGAGGACAAGCAAATCTCAAGTGTAAGGGTATTTGATGAGGCGAAAAGTGTACCGCTTTTAAGGGGTCATTTAAGCCCGAAATCGTATTTATTTGATCAAATATTGCCCTAAATCGTTCCTTTTGTCATTTTAGGTACTTTTGAGGAGAAATCTGGAAAAGGAGGCATTTTGGACGTTTTTGGAGCATTAAAGTGAAGAAAACGGCAAAGTCTCAAGAATCGGCTAAAAGTTACTCTTGACGGCGTCACAATTAACATGGGACGGCGTCATGCCTTGGCAAGAAAAGTTGGATGTGAAATTTACTCATGACGGGCCAGTGAGTTAGCATGAGAATTCTGACGGCGTCACGCTTTAACTAAATCAAGGGCGTCACGGCTTAAATCATAAGGGGACGGCGTCACGTTCATGATCCGACGGCGTCAAGCCTTGATAGGCCAGAATGGATTTTTGAAGAGCTAAAGAGGGACGGCGTCAAGAAGGTCACCCGGGAACCCTAAAAGCGGCGAGGTGACGGCGTCACAATGCATAAGGTGACGCCGTCAGATCCAAAAATCTATATATAGTTTTCTAATTTTTTGTCATTAAGGGGAGAGCTTAGTGTGTGAAATTTTGGGATAAAACCCTAAGACGATTTTAGCTACTTTTTCAGGGCTTTTTGCCTTGAGATCTTCCATGTTTCATTGAAAGATAAGTTATCAATTAATCATTCAATATGTCTATGTGTTGTTTGATTCTATCTTATGCTTGTCTTTTGTTTAACATGTTAGGCTAAATTTATCTTGTGTTTGCTTAGATCTAATGAAACCTAGCTATTGATTATTGGTTGTTAGTGTGTTATTAGTTGTATTGGATGATTGTTTATCTATGTTAGGCTTAAGAAAACTGGCTAACTTCCTATTCGGTAACTTGCTTGAACGTCTTAAGAAACATGAACCAAACGCGTACTAAAGGTTTTTATGGTTGTATTTAATGCACAAGCGAATTCTAGTGATCCCATGTTAGGAGCTTCCTAGCCGGCTCGACATAGGAGTGAAGTAGGAGCTTGTAGAGTTTGGGGAAGTAAGTACGCCACCCCACGAATGGTATTAAGGAATACACCCGTCATCCATGCGACTAATACACACTAATTAACCGGTAAAAGATAGTTAGGGAGTAAGGAAATCTAAGTAAACACATTTCTCTACACATAAGTTTCTCACCACATTTCATTTTTGTTATTTTATTTTATTTGCATTCGTAGTAAATTGGGTTAGTTGACTAGCAACTAATTCCGCCCACTCCTTCAAAACCCGAGATTTTACTTGCTTTCATAAAATTATAAAAACATAAAAAAGAATCTTCCTCAACCCTTAGACCTAATTAGAGTAGCCTTTCACACCTAACGAACACTATTCCCTGTGGAGAACGATCAATCCCCCGTACTTACCACTACACTATACTACATCGGTCAGGTACACTGCCTGGTGGGGTTGTAAGCCTCTTGAGATCCCTCGAGAGGTAAAACCTGTTGTAAGGTTACAAAACCACGCAATCAACTAGCCACTGATGCACTATGGTGCTTCTTCAATTCCGTACTGTCTAAAGTCGAACCAAAAGATGCCAAAGAAGCAATGACTAAAGATTGCTGGTTCCAGGCTATGCAGGATGAAATCCATGAATTTGATCGACTTGAAGTATGGGAATTAGTGCCTCCTCCGGAGCGTGCAATGATCATTGCTTTAAAGTGGATCTTCAAAGTGAAGCTTGACGAGTATGGTGATGTCTTAAAGAACAAGGCACGGCTAGTTGCTAAAGGGTTTAGACAAGAAGAGGGCATTGATTTTGAAGAATCGTTTGCTCCAGTTGCTAGAATTGAAGCTATAAGAATCTTCCTGGCAAATGCTGCTAGTCGTAATATGATAGTCTACCAGATGGATGTCAAAACGGCATTCTTGAATGGTGACTTGAAGGAAGAAGTTTATGTGAGTCAACCTGAAGGATTCGTGGATGCTGAACACCCTACTCATGTTTACCGCTTGAAGAAGGCTCTTTATGGGCTAAAACAGGCGCCAAGGGCATGGTACGATACATTGTCCAAGTTCCTCCTAGCTAACAGATTCTCCAAAGGTGTTGTTGATCCCACACTATTCACCAGGAAATCAAGAAACCATCTACTGCTAGTTCAGATATATGTAGATGATATCATCTTTGCTTCAACAGATCCTAGTGAATGTGATAGTTTCTCAAAGGAGATGAATTCCAAATTCCAAATGTCCATGATGGGGCAAATGTCATTCTTCTTAGGATTACAAGTATCTCAAAGTCCCGGAGGCATATTCATCAATCAATCCAAATACGCCAACGAGATCTTGAAAAAGTTTGGATTCTATTCAAGTGAACCTGTTGACACTCCCATGGTTGATAGAACGAAGCTGGATGAAGATCCTTCAGGGATTCCAGTGGATATAACGCAATATCGAAGCATGATTGGATCTTTGATGTACATCACGGCTAGCAGACCAGATCTTCTGTTTGCTGTGTGTATGTGTGCTCGGTATCAATCCAGACCAACCAAGAAGCATGTTGAAGCAGTGAAAAGGATCTTCCGATATCTTCAAGGCACGGTTCATATGGGTCTCTGGTATCCTAAGGACACTGCAATGGAGTTAACGACATACGCAGATGCTGATCATGCGGGATGTCAAGACACTCGTCGAAGTACGTCAGGAGGAGCTCAATTTTTAGGGGAAAAGTTGGTTAGTTGGTCTTCTAAGAAGCAGATGAGTACTTCCATATCATCTACTGAAGCTGAGTACATTGCTATGTCTGCTTGCTGTGCACAAATCCTTTGGATGCGATCACAGCTTTCGGACTATGGATTCTCATACAACAAAATTCCCCTATATTGTGACAACAAAAGCGCCATTGCTCTTTGTTGTAACAATGTTCAGCACTCCAGGTCAAAACACATCGACATCAGGCATCACTTCATCAGGGAACAGGTGGAAAAAGGAATTGTGGAGCTATACTTCGTGAGGACAGAGTTTCAGTTAGCTGACATCTTCACCAAGGCCCTCCCAAGAGAAAGGTTTCAGTTTATTCTCCCACGCCTTGGCATGAAAAGCATGACTCCTGAAACCCTCAAGTGTCTTCAGGAAGAAAAGGAGGAGTAAAGGATTGTCTTCTTATATCCTTGTACATAGTTGTATATATCTTAAATCAAAAAGAAAAATACAAAAATATAAAACCTATAAAAACCATAAAAATCGAAAAATCAGAAAATACCAAAAATAGTTCTACCTAGGCATGTCTTCTGTTTATCGATAACATTTACGTATCTAGAAATGTCATTCAACAATGGCACGGATTCTTAAATGAAGCTCGAGCAGAAGTTATACTAATCAGTTAAAACATGTCTTAATGGCTTGCAGTTACTTCATACTGCAACCCGCACTGTACAATGGGGAAAGCATGTCGCCAAAAAGACAGCTGTTTCTCCAACCGGGTGATGTTCACCTGGGCATGGATTACTTTATATCCATGTTCTCCCGACTTGATGTACGTTTCAGTGCATCACTTCGTATATAAGAAGAGAAGTCTTCTTTTCATCAAGATTCTCTATCTTGTTAGATCCCTCAAGAGAGTCTTGATGTTACACAAGGTGGTAAAATGAACTAAATTTTCACAAATGTCCGTCGCTCAATTGAATGACTACAGCTCTTTTAATGGAAAACGGGTCATTAATTGAGGGGGAGCATATTTGTTCAAATTTCCGACACCTTACCATATTTGTGCAACATCAGCAGTGACACTCTCTCGTTGTTTCAGGGGGAGCATCGTATGCTCCTAAATCAGAATACATTTAAACCTGACCACATTTCTCCCGAATTTTTCTAAACGTATTTAAATCAATTGGGATCACAAATCTCAAATGGTTTGAAATTTTTGATCGGGGGAGAGAATGTGATTTAAATAGGAAATTCTGATAAAATGTGATGATTTGGCAATTAATGTAAGCTCTCCCGTATGTGCTAAACCATTTTGCATATCAAGGCACATATTGAGGGGGAGCAAAATGTTTTGGTCATAAAAGCAAGCTCCTCCATATGTACAACCATTTTGCATATCAAGGCACATATTGAGGGGGAGCAAAATGTTTTGGTCATAAAAGCAAGCTCCTCCATATGTACGAAAATCTTTCTTATATCAATACATATATTGAGGGGGAGCAAATGGTTTTACAAAACAAAGGATTTGGCATCGCATGTGGCTGTGACTCAGAATTAACAAAAGAATTGACGAAAATTGAATTGTCATCAATCGAAAGGATACGTCTTGGCCGGGTAATAATTTCAAGCTGGTTTAACCAGTGATGTAAGCGTGTCTCGAAAAAGATGTATCTGAGTAGAGTGTACTGTTTCGAGAAACTTTCTATGGACTTGACCAGGACGGGTAATAATTTCAAGCTGGTCTAACCAGTGATGTAAGCGTGTCTCGAATCGGTCATGTTCACTGAAAGTGGATCAATTCAAAAAGTGCAAGCTCTACCTAACATGTGCAAATTTATAAAACTATCACTCGAGCACATGTTGAGGGGGAGCATTTGAAAAATATAAAACTCTCGAGTGTTTGCAAAAATGTGTTTCAGAATCATGAACACTTTGAGAGATTTTTCAAAGATTTGGTTTGGCAATTGTGGATGAATACCAAAGACCGACCATTTTAATTAATGCATGGAGTTATAAGGATGGTTAGGTTAGGCTCAAGTTCCCACGATCCCGCCAGAGCCGGAGGGATCTACCCAGGGACAATCCACTAGTTAGTGAAGAAGTCCTTAGGTATGATTAAAAAGGAGAAAAGTGTGATTAAGGGAAGAGTGCCGACTGAGATGGAGCTAGTACTGGAACAAACCCAACAAGGTACTAGTAATGAAGTCTCGGTAAGCACTGAAGGGGTTGAAGAATGAAAAAGAATTGTAAAGATAAAGGGTGAAAAGAAATAGCCCTCCTTACAACTTAGGCAGAAACCGGGTCAATACATATGCTGTCAGAATCACTTAGTTGATTGCTGGCATTGAAGACAAAGTATCATGGACCCAGTGATACGCTGCACAACCCTCCTTAGCCACTCAAGGTCCCTCAAAGGATTCTTGTTTCAATTGTCACGGAGTTCAATACATTCCTATCGTCTCTCTCACTCCGAGTTAGATGATATTGAAAAGGTGGCAGTCCTCTCCAGCCTCCGCTCACTAAATCAAAACGCACTATAGAGTCTAGAGCCACGAGATGCATAATAAGATCTCATAGGGACACGAATTACTTATACACTGGTTGTTCAACATTAAGGACACCAGTTGTAAACTTATGAGTCCTACGCAGATCTTAGCAATCTGCCAGAACATTCATGAGGGAATTTACAAATGTAATTCTCAATGATTGAATGGAAATTCCTGCCAGGGTCAACATCAAGCAGCCCTGTAAGCAGGTCACTTCGGTAATTCCTCGTGGATTACGCTTAGTGGTCACGGCGGTTTCAAACGATCTACAGTCGTGGAGTGATCTCCAGCGACTCACCTAATCGTTGATGTGCTACGGTTCGATCTTAAAAAGCCCTCTGTGGGTTTTCGATTAGGAACGGTCTTGGTAAGGATTAGAGAGAGTTTTCACACTATGCTGTTAACTGTCTCGAAGTCCAAACTTGTAAGTACCGGTCGAATTATTGCTAACTGTCGTATGCAGGAACTTCTGGCGATTGTAGCTGTGGAAAGCTGTAGCTGGTTGCTGTTGTAGCTGGTTGCAGAAAAGATGCCAATCCATCACCACATGTTCACACCACATCATCATCAAAGAAGTCATGATCGACCTAAAAGACCTTCAACACAGCTTCTGCTAACTCTGATGCTGAAGATCATGACCCCATATCGTGTGAGCATGTCGGCTCTAAGTATATTTCATCACATAGAGTATTACTACAGAAAGATGACTTGGAGACTCAAGTGGGATGATACGTTCAGAGATTATTCAAAATTCATCCAAGACAAAAGAGAAGTCATCTTCAGATCACTGATGTTTGCACAGCAATCTATGACATTGAAGATTCAATGAGTACGAGCTATGATGTCAAGATCCAAGGAAGAAGTGCTGAATTTCAGAACATTACTTCTGGGGTGACCTCCCTTAGGGGAGATTGTTAGGAATATGAATATTCAGTAGAAGACTCGGTCACCCCGAGTACTTATTAGATCATCATAGCTCATTAGATTATCAGTAATATTATTAGTAGCTTAGTTATTAATTACTATTGTGGAGTGGGTCGGGTCTTTACCCTCTGTCAGCTCGCTCCACAGTCCACTAGGGACATAATATGTAGTAGTATATATACCCCTTCCCACACAAGGGAAGGGTTGGACCTTTTCAATCTAATATATCACTAGTTACTTTCTCTCTCTAAAAGGCTCCCACTTCTCTCTAGAAATCTTACTCTATTCGATCCATACAAGCCTCATACAAGTGATTCTTGCATTGTGAATACCCTACATGGGGTATGGATTTTTGGTTTTTTCTCTCTCGAAAGAACATTTCCTTCAAGTTTTTCCTCCCCACACTCTCCTACCTTATATGGCTGGTATGTGCGTAAACACATACCTTTATTTGACCAAAACCAGACCCAAATAGACAAAAAACTAACCAATTATGCCAAATATATTGTGTTTTTATGTTTTTACATATGCAGGCATGGATATCAAAGAAAAGGACAAAAATCAAGGAAAACCCGAGAAAACGAGCACGAGATTTGGAAAAGACTCGAAGCCGAAGCCGGGAGAGACATGTTTGGTCAAAAGACAAAAATCACCCTTAGATCAACTTTGGAATTTTGGCAATTTCAGTCCCTTGGATTTTTGAATTTACACCTTTGGTCCTTGAAACTTAAACCCTTAAAACCCTTTTTAACCGGATTTTATTAAAATCTAACCCACAATACAAATAAACCCATAGCCTACACAACCCAGCCCATTGCAAGAAACCCGAGCCCAATCCAAAAACCCGACCCACACTTAAAAAAAAACCCGGTCAATGCTTATAATAAAACACCTCAGTCAAACAATATTTATTTAAAAAAAAAAAAAAGAAAGAAAAAAAAACACGCGCCCCCCAAATATTCACTTCCCATAATTTTACTATTCCCCTAGAACCCTAGAAATTAACCGTACAATTTTACTACAATTAAGGGTACATTCGTCCAATCATTGGGGTTCTAGAAGTATCAGAGGTGTCAGATTAGAGCAGAGACGCACGAGTGGATACGTGGCAAGCCCCTATTGGCTGAGACACCTCATAAAATTGATCATACGGCTGTGGAATATTGGGATTTGATCTAAGGGTGGATATGAGCTCAATGATCACACGGATTGCCAACGTGGACAGCCCATAACCTTCATGCTCTGCCTATAAATAGGGCTGAAATCCCTCCTCATCGGTGTGTAATTTTTTATTTCTAGTGTAATTTCTAATAGTGAGTAGTGTTTTTATAGTAGTTAAGCTGTCTTAGTTTATTTTCTGAATTGTAATCCCAAATTTCTCTTTTTAATTTTTAAATAATTAATGAAAGTATTTTGTTTCTGTTCAATTGCAATTAGGGATGAGCATATCGAACCGAATCCCGAAACCGTACCGAGTCTCGATATACGGTACGGTACCGGGACTACTAAATGAGCCCAAAAAAAATTCGGGACATTTCGGGTTCGGGACGGGAATTATTCGGGAAATCCCGATTTGGTACCGAAATTAGAATAGTCCATGAATTATGTTATCCAAACACCCATTTATTCCATCTAACAAGCAAACCAAAGGTAAAAAAAAAAAAAAAAACCCTGTTGTTACTAACAAATAACCACCAAAGTTCTTTCACAAAATCTTCCAAAAAATTAAACCCTAATCTATAGATATAGAAGAAGAGATTGCCAAGCAAAACGCTAAAGGAAAAGGGATGGGAGTTGCACAAGATTAATTGTTTTGTTGAACATGATTTAGTTTGTTTATTTTAATGGTATTACACTATTACTGATGATACATGAGACCACCTGCAAACATGTATTTTGATGGTATTATTTTGATGGTATTATTCTGATGGTATATTTACATTTCAATATTAATTAGCTCAATTTAGGCTATAATTTCTTATGCGTATATCTCTGTTTAGGCTACCTAAGCTACCCCGCTTCATTTAGTTGGATGCATGTCTATATAAATTTTTAATCAGTTCATCTTAACTGAATTATGGTTGTTTAGTTTCCTCGTCATGAACTTATGCAGTGATACTATAGGAATACAAATGCATTTCCATATCCTAACTTTACAAAATTGTTGTAACTTTTCTTATGTGCAAGTGCGTATATATGTATCTATATGATTCTTGATATTGCAGGTGGCCATATACCTTCCTCGATTTTTCATCTCCATTTCCTCCCCTTTGGTATGTTTCTATATGAATATGAACTTGAACACAACCCAAAATGACCCATTCCTACATCCCTACTTTTATCTAAACTAAAACGGGAATAACCCGATACGTACCGATTTCCCGGTACCGAATCCCGGAACCGGTACCGGTACCGAAATCCCGTTCGGTACGGTACCGGGATACACTTTTCATGCTCGGGAAAAATTCGGGAGCATCAATTCGGGACGGGATCGGGACGGGATTGGTCCCGAGCTCATCCCTAATTGCAATTGTTATTCTGATATTAGCTTATTATATTTGTCAGTAGCTTATTTCAAATCATTTTCAGCTTATTTAAGTTTTGTATTCAAAGTTGTTTTTCCAAAAATATTGAAAAAAAAGAAAAAAAAAAATAATAATTCAAAAAAATAAAATAATTCCAACCACAGCTTCAATAAGCTGTTTTCTGAGTAGTATAGGCTTATATAAGCTTGGTAGCTTATTATGAGCTTTTGGTAGAATCCAAACTGTTTTTATCTCATAATTTCCCAAAAGTCACCAAAAGTCAAACCTATGCAAATCGTGGAAAGCTTAAGGAAGTTGCCCGCAATGGAGGGGCAAGATGGACTTTACCTAGCTTATCATTGATAAGCTAGGAGCTCGTAGCTGCCCTTAATTGGGTGCCTTTGTTAAGCTAAGGCCAAAAGTGAGTTTTATCCTTTGATTTTTAGCTTTAATTTTGCATAATCTGTTTCAGTAGTTGTTAGTGCTTAATTGTTGCTGAATTCTGCTTAATAGTTGATTAGTGATCTAGTTATTCATAGCTTAGTCAGTATTGTAGCTTATTTTTGCAAGTTCTAGTTCTAAATTGCAATATCAAGTTTTATAAGAGTGTTTGGTTTATAGGCTTTTTGACTTTTTACTGTTCATATGCATTAAGCTAAGTTTAGATATAACTGAGATAAGGTGAAATAAGCAGGATTTAGTAGAAATTTTTAGGGATATAGCTCATTTAGCGGAACTTGGCTTATAGGTTGTTTGTTGAGGAAGAAACTGCCTTCAATAAGCTCAGGATAAGCTGAGCTTATTGGGATCCCCACTTTGGCATTTCCAAGTTACTTTAGGGTGTTACAGTTAGTATCCAAAGGCTGGTTTAAATTGGTCAAGGTTTACAAAGTGTTTAGCGCCAAAAAGTTAAACTGCTGTTACAGAACACTCTTATGCATACATGGTTTTTAGCTGCTGATCTAGGATGGATTGTAGCTTAACCACTTAAGCTCTAGATCTAATTTTTGGTTTATAAGTATTTTATATAGTAGGCTAGTAGTGCAAGATCTGGGATTCCACTTTAGAGCTTATTTAATAGCTTAATTCAGGCCTGCAAATTAGCTCTAAAAATTGTGCAGAACTGCATTTTCAGAATTGTGCCAACTAGCAGTCTTTCTTAGGTCAAATTAGAGTTCAATTGGGATGATATAATTAGGGCTTTTATGTTTTTAGTATACTCAGTAGTACTAGTGAGCTTTTGCCCCCATTAGTTTCCTGAATCAGCTTAATTAGAGTGCTTATTTGGGCTGCATAAGTTGGCTATTTTCTGTCCTTTAATCACCATCTGTGCAGTACTTAATGGCTTATTCTCCTGTGCTTATTTGAGCTTTTTGAGTTGACTTGAGTTTAATAAAGTCCATTGCATGATCCTTGAGCTTTTGAGATTATTTGGTCAACATTTGCTTATTTTGTGTTTATTTCCAAAGTACTTATTTGGCTGTTTGGCTGATTTAAGCTTATTCATGTTCTAAACTTATTTTTCCTAGATTAGTTATTTGATTTTAAAATTACTCAAAAATTTTCATATTTTTCCAAAATCATTTGCTATTTTTAAATCATTTAATTAGTTTAAATTAGTTTTTAATTCATAAAAAATAAATAAAAAGTCAAAAAAATGTTTTTTTTTCTTTTTCCAAAAATTTTCTTTTAATATTTAGAGTTTAGGAAAATTATTTTCATAAATTTAGGATTTAGAATTTAAAAATTCACTTTTTATTACGTTTTTAAATTTCGTCGCGTAACATTTTTAAATTTCAAATTGCATTTTTAGATAGTATGCTTAGCTTAATTGTTTCCATAGCTTAATTAGTTGTTTTTCATTTATATTTCATATTCGTAGTGTAAAAACCAAATCAATCACTCACTTTTTCACATTCACTTCACGAATCACGATCCCGAATCACAATTCCATTCAACCTTCAATCGGGACTACGACTCGGGTCAACACATATTTCTTTGTGTGTTTTCCTATTCACATTATATGGCAATTTCACAATGCATTATACGTATGACAGCTTGTCATTATGCGTATGCCACATGTATGAATTGTGGATGGCCTAGTGTGATGCTGATATTAGTTTTGAAGCGTCTTGTACTTTTTTCAGTTTCTTGTTTCATTGTTGATTTGTAGATCTCATTGAGACCAGTAGTGAAAATATTATGATGGTTCAGTTTTCGTTCTATAGATCATTTAAACCATGTGGGTTCAACAAGTTTATTTACCAGAATTCTTATGTTGCAATTGAACAAAAACATGTCTGGTGTACAACTCACTTTTGCATACATTTGTAAGATCTTTATTGGCTTGTTGAGCTGGATGTGTATAAACATCAAACTGATGTTTCAACCAATTGTATGGCTTTTCTAGATAGCGATATCATTGCAAACACGAAAAGGCGAAGCAAGTGAGAAAGAACATAGCACATAGTTAATATAATTCTTGTTTATTAGATCTAAATGTATATCGTAAAAGATATCAAATGATATCTGATGCGTGGTTTTGCGACCTTACAACAGGTTTTACCTCTCAAGGGATCTCGAGAGGCTTACAACCCCACCAGGCAGTGTACCTGACCGGTGTAGTATAGTGTAGTGGTAAGTACGGGGGATTGATCGTTCTCCACAGGGAATAGTGTCGTTAGGATTGAAAAACTATTCTAATAGGTCTAAGGGTGAGGGAAGATTCTTTTTGTAATTTTTTATTTTTATGGAAAGCAAGTAAAATCTCGGGTTTGAAAGAGTGGGCGGAATTAGTTGCTAGTCAACTAACCCAAATAACTACGAATGCAAATAAAATAAAATAACAGAAAATGAAAAGGTTGTGAAACTTATGTGGAGAGAAATGTGTTTACTTAGATTTCCTTACTCCCTAACTATCTTTTACCGGTTGATTAGTGTGTATTAATCGCGTGGATTACGGGTGTATTCCTTAATACTAATCGTGGGGTGGTTTACGTACTTCCCCAACTCTACAAGCTCCTACTTCACTCCTATGTCGAGCCGGCTAAGAAGCTCCTAACATGGGATCACTAGAATTCGCTCATGCATTAAATACAACCATAAAAACCTTAGTACGCATTGGTTCATGTTTCTTAAGACATTCAAGCAAGTTACCGAATAGGAAGTTAGCCAGTTTTCTTAAGCCTAACATTGATGAACAATCATCCAAAACAATTAATAACACACTAATAACCAATAATCAATAGCTAGGTTTCATTAGATTTAAGCAAACACAAGATAAATCTAGCCTAGCATGTTAATCAAAAGACAAGAACGAGATATAATCAAACAACACATAGACATATTGAATGATTAAACGATTACTTATCTTCAATTAAACATGGGAGATCCAAGGGTATATGATGTGTGTTGCGTGTCGTTGCGGTTTAGCAGTTTAATGCCTAATCAAGTTTTAAATTTATATTTAGCCGACTTATCAATAACACACACACTTAACGAGCAGTGTACCCGGTCAGTATGAATATAATGGTAAGTAGAGTGTCGATCACTAAGAGTGGAACGTATTATCTAGTTATTCTAATCAGTATTTTAATATATTAAGTTAGCTATACAACCTATTCTAACGCAAGGGGGTTCAGCCTGAGAGACTGGCACGATTTGGTTGCAATTAAATAATAAACTAAACCAATAGGCACGAATCAGCAAGTAGCACACACGTACACAGATAAATACTCGAGACAATAAGAGGGATGTCCTTATGATAAGTAGTTTGTCACTTGTTTTATTGCTAGTGTTATATGAAGTGTATAGTTCGATGCAACGCACCGAGATTAAGTCCTTTCTCGTTGGTTCTAATCTTATCGGCGAGTAAACCCTTAATGATTACTTATGACTATCCCGTTTATCTTTCTCCTACTTTTCTACAGACCATAGAATACATAGGCATCTAATAAACAGGCGAGGGCAGAGGCATGGCGACCCGATCAACGCTCAGCTAGCCACAGAGGTTATCAATGCACTAATAAAAGTCACCAAAGACACTAACATATAAACTTTAATTGATGAGAAAGCAGTTTTAAGAGAGTGCAACCTTTCCGTTGTCACATTACACAAGCCACCAATCTTGATGAATTAAAGTTTACTAACACAATTGATGTGCTGCGTGTGTCGTTGCGGTTTAGCAGTTTTAATGCCTACTCAAGTTTTAAATTTATATTTAGCCGACTTATCAATAACACACACACCTAACGAGCAGTGTACCCGGTCAGTATGAAGATAATGGTAAGTAGAGTGTCGATCACTAAGAGTGGAACGTATTATCTAGTTATTCTAATCAGTATTTTAATATCCTAACGCAAAGGGGTTTCAGCCTGAGAGACTGGCATGATTTGTTGCAATTAATATAATAAAATAAACCAATAGGCACGAATCAGCAAGTAGCACACACGTACACAGATAAATACTCGAGACAATAAGAGGGCTGTCCTTATAATTAAGTAGATTGTCACTTGTTTTATTGATAGCTTTATATGAAGTGTATGTAGTTAATCCTTTCTCGTTGGTCCTATTCTTATCGGCGAGTAAACCCTTAATGATTACTTATGTCTAAAAGTTATTCCTAAGTGATCAATTTAGAAACAACCGTGGGAGCCACATTATGTCCCGCAGTCAAATGCCCGCAAGCCACTAATAAACACAGAGGTTATCAATGCACTAATAAGTAGTAACCAAAGACATCAACATATAAACTTTAATTGATGGGAAAGCAAGTATTAAAGGGAGTGCAATCTTTCCGTTGTCACATTACACAAGCCACCAATCCTGATGAATTAAAGTTTGCTAACACAATAAAACAAAACTACTTAATGAATTAAATACATGCAGCACCTTCTTACAGCTCTTGTATCTTTGATTTGGGTGTGTCTTGTGCTGCCTCCTTGACTGAATTCGTCCTTTGTTCCTACTGTTCGGTCTTCGGTGTTAGGGTTTTGGAACTTTTTAATTCGTCTGGTCTACGGGGTATTTATAGTTTCTGTCTGAGGGAAGATGCGGCGCATCTACTAAGTAGATGCGGCGCATGTACTTAACTTCGCGTGGGGTCCAAGATTATAATATTCAGGAATATTCGTACACCGCCAGAAGATGCGGCGTAACTCTTTATTAGATGCGGCGCATGTCCTCTTGTATCTTGGATCGTATCTGGTGATATCTAGATAGAGATGCGGCGCATGTCGAGAGTGAGATGCGGCGCATCTGGAGCAGAATTGACTTGATCTTGTCCATGTCAGTAGACTTTCACTTTATGCACGTTTTGCTCCATTATTAGTCCAAAATAGCTAAGTTTCACCAAATGCTTGTTTTTACCTGAGAATTACAAAAGTAAACAATTAAGTATCAATCCTCATACATAATATAGTAAAACAAGTCAAATTAATAGGATAAATGATAGTAATAAAATGTACTTATTTGAGTTCATCAAATATCCACCCACTTGAACTTTACTTGTCCCCAAGTAAACCTTAGAATTTCATTTATGAAAATGTATCCTAAAAGATGTTAGGATTTATTTTTATATTTAAGCATGTATTCGTTTAATTCATAATCACACAACTAAACACTTAACGAATTAGAAGTAAAATAAAATAAGTCGATAAAAGCAAATCTAATCGTTTAACTGTCCAGTCGCGACGAATATTCTATCATAAGCTTGGCAAGTATACACATCTCCACCACTAAAGCTAAGGAGTAACAAGTCTAAAGCGGTAAAAAGGGTTTTTTAGGCTTAAGGGTTAATTATTCTCTTTCACTATCGATCTCAAATTCCAGAAAAGGCGACAAAATCACAAATACATGATTGAATCCACGAACACGATACTTGCAATTGCTCAAATCCTTAACTCGAATAGGCTAAAGATAGGTCCAAACTTCACCAATAATAATATATCAAAAAGGGCGACAAAATCATAAATACATAGCCGAATCCACGACTACGATACTTAAGATTGCTCAAATCCCTAATCTCAATAAATCAAAGGTTTGGTTGGATAAAGAATAATAAAGGGCATGGATAACATTTGGGATATAAATTGGTGTAAAAAAAATAAAAATAAACAAAACAAATAAATTAAAATCCTAAGTGTGGTTAATCACTATCCCAACCATCCCATGAATAAGACTCATATCATTGAATAACTCACGCTTTAACACTTGAAACACACGCTTTAGGTAGACACGAATTATACTCAACAAAATCTTAATCAAAGAATAAACCTTAACTGGCGTTCCCATAACTGCCAATTCCCATTCAATCCATAGATATAATACAACAAATAGTGGTGATATCGACCACTTACATAACTTTACATAAGTTGGTTAAAATAAACATCCAACTTTTCTTTCTTTTTCTTTTTCTTTTCTTATTTTTTTTTCGATTTTTTTTTTTTTTTTTTCTTTTTTTTTTTTTTTTTTTTTAAACTTTAAACATAAACATAGATGTGTAAAATTTCACCACATCACTACAACTTTCTTTCCGGATAATTTTTATTCATACTTTTCATACTTCAGAAATAATGGTAATAGTGAAAGTAGTAAACACACGAAAAATAAACTCCAAAATATACAATATTTACTTTCACTCCAATTGCATTGTGCAATTTCCCGACCTAACCATAGATAATGAATTACGCACGCGAACACAGGTAATGTAAGGAAACACACTCTGCCTATAGCAATTAACCAACCACGGATTCTAATCTATAGGGTAGGCTAAGGTGTAAGGGTGTAACGAAACATTTTAAACATAGGTGTAAGAAACGAAAGGAATGGCTCTGAGTGTTTTTCTAGGGGTATCTTACTCTAAAAGTGAGAGTAACAAAAGGGTTTATACGGGGGTTAACTAACCAGTGTAGTTAGCTAATAACACATAACATATAAAGGCTATTTGGTGTAATCCTAGAATTTTACCAATTTAGACAAGTCATTCCAATTATATAAATAATACTCATTATGGTGGTCTCGAATAGTATACAAGCCAAGTTCTAAAGTTTACAAGTCACCGGCACACTCATAGATTTGTGAATTTTGAAAAATCACAATTTTTGAAAATAACGTCATGTGTGCAGCTATGCAACTTAGATCTTAAACAAAAACATGCTAAAAAAAAATTTAAGTTTGATATATTAAGCACATTTTAAGCATAATTTTTGAAAAAGTTTAGGACAAGTAATTGTTAAGTGTTCTAATTCTCCAATCCCCCCACTTATGTTAAACAACGTCCTCGTTGTTTGTATAAAAGGTTAAAAACTGGAAAATAAAAGAATTAGAACAGAAAAACTCCCCTGAGATTTGCTCGGTATGATCCTCCATTAGTATAAGAGCAAAAATCATCTTTCTTGTGGATTAGAACGTTAAAGCTTCATACTTGATGTATCCACAGGAAATCCAGGAAACTATAATACCACCAACACTTTAAAACACACCTAAGATAAGAAAGGTTCAAACTTGCATAATACATTAGTAGTTAGGAAAAATAAAACTTAAAAATTAAAACTGAAAATCATCAGGTCAGTCGATGCGCCGTATCTTATTGAAGAAGATACGCCGTATCGAGCCTGGAATAATACGGATCAGAATAAAGATGCGCCGCATCCTTAACCAGGGATGCGCCGCATTAAAATAAACTGATAAATAGTTTTAAAGTCGAAAATAAAAATACAGAAAAATAAAACAAGATATGACCATTGCAGAGGATGCGTCGCATCTCAGAATTGAGATGCGCCGTATCTTCGTGCGGCCTGGACTGACTCGACACAGAAAACAGAATAATAAAAGATAAATCCGGGTTGTCTCCCGGTAAGCACTTGTCTTTATTCCAGAGTCTTCAAGTTAGACTCACGTTCAGCTCCTTAGTATCGATCATTGAAGGAGTCGGAAACATCACGCTCCTTCATCCCCAATTTAGTAATATTAAACATTCCTTGCTCGTCCTTAATTTCCACGCCGTTCTTCTTTAATATCTGTATAAACAAAGTCCTGTCCCTTTCGGGCAGAGATGACAAAATGATAGACGGGAAATTCTTATTATCATATAGGCACAAATAAGCAAGGTGGGGTGGTAGTTCAATAAACACATCATTGTTCAAATTCGTTTTCTCAACTACTCTCCTACGTTTATTAATTACTACACAATCATACCACTCGTCATCAGAATCACTAACAATATCGCGTCTAAGTTCGGTAGGTACATTAAGGTCAATGAATTCCTCAAAGTCTTCATGATTAGGATTAGTCGAGTTGTTTTGAATCAATGTTTCTCCCATAAGTCTAGCTTCAAGATCGAGGTCCATACGTTCTCTTAATCCTAGTACATAAACACCTCTAATTATGCTATTAACCGGATCTTGGCACTTATAGACTAGTTTATTATTCCCTACCCTTAATGAAATTTTTCTCTTAAACACATCAATCTTAGCATGGGCAGTAGACAAGAAAGGTCTTCCGAGGATTAAAGGAATCTTAACATCCTCGGGCATGTCTAGTATAATAAAGTCTACGGGAAAAATAAACTGCTCAATCTTAACTAGCACATTATTAGCAATCCCTTCAGGTCGTTTTACTGTTTTATCAGCCAATTCAATAAGTAATTTAGTTGGTGCTAATTTTCCTAGTCCTAGGGTAGCGAATGTCTTAAGAGGCATAACACTAACACTAGCTCCTAAGTCAGCTAACACATTATTGAAGGATATATTATTAATAGAACAAGGTAGAGTAAAACTTCCTGGGTCTCTTTCTTTATGAGGCAAGGCATTTGAATCGGTTGCAGGGCTCTCTTCTTTCATTGTTGCCTTGATCTCCTCTTCAATTTTTGTCTTCTCTTTTAGTAGTCTCCTTAAGCTGATTGAAGAGTTAAAGAAAAATTCGGGTCTTGCACCATCATTACCATTCATCGACCTTCTAGGTATATTAGGAGTGACTTCTTCAGTGGTGCTTATGGCCTTGACATGATCCCTTGGGTTGGTTTCAGTTGAGCTCGGTAAACTTCCATATCCCCTTTCTTGAAGAACTTTGCTCATTTGACCAATTTGTTGTTCCAATGCTTTGATCGAAGCTCCTTGATTTCTTGTAGTAGTGTCCGTTGAAGCTTGAATTTCCTTGATCATAGCAGTATTCTCTTCATGTCTTTTAGCAGCATCGGCCATAATTTGCTTTAAAGTATCGTCTAAAGTCTGCCTCCTCTCATGATAAGCGGGATTGAAGTTGTTCTTTTGATAGAATCCCGGACTAGCTTCCCTAAATCTTCCTGAAGGTCGGAATGGTTGTCCAAATTGGGTGTAATAAGCTTCTTCAAACGTCTCACTTTCATTCTTATTCGGACAATCCTTAGTGTAGTGAGGTCCTTCACACTTTTCACATCCAACTTGGGCAGCATACGCTCTTTCATCACGCTTCTTCATTTCTCTACTAATTTTATCCAATTGAGCTTGAATAGCAGCAATCCCGTCAAAATTAGTGCTGCTCTTAGATCTAGTAGAGGTCCCATCGTGCCATTTTTGAGAATGATCAGCAGCTTCTTGGATCGCTTTCCAAGTATTAGTTGCACTCATCTGAGGTACAGCTCCCTTAGCATCCAAAATCTGTCTTGTAGGCACGTCCAATCCCTGATAAAACAATATTATTTCCTGCATAGGGGTTAGATAGTGTTGAGGACATTTTATCAATAAATCTTTAAATCGTTCCCAAGCTTGATAAAGGGTTTCATCAGGCTCTTGCTTGAAACTATTGATAGCCTCCATCTTCTTAGCAGTCTTAGCAGGTGGACAATATCTCTTCAGGAATTTGCTCTTCAAACCTTCCCACGTGGTGATTGAACTAGCAGGTTCATTCCTTAGCCACTTGTTAGCAGCTCCTTTTAGTGAGATTGGGAAGATTCTTAGCATGAGTTGATCGGTATTGACACTTTCTGTAGTAAACAAATCTGCAATTTCCAGGACCTTTTCAACATGCTCATTAGCATCCTCTTGTTCCGTCCCACTGAAAGCATTCTCTCTGAGCTCTTTGAGAAATTGTCCCTTCAACTCAAATTTTGACTTGTCATCAAACTTAGGTCTAGCAACTCCTGAAGTGTAATCAGCACGGGTATTGTTCATGTATTCCTCCATAGTAGTGTTTTCGCCCATTGTTTCTGTTTCAACTTCCTCTTTTTCTTCAGAAAAGTAATCAAGCTCGAGTGAACTTGAAAGATCAAAGCTTCTTGTGTTGAAAAGCCTTTTAAGCAAATGTAGGGCTCGTTCAGGATCTTCGAAAGGTTGAATCAAGTTCTTCGTAGAACTCCTGGTCATGCACTTCCTGAAATCAATCACAAAAGCATCAGTAGGGTATGCTCGAGAAAGTAATATATCAGATAATTAATAACGAAAACGAAATACGAAAAATTAAAGTTACTGATATCTGCAGACGATGCGCCGTATCCAAAGAGTTGGATACGCCGTATCTTATTACGTTAAAATTTAATCAGACTTATTCAGAAAATAGATACGCCGCTTTAGAATTTAAGAATGCGCCGTATCGAATTAATCAATCAAAAATCAGCTTATCTAATTAAAATTAAATGCGTCGTATTAACGAAAGTTAATGCGCCGTATTTTCGTTACGTTTAAAAATAAAAGATTTTTGATTCAGTAAGATGCGCCGTATCGACAGAGATCGATACGCCGTATCTGTTTAATAAGTCGCAAACTGTTTTTAATCAAAATAATAGATACGCCGTATCTGCTAAAGCAGATGCGTCGTATGGCGTGAATGTTTAGAAAAATTTTTATCAAAAACAGATACGCCGTATCTGCAAAAGCAGATGCGTCGTATTACTTTATCGCTTAGAAAAATTTTCTTATTAAAAACAGATACGCCGTATCTTGGGGAAAAGATGCGTCGTATCGAATTAATTAAACGCGTTGTATTTTTAAAAAAATTAAACGCAATACGCCGTATCTGAGAGATCAGATGCGCCGTATCGTTTGATTTAGCACAGTACAACGATAGCAGAACAGAAAAATACGAAAAATAAAAACAAAAATTAAACACACAAACAAAAATAAAACACACAAAAATAAAAGAAAACAATTAACACACAATACAACAAATATGCAAAATAGTACAATGATGCAATTAATCTAATAAAAAGAAAAACCTAATTAAAATACTAATCAAATTAACAGATAATAACAATTCACTCCCCGGCAGCGGCGCCAAAAACTTGATGTGCTGCGTGTCGTTCCGGTTTAGCAGTTTTAATGCCTACTCAAGTTTTAAATTTATATTTAGCCGACTTATCAATAACACACACACCTAACGAGCAGTGTACCCGGTCAGTATGAAGATAATGGTAAGTAGAGTGTCGATCACTAAGAGTGGAACGTATTATCTAGTTATTCTAATCAGTATTTTAATATCCTAACGCAAGGGGGTTTCAGCCTGAGAGACTGGCACGATTTGTTGCAATTAATATAATAAAATAAACCAATAGGCACGAATCAGCAAGTAGCACACACGTACACAGATAAATACTCGAGACAATAAGAGGGCTGTCCTTATAATTAAGTAGATTGTCACTTGTTTTATTGATAGCTTTATATGAAGTGTATGTAGTTAATCCTTTCTCGTTGGTCCTATTCTTATCGGCGAGTAAACCCTTAATGATTACTTATGTCTAAAAGTTATTCCTAAGTGATCAATTTAGAAACAACCGTGGGAGCCACATTATGTCCCGCAGTCAAATGCCCGCAAGCCACTAATAAACACAGAGGTTATCAATGCACTAATAAGTAGTAACCAAAGACATCAACATATAAACTTTAATTGATGGGAAAGCAAGTATTAAAGGGAGTGCAATCTTTCCGTTGTCACATTACACAAGCCACCAATCCTGATGAATTAAAGTTTGCTAACACAATAAAACAAAACTACTTAATGAATTAAATACATGCAGCACCTTCTTACAGCTCTTGTATCTTTGATTTGGGTGTGTCTTGTGCTGCCTCCTTGACTGAATTCGTCCTTTGTTCCTACTGTTCGGTCTTCGGTGTTAGGGTTTTGGAACTTTTTAATTCGTCTGGTCTACGGGGTATTTATAGTTTCTGTCTGAGGGAAGATGCGGCGCATCTACTAAGTAGATGCGGCGCATGTACTTAACTTCGCGTGGGGTCCAAGATTATAATATTCAGGAATATTCGTACACCGCCAGAAGATGCGGCGTAACTCTTTATTAGATGCGGCGCATGTCCTCTTGTATCTTGGATCGTATCTGGTGATATCTAGATAGAGATGCGGCGCATGTCGAGAGTGAGATGCGGCGCATCTGGAGCAGAATTGACTTGATCTTGTCCATGTCAGTAGACTTTCACTTTATGCACGTTTTGCTCCATTATTAGTCCAAAATAGCTAAGTTTCACCAAATGCTTGTTTTTACCTGAGAATTACAAAAGTAAACAATTAAGTATCAATCCTCATACATAATATAGTAAAACAAGTCAAATTAATAGGATAAATGATAGTAATAAAATGTACTTATTTGAGTTCATCAACAATAAAACAAAACTACTTAATGAATTAAACACATGCAGCACCTTCTTACAGCTCTTGTATCTTTGATTTGGGTGTGTCTTGTGCTGCTACCTTGACTGAATTCGTCCTAGGTTTCTGGTCTTCGGTCACGTATATAATATATGACCCCTCGAATTCGTCTGGTCTTGGGGTATTTATAGTTTCTGTCTGAGGGTGAGATGCGGCGCATCTAGTAAGTAGATGCGGCGCATGTACTTAACTTCGCGTGGGGTCCAAGATTATAATATTCAGGAATATTCGTACACCGCCAGAAGATGCGGCGTATCTTTATCTTTGGATGCGGCGCATGTCCTCTTGTATCTTGGATCGTATCTGGTGAAATATTGATAGTGATGCGGCGCATGTAATGAGTGAGATGCGGCGCATCTGGAGCAGAACAAGTTGGTTATTCTTCGTTGACCAAAGTTTCATATGCGGCGCATGGGATAAATCCATGCGGCGCATTCTTCAAAGTCAGGCAGTGGTCTTCATTCTCTTCATTCCAACAACCAATTCCAATCTTGATCATTTTACTCCGTTTTTAGTCCATAATCGCTAAGTTTCACCAAATGCTTGTTTTTACCTGAGAATTACAAAAGTAAACGATTAAGTATCAATCCTCATACATAATATAGTAAAACAAGTCAAATTAATAGGATAAATGATAGTAATAAAATGTACTTATTTGAGTTCATCAAATATCCCCCACTTGAACTTTACTTGTCCCCAAGTAAACCTTAGAATTAATCTTATGAAAATGTATCCTAAAAATGTTAGGATTTATTTTTATATTTAAGCATGTATTCGTCTTTTGTCATAATCACACAACTAAACACTTAACGAATTAGAAGTAGAATAAAATATTTTGATAAAAGCAAATCTAATCGTTTAACTGTCCAGTCGTGACGAATATTCTATCATAAGCTTGGCAAGTATACACATCTCCCCCACTAAAGCCAAGGAATAACAAGTCTAAAGCGGTAAAAAGGGTTTTTAGGCTTAAGGGTTAATTATTCTTAATCTCTATCGATCTCAAATTCCAGAAAAGGCGACAAAATTACAAATACATGATCGAATCCACGAACACGATACTTGCAATTGCTCAAATCCTTAACTCGAATAGGCTAAAGATAGGTCCAAACTTCACCAATAATAATATATCAAAAAGGGCGACAAAATCATAAATACATAGCCGAATCCACGACTACGATACTTAAGATTGCTCAAATCCCTAATCTCAATAAATCAAAGGTTTGGTTGGATAAAGAATAATACAAGGTATGGATAATATTTGGGATATAAATTGGTGTAAAATAAAAAATAAACAAAACAAATAAATTAAAATCCTAAGTGTGGTTAATCACTATCCCAACCATCCCATGAATAAGACTCATATCATTGAATAACTCACGCTTTAACACTTGAAACACACGCTTTAGGTAGACACGAATTATACTCAACAAGATCTTAATCAAAGAATAACCTTTAGTTGACGTTCCCATAACTGCCAACTCCCATTCAATCCATAGATATAATACAACAAATAGTGGTGATATCGACCACTTACATAACTTTACATAAGTTGGTTTAATCAAACATCCAACTCTTCTTTTCTTTTTCTATTTTTTTTTCTTTTCTCATTTTTTCGATTTTTTTTTTTTTTTTTTTTTTTTTTTTTTTTTTTAACATAAACATAGATGTGTAAAATTTCACCACATCACCAAAACAATAATTCTGGATAATTTTTCCATACTTTTCATAACTTCAGAAATAACGGTAATAGTGAAAGTAGTAAACACACGAAAAATAAACTCAAAGATATACAATATTTACTTTCACTCCAATTGCATTGTGCAATTTCCCGACCTAACCATAGATAATGAATTACGCACACGAACGCAGGTAATGTAAGGAAACACACTTTGCCTATAGCAATTAACCAACCACGGATTCTAATCTACAGGGTAGGCTAAGGTGTAAGGGTGTAACGAAACATTTTAAACATAGGTGTAAGAAACGAAAGGAATGGCTCTGAGTGTTTTTCTAGGGGTATCTTACTCTAAAAATGAGAGTAACAAATGGTTTATACGGGGGTTAACTAACCAGTGTAGTTAGCTAATAACACATAACATATAAAGGCTATTTGGGTGTAATCCTAGAAATTTACCAATTTAGACAAGTCATTCCAATTATATAAATAATACTTATTATGGTGGTCTCGAATAGTATACAAGCCAAGTTCTAAAGTTTACAAGTCACCGGCACACTCATAGATTTGTGAATTTTGAAAAATCACAATTTTTGAAAATAACGTCATGTGTGCAGCTATGCAACTTAGATCTTAAACAAAAACATGCTAAAAATTTTAAATTTTGATATATTAAGCACATTTTAAGCATATTTTGAAAAGTTTAGGACAAGTAAGTGTTAAGTGTTCTAATTCTCCAATCCCCCCACTTAAGTTAAACAACGTCCTCGTTGTTTGTATAAAAGGTTAAAAACTGGAAAATAAAAGAATTAGAACAGAAAAACTCCCCTGAGATTTGCTCGGTATGATCCTCCATTAGTATAAGAGCAAAAATCATCTTTCTTGTGGATTAGAACGTTTAAGCTTCATATTTGATGTATCCACAGGAAATGCAGGAATCTATAATACCACCAAGGCTTTAAAACACACCTAAGGTAAGAAAGGTTCAACTTGCATAATACATTAGTAGTTAGGAAAAATAAAACATAAAAATTAAAAATGAAAATCATCAGGTCAGTCGATGCGCCGTATCTTATGGAAGAAGATACGCCGTATCGAGCCTGGAATAATTACGGATCAGAATAGAAGATGCGCCGCATCCTTAACCAGGGATGCGCCGCATTTAAAATAAACTGATAAAAAGTTTTAAATTCGAAAAATAAAAAAAATTAAGAAAAATAAAATAAAGTAAGATATGACCATTTGCAGGAGATGCGTCGCATCTCAGAATTGAGATGCGCCGTATCCTCTTCGGCCTGACTGACTCGACACATAAACAGAATAATAAAAAGATAAATCCGGGTTGTCTCCCGGTAAGCACTTGTCTTTATTCCAGAGTCTTCAAGTTAGACTCACGTTCAGCACTTCACTTAGTTCTTGTCACGGTCCATCCTTCTTCCTTCATCCGAAAGATTTTCCCGTATAGCTCTGCGACGTTTTCCTCCGTTCGACTTAATCTAGTATAACTCTTGGTCGTCGTCGCAACATACTCTTCCTCTGGTCCCAAAGAATATTTGATGATTTTAAACTTTTAAGAAATAATCATGGGTGGCTTATTATAAGGGATTCCAAGTAGTTGACACTTTCTTTTGGTGAACTCTTCCTCGTCTTTATCAACAAACTTAAAGTAAGGATCCTTAATCAAATAGTCATCAAGTTCATTGATTAATGACTCATTGTTATCATCTTCTTGAATTGCCTCCCACTCTCTTTCCAATTCCCATTGTAGCCGTCGACTAAGCTTCGTGAAATCATCAAATTGTTTATGCACCCATTCCCAGAAAGTAGTATCCGATGTTCCCTTAAGTCCTTTCAAGCGTTCAATTCTACCCTTTTCTTGCAAAGCCTCCGCTTTTTGTGGGCAGTCTTCAACATTATCGTACCACTCATAATCTTCAAAGGTTACATCTTTTCCAACCCGTTTCATCCCAATAATACTTCCCCCATTACAGGTTCCGTCACTTTTATAATCACAGGTCGGCCAAACACTACTCCCGTCCTTGAAAACGAAGGGTGTACAGGTGTGATTAATGTGCTCAAATTCCCATGGTTTATCCCAAACCCATGGTATTTGGTCATTCCATTCGTAGTACCAGGTGTTTTTGAAATCATCATAAGTCTTGAATCCTGGTAAATCTCCAGTAAGCACATCATCGTCGACTCGAAGAAGGTAGTTAAATTCCTTGAACTGCTTGCACAAGGGTGTCTCATAATCGAACACATCAATGTCAATTCTGAAAAGTTCTTCAATGCCCTCATTGACTGTTGAATCATGAAGTGACGACCCATAATCGCTTTCTACTTCTTCGTCTTCACCTCTCATCCAATATACCCATAATGCATCCTTAGTAGCTCGATCCATGCTCTTATGGTTATTAAACTTACTAGCCAACCATTCTGAAAAATCAATATCGTTGGGATCGTGGTTAACGTCAAATCAAGTTTTTCCTATCATATTTCTCCTTATTTCCATGAACTCGTTAAATTGCTCCCTAAAACTCCGTGTTAACCATGAAGTCGTAATCCGCTTGACTTCACTCGCAGGGGCAAATTTCGGACTACCATATTTAAGTTCAAGCCAATCATTGAGGGAGAGGTCCATCAATCTTACCAACTTGCCATGAAATAGTAACTCCGCCACAGCATAAATTCTGTCATCGTCCAGATAGTTCTCATTTAATCCCCAGTACTGTTCGGAATAAGGCATGTAAGAGATTTGGTTATTGCCTCCACCACAGCTGTTGTCGCTTGAGTCCATGTATGCAAGATAGAATTTCCCATCATCTTCTTCGATAGTGGTCCAGTTTAATCCTTTGGATTCAATGATAGGCCATAAGAGCAACAGTTCATCTCCAGTGTACCTCACAAATACATCATACGAGAATACCCCTTTGTCAATGTTGCATAAACGCATGAATTCCTTAAAAGCAGCTTCAAGAGGGGTCTCCCAAGAGAATAAATCTGCATCGATCATGAGCACATTGAATGAATCTGAAAGCAAGCATTCCTTAGCAAGATATCCGTTAACTGACATGTCTTCTATAGCAAAATCTGTCATCAAAGGTAAAATCATCAGTAGGATTTGTTCGCTAGAAGAGAAATTAATGAATTTAGAAACGGATATAAGAATAAAAATAGCTGATATCTGCAGACGATGCGCCGTATCCAAAAAGTTGGATACGCCGTATCTAATAATCGTTAAAATTAAATCAGACTTTATTCAGAAAATAGATACGCCGCTTAGAAATTCGAATGCGCCGTATCAATCTTAATTATCAAAAATCGATATTTATTAAAAATTAAATGCGTTGTATTAACAAAAGTTAATGCACCGTATTTTCGTTACGTTTCAAAATACAAGATTTTTGATTCAGAAGATGCGCCGTATCGATAAAAATTGATACGCCGTATCTGTTTAATAATTCGCAACTGTTTTTATAAATAATAGTAGGTACTAAAATGCTCGTTATGTTAATTGAAAAAAAATTATCAAATAGATACGCCGTATCTGGGAAAGAGATGCGTCGTATGCGTTTAACGTTTAAAAAAAAAATTATAAAAAAGATACGCCGTATCTTGGTAAAGATGCGTCGTATCGCTTAATACGCTTGTAATTCTTATAAAAAAATGAACGCAATTCGGACGATCTGAGAATTAATCACGCGTTGTTATTTTAGTACAAACATAGGAAAGCAAAAATATCGAAAATCAAATACGCAAACTAAAGTACAACGAAATAAAACAAAAAAACAAACAATAATAAACAAACAAAAACACCGAAAATACAAAAATACAAGAAGCAAATAATCTAATACACAAAACAAAATATGCGGTTACAATGAATAAAAATTAATAAACAAATTTATTAATAAAAAATTAAAAACCAATTAATACATCAACAGAAATACTTCACTCCCCGGCAGCGGCGCCAAAAACTTGATGCGTGTTGCGTGTCGTTGCGGTTTAGCAGTTTAATGCCTAATCAAGTTTTAAATTTATATTTAGCCGACTTATCAATAACACACACACTTAACGAGCAGTGTACCCGGTCAGTATGAATATAATGGTAAGTAGAGTGTCGATCACTAAGAGTGGAACGTATTATCTAGTTATTCTAATCAGTATTTTAATATATTAAGTTAGCTATACAACCTATTCTAACGCAAGGGGGTTCAGCCTGAGAGACTGGCACGATTTGGTTGCAATTAAATAATAAACTAAACCAATAGGCACGAATCAGCAAGTAGCACACACGTACACAGATAAATACTCGAGACAATAAGAGGGCTGTCCTTATGATAAGTAGTTTGTCATTTTGTTTTATTGCTAGTGTTATATGAAGTGTATAGTTCGATGCAACGCACCGAGATTAAGTCCTTTCTCGTTGGTTCTAATCTTATCGGCGAGTAAACCCTTAATGATTACTTATGACTATCCCGTTTATCTTTCTCCTACTTTTCTACAGACCATAGAATACATAGGCATCTAATAAACAGGCGAGGGCAGAGGCATGGCGACCCGATCAACGCTCAGCTAGCCACAGAGGTTATCAATGCACTAATAAAAGTCACCAAAGACACTAACATATAAACTTTAATTGATGAGAAAGCAGTTTTAAGGGAGTGCAACCTTTCCGTTGTCACATTACACAAGCCACCAATCTTGATGAATTAAAGTTTACTAACACAATAAAAAAAAACTACTTAATGAATTAAACACATGCAGCACCTTCTTACAGCTCTTGTATCTTTGATTTGGGTGTGTCTTGTGCTGCTACCTTGACCGAATTCGTCCTAGGTTTCTGGTCTTTGGTCACGTATATAATATATGACCCCTCGAATTCGTCTGGTCTTGGGGTATTTATAGTTTCTGTCTGAGGGTGAGATGCGGCGCATCTAGTAAGTAGATGCGGCGCATGTACTTAACTTCGCGTGGGGTCCAAGATTATAATATTCAGGAATATTCGTACACCGCCAGAAGATGCGGCGTATCTTTATCTTTGGATGCGGCGCATGTCCTCTTGTATCTTGGATCGTATCTGGTGAAATATTGATAGTGATGCGGCGCATGTAATGAGTGAGATGCGGCGCATCTGGAGCAGAACAAGTTGGTTATTCTTCGTTGACCAAAGTTTCATATGCGGCGCATGGGATAAATCCATGCGGCGCATTCTTCAAAGTCAGGCAATGGTCTTCATTCTCTTCATTCCAACAACCAATTCCAATCTTGATCATTTTACTCCGTTTTTAGTCCATAATCGCTAAGTTTCACCAAATGCTTGTTTTTAACTGAGAATTACAAAAGTAAACGATTAAGTATCAATCCTCATACATAATATAATAAAATAAGTCAAATTAATAGGATAAATGATAGTAATAAAATGTACTTATTTGAGTTCATCAGTATGAAAACCCTTAAAAATGGCAGAAATTCGTCTTAGGGTTTCTCCTCCAAAGTTACACACAATAAGTTCCACACTAATGACAAAAAATTGCAAAACTATATATAGAGTTTAAGGGCTGACGGCGTCACGTTGTAGATCCTGACGCCGTCACCTCGCCGCTTTTAGGGTTCCCGGATGGCCTTCCTGACGTCGTCCCTCTTTAGACCTCCAAAATCCGCTCTGGCTTATCAAAGCTTGACGCCGTCAGAAATGAGCTTGACGCCGTCCCTCTTTAGCTTAAACCGTGACGACCTTGATCACTTCAAAGGGTGACGCCGTCAGATTTTTCATGCAAAATTCTCTGGCTTATCATGAGTAATTTTCATATCCACCTTTTTTGCCAAGCCGTGACGCCGTCTGGACCAATCCCTGACGCCGTCAAAGGTACTTTTCCAGCCGAATTTGAGACTTTGCCGTTTTCTTCACTTTTATGCTCCAAAAACGTCCAAAATGCTTCCTTTTCTAGATTTCTTCTCAAAAGTACCTAAAATGACAAAAGGAACGATTTATGGCAATATTTGATCAAATAAATACGATTTAGGGCTTAAATGACCCCCTAAAAGCGGTACACTTTTCGCTTCATCAAATACCCTTACACTTGAGATTTGCTTGTCCTCAAGCAAATGTGCTTTTATTCTAATCAAAATACAAGTTAGGGGTCATTTAATGCTAATATAAAAGTAATTACAACAAATAATTGTTCCACTTTAATCATAATAAGCACGGAGATTACAAACTAGCACCTCACAAGTAGTGTTTAGATACTCACATCTCACAAGTGTCATCAAAATAAATCTCATAAATGAAAACGGATAATATCTCTCACTACCTGTCATAGCAAATAGATTACCATATGCTTGGGAAAGGATCAAAAACCTCCTCCACTAGGCGTAAGCACCTAAGATAACTATCAAAGAGGGCTTTTACATGGGTTATAACGTTAGGTGTAGGGATATGATAAACACGGTTTTGTTGGATAATGGATATTTTACTGGTGGCGAGTTAAAGATCTTGATTAATTACATGTACTATACAATGTTGCTGAGCCAAGACTAGACTCGATCTTAAGCTAAAAACAAAATAACAAAAACATAAAATGAAACGGGATGGTAGTCCGTATGTTTTTTCTATTTTTCTTTTTCTCATTTTTTTGTATTTTTCTTGATTTTTTTTTTTTTTTTTTTTTTTTTTTTTTTTTTTTTTTTGCATACACTTTTGCCCTACCATCCAAAATAATACATCATAGGAGCGTTGCATTCCCCTTACACTTGAACTTTTACATAACTTTACAAATAACTATTCTAATGACTCGAATTAAGATAATTGAAAAACTTGGAGTACTTTTTAAAATATTTAGCACATATGGGGTAATAAATGATGTTCTTCCCCATTACTCCATTACACTAGTACTTTACCCATGAGTCCCAATCGTCCCAAAACAATATGTACAAGGATATGACTCGACTTAGCAACCATGTAATCAATTAGATAATTAACTTGGGTTTTAACAAATGTTGTCACAATAATGCACTAAAGATGAGTGCATACAAGGTAGGCTAAGGCGATTTGGGTGTACATTTTAGTGGGGTGTAAACAAATTCTTCCTTTAAGTAAAATGCTTAAAGGTCGAAACGAAAAGATAGGCTCTGAGGGGTGTACTAGGGGTATCGTGTACTAAAAATGAGTACAACGCAAAGGGTGTGGGAGAATTACTTGACCAATGTAGCAAACGTAATTATAACAAAAACACAGGTGTAAAACAATGGGTTAATCCTAATGCCTCTTATCATGTAGTAAATCTAACTACACGAATGTAGTCTCACTTGTGGCCTCGGAATGGTCCTAACGCAAGTTCTAGAATCTAAGTGCTACCGGTACACACATCATAGCATAAATGCTTTTCCTACCAATTCTAGGGGCGAACCTCACATATTTGGGGTGGAAAATTTTTTTAGTGGTACGGTTTTTGTGCTAGTCATATAACTCCTATCCGTGAGACGCTCATTAAGACCAAAGTTTCACTCCTATATGTTGTAAAAAATTTTAAATTTGGCACTAAAATTGCCCTAACAGGTGTTTCCCTCAGTTTTATTACACATCTACTATTAAATAAACAAAAATCAAGTGCAATTGTATTCTCTAAAGTATCGTACTTTTACCCCCCCCCCCTTACACTTAAGATGAACATTGTCCCCAATGTTCAAATAACAAGATGTAAAAGCATGAAGTAAAAGAATGAAATCAAATACTCCCCTGATTCGCTCGGTGGATAATGTGGTAACACGGTTAGATCTTCTTCCAAGAGAATGTAGAAGCTCCAAAACTAATACATCGCCAAAAGCTTGACTCCACATACATTTCCTTGTCCAAAACAACCTGTTAAACCTGATAAAACAAACACGAAAACCTGCATAACATCGGCGGGATAAATTCTATATATAAGGATATAATGCTTGTGGAATGATTATTTTGCAGATTCCTGGAGATTATAAGTTAGAGATTTAATAAAAACTTTTTATGAAAACAAAACTTTCAAAAATTTCAGAAAATTCAAATCTGACGCCGTCAGGTTGTAAATCCTGACGCCGTCAGAAATGATCTGACAGAATTCTCATGTTAAGTTTCCGGAAAAATTTGGGAAAAACCTATACCTTACTTCCTGGAATTCCTGCAAAACATCATTATGACTCGATACAAGCATTTGACTTAAACAAATACTAATATGTATGTTAATTTATTATTATTACGATTCATGTCCATTTGTGTTCTAATAAACCGATTTGGATTTCCCTTACACTTATCTTTTGCAAAATACCTTTATATGTAGTTAAGACGAAGTTAAAAACAAAATAAAGCATTTTCACAATTTCGTTTTGAACATGAATCAATAAAAATAAAAATTAAACATACACACGGAAACAAATAAAATCAAACAAACAATGAAATAAACACACAAAGCAAATAAAGCTTGGGTTGCCTCCCAAGAAGCGCTTGTTTTTGTTCGAGTCACGAGCCTGACTCTACCCTTATTTAATGGAAATAGGGGAGGTTTTCCCTACACTTAGGATTAAGTGCGGGTGATAGTAGCGATACACACCATCTTGGTGGAAGTATGCCGCATGAGGAAAGAGTGGTGGATGAATTATATACTCAAAGGGGTGTGCTCCTTTCATCATAACCTTACCTAGTTCACTTTGGTCAATGGGTGAATTAAAGTTTTCTCCTAAAAAGGGATCATCTTCTATCAACTTCGAGAGACTCCTAGTTGGGAATCCATCTTGACCTAATAAACCCGGTTTAAACCCATAGTGTTTCTTGTGATTAATCATGAATGGGTGATGTAAGTATGAAAGGTTATGGTTCACTCCTATGTCAGCTTCCTCTCTACAAGGCTTAGAGTCTACTACCTTCAACATAAAACTACCCGGACTATATGGTTTGATGGGTGGATCGGGACCTAATTCAATTCCTAAGTTCACATCTAAGGATGGAAGATTAGGTAACGGTTTTGGTTTAGGCTCCGGTTCATCAAAACTAGGAACTTCCATAGAACTAAAAGAAAGGTTATGACTACAAGTATTCAAACCTATTTCTTCTAGTTTTGTTTGGTCCAAGGGCTCTACCTCTATTGGGGTTCCTATAGTCTCTTCTACTTCTTCCGGGTAAGTCATGGGTGGTGTGTGTGCCTCGAATGATGGTGGGTTTTGTGGAGTACTTGGTGGACTTGGATTTTCTACTTTATCCTCCATCTTATCTTGATTACCTATGTGCTTATTATGTGATTTGTTGAAGTCTATCCCCAACATGCACCTAGGTATCTCAAATCCTTTTCTATTCATCTCAAATTCTTGGTCCGATTCATAAGAATCATTCTCAATAACTTGATCACTATGTTCCATTTGCCTAAAGGATTCCTCATACTCATCATATGTCTTGGTGAAATCTAATCCAAGCATGCACCTAGGTAGTTCAACATTAACCATCTCAGAATCTTGGTTTGATTCTAAGTTCATGTTCTTAGAAACTAGGTCTCTTTGCTCATATGAATCCACCAATTCGTTCCACTTATGGGTCAGGGTTAGGAAGCTTTCCTCAAAATTCATCCAAAGGGCCTGACTAAAAGGAATTGATCCAGATAACGCTCGTCTAATAGAAATCTCACATGCATAGAACTCATTAAACCCATCTAACCTTACCCCTAACTCCTTTTGGAAATCACAAAGATCACACAAAAATTCATAGGAATGATAGGAAACAAATTTATTGGTGAAATATAATTGTTTCTCTATTGTCAATGATCTAAATGGAATTTCATCCATCATAGTGACAAATGAAAATGGTTTTACAAACAAAGGGCACATAGAAAAAGATAGACTAAAGAAATCCTAGAAAAATAAAATAAAAATCCCACTAGAAAGGAATCTAGTGAGTAGACCTAATAAAATAAAAATTCAACCTAAACAATAACTATTCCCCGGCAACGGCGCCAAAAACTTGATGCGTGGTTTTGCGACCTTACAACAGGTTTTACCTCTCAAGGGATCTCGAGAGGCTTACAACCCCACCAGGCAGTGTACCTGACCGATGTAGTATAGTGTAGTGGTAAGTACGGGGGATTGATCGTTCTCCACAGGGAATAGTGTCGTTAGGATTGAAAAACTATTCTAATAGGTCTAAGGGTGAGGGAAGATTCTTTTTGTAATTTTTTATTTTTATGGAAAGCAAGTAAAATCTCGGGTTTGAAAGAGTGGGCGGAATTAGTTGCTAGTCAAATAACCCAAATAACTACGAATGCAAATAAAATAAAATAACAGAAAATGAAAAGGTTGTGAAACTTATGTGGAGAGAAATGTGTTTACTTAGATTTCCTTACTCCCTAACTATCTTTTACCGGTTGATTAGTGTGTATTAATCGCGTGGATGACGGGTGTATTCCTTAATACCAATCGTGGGGTGGCGTACGTACTTCCCCAACTCTACAAGCTCCTACTTCACTCCTATGTCGAGCCGGCTAAGAAGCTCCTAACATGGGATCACTAGAATTCGCTCATGCATTAAATACAACCATAAAAACCTTAGTACGCATTGGTTCATGTTTCTTAAGACGTTCAAGCAAGTTACCGAATAGGAAGTTAGCCAGTTTTCTTAAGCCTAACATCGATGAACAATCATCCAAAACAATTAATAACACACTAATAACCAATAATCAATAGCTAGGTTTCATTAGATCTAAGCAAACACAAGATAAATCTAGCCTAGCATGTTAATCAAAAGACAAGAACGAGATATAATCAAACAACACATAGACATATTGAATGATTAAACGATTACTTATCTTCAATTAAACATGGGAGATCCAAGGGTATGAAAACCCTTAAAAATGGCAGAAATTCGTCTTAGGGTTTCTCCTCCAAAATTACACACAATAAGTTCCACACTAATGACAAAAAATTGCAAAACTATATATAGAGTTTAAGGGCTGACGGCGTCACGTTATAGATCCTGACGCCGTCACCTCGCCGCTTTTAGGGTTCCCGGATGGCCTTCCTGACGCCGTCCCTCTTTAGACCTCCAAAATCCGCTCTGGCTTATCAAAGCTTGACGCCGTCAGAACAGAGCTTGACGCCGTCCCTCTTTAAGTTAAGCCGTGACGACCTTGATCACTTCAAAGGGTGACGCCGTCAGATTTTTCATGCAAAATTCTCTGGCTTATCATGAGTAATTTTCATATCCACCTTTTTTGCCAAGCCGTGACGCCGTCTGGACCAATCCCTGACGCCGTCAAAGGTACTTTTCCAGCCGAATTTGAGACTTTGCCGTTTTCTTCACTTTTATGCTCCAAAAACGTCCAAAATGCTTCCTTTTCCAGATTTCTTCTCAAAAGTACCTAAAATGACAAAAGGAACGATTTAGGGCAATATTTGATCAAATAAATACGATTTAGGGCTTAAATGACCCCCTAAAAGCGGTACACTTTTCGCTTCATCTAAATGTATATCCTAAAAGATATCAAATGATATCTGAAGTATTTTGTAATGTGTCCAAACAATCTAATATAGAAATCACCCCAAACAATCTAACCTGTGTATCATAGGAATCACCCAACATACCCAGTCCATAGTATGCGCACTGTTAGTTTGTCGAATATTTGGAAAAAAGTCTTGTTGCTCATATGAAAAAGTTTGTACGAATGTATGCTATCTCCCAAATCAACCGTACATGGTTTGTTTTAGATAAAGTATGTTTTTGATAAAGTTTGTATGGATGTATCAATGAAATGGTAATAACGAGGTACAAGGATAAGGCTTTCCCGGGACGGCGAACTTTGTTGACTCAGATGTATACGGTCTCACTGGGTTAACCCAAGGACCGTTTCTGACCCTTCACTCACCCTCCAAATATACACACCTAGCTAAATTTGAATCTTTGGTTGGGTATGTGGAATTTAGGGAATGGGGTCAAAGACATAAATAAATGTTTGGTTAAAATATTTCATGGAATCATAGATAAAATAAGGTATGGATAGTGATAGATTGATCCAATAACATATTGGTGGGTGTCATGTGATTCTTTCTTACAAGTGGGACCTCATCACACGCAAATACAACTTTTTCACACTATTTTCCGCTAACAACTTTTGTTTTTTTCCTTACCTATATTAAAAATAATATATAAATATCAATTTAAATTTTATATTAAATTATAAAATAAACAAATTATTATAATAATCATATCCTTTCTCTCTCTACCTTTTCTTTCAAACCGAATCCCACTCCCATACCCATTTACAAACTAAACGGACCCTAAAAACCTTAGGGTGATGGCAACGTACGTTAGATAGCACCAGACGAGATGGATCTAGCACTAGACCACCGCCGCCGTGAACACTAGATGGGGCACTAGATGAGTTTTGCGTTATCACATCACGCACTAGACGAGCAAAAAAACGAACGTTGCACATTTAATTTTCGACCGTTGAACACTAGATGGGGCACTAGATGGTATTGCCTACAAAAATATGAGTGAGTGATGGAAAAAGTAAGTGAATGATGTGGCATAAGGGGATTGGTTGGGAGTGAGTGATGGGATGTATTGCACTAGATGGGTTGCCATCACCCTTACTACTAGGCCATTTGGTTGTGGTAAAAAAGCATGCAATGTGTATACGCATGCAATGTGTATACATAGTTTCTCTCTTTCTTATAAGAGGATTGCTACATTCACATACATTTTACAAAAACAAATTAACACAAAGAGGTGGTAACATGTGATTGGTGTATTTTGATACACTTTCTCCCTCTTCTCTTTCATCACACCAATCACATGTTGCTACCTCATTTGTGTGGATTTGGTTTTGTAAAATGTATGTGGATGTATCAATCATCTTCTTGTAATAAGGAAAGAGAGCTTGATTGAAAAGGAAACCAAATTGTTACCAGTGATCATAAAATTTTAACTTAGGGCCCGCTTGGTTCAAATTAGGGGAATGCAAAGGGAAAAGGAAAGGGAAAGGGAATGCAAAGGATTGGGTGATGGTGGGTAATCAATCCCTTACCCCCCCCCCCCCCCCCCAAATTTACACTATAATGGTCCATTACCCATTACTGGGTAATCATTATATTACTTAGGGTGAACCAAGCATCATTATTCATTACCTTTTCCATTACCCACCCCTTAACCCCCCAACCAAGCACCCCCTTAGTTCCCAAAAGCTTCATATGACCATACTCTAATTGGCGCCCACACCACCCATTCCTTTTAGTCAATGAATAATTAGATTAAAAATTAAAACAATAATGAAAATTGAAAAGTATGCGCCCATGCCTAATTTTCATACTTGAACAAATAGTCAAATACTATATTAAAATGATAAAAAGGTACTTTCGTTCATCATTCACAATAGGGGTGAGCAAACAAAATCGAAAAAACCGAAACCGAACCGAAAACCGAAAAAACCGACCGAAACTAAAAACCGATGGTTCAGTTTTTAATTTTTCGAAAACCGAAAAATACGGTTCGGTTTCGGTTTTCATCCAAAAACCGAACCGTAAAAACTGAACCGATCCAATTTTATTATATAATAATATATAATTAATATAATATGAATAAATAACTAAATAAATCAAATTTATAAATTCATATTCATTTTGTGGGTAGATTTATAATATATTTATCTTAACGTTTATGTTTATATGCGTGTTTGTCGTGTCGTGTGTTTTAGTCGAGAATATATCAATAAATATATGACGATGACCATACTATGTGTAGGTTCACTTGTATGTATGTGTCTCATCTATATGCGTGTTTATAAAATTATGCAATAAACATTATTAATTTATTACTATGCTTAGATTGAAAAAAAAAAGTAAATAAGAATAAGCAATTTTCTATGTAATACAAGTTTGTTGGTATAATTTTGCCATGCCCAAATATAAACAGTTAGAAACCGAAAAAACCGAAAAACTAAACCGAAGCCGATAATAAACCGAAAAACCGAACCTCCAAAAATCGAACGGTTTCGGTTTTGGGTTCTATAAAAACCGAACATTTCGGTTCGGTTTCAGTTTTAGCCAAAAACCGACCCAAACCGAACCGTGCACACCCCTAATTCACCTTTAACTTGAATATTACACATATAGTCGGGTCTATCCGGGTTTGGGCCGGATATAGCTGGGCCTAACCGGGTCTTTGCCGGAATTGGCAGGTCTTGGCTTTTGTCAAGTTTGTGAGGTGTTCACTAGATTGTTGGTATGTTGGTTGTCTTTATCCAGTTAAAGGAAATAAAGTCACTTACTGTTAGTTTGATCCTGTTGTTGGTGAATTGGTTTGACTGTTTAGTCATATTCCTTTAGAATAAGCCTTGTTTTCGTATAATGTGCAATTCCTTTGTTGTCTCAGAGCAACAAATATTTGAAGAAGATTGTTATTTGGGTGGAACATTACTTGGCCAAATCCTCATTCAACATGCTGAATTATGCAAAAAGGTATGAAGGTTTCATGTCGGTGTCCAAAAATTTTGGCCAATAATTGGCCTTGCACTATGTGGTCAAATTTGGATTCTGAGTAATTAAGCAACAGTTGATGATTCAGTTACTTACTGGTTCATTAGGTGATGTTTTAAGATCGAAAATTTTGTTTGGGGCGGTGGGCGGTCGAAGAGATTTATGTAAAGCTCATCAATCCATGAGATTTATTATATTAGATTAAATATTTATCGGCATATTCTGATTGATACTCTTTTAGGCTACAATTTATGCGAAATAGATGTCGTATTTGAGGTTAGATCGGGACATGTTTCCATGTATACTTTACACATTCAGTAGAGTTAACAAAATCTATCATGCCAAATCACTTTCAGTTGAACAGATGTAATCGGTTTCAGCAATACCTCAAACAAACGAATCTGTACTACAGGTCTGGTCTAGTTTACTGGTGAAATTTTTAAAAGAAAAGCACAAGCCCACCTAAAAAATGGCTCCATGAGAAGAAATTTTTATAACGAATAAAAGAATACATTCCATCATTAAAAAGAGAATGAATCAGTACAAAACTTTCTATCAAGTATTCAAATGGTGTTTTAAGATTCATATTTTGAGTGATTTCCACACCTAAAATGCATGTCTTAAATCAACATTTGAATAATTCCTAACCACAACCCAACTCTATACAATAACAGTCTAAAGGTCCCTAGTTGTTAAACCAACCACTGTACGTACTTGCCTTCTATACATTGCTTCATTGCATCTTCCTTGTTGTATAGGCAGGAACTTTACCTCAATAAGACGGAGGATACACTCCCGAGTATGAAGTACCTGATAGTGAAAACAACATCCACATTTAGTAAAGGAGTGGGGGCCTGGGGAGATATACAAAATAGAGCGGTCAAATAGGTCGGTTTAGTAATGAGTCAAGTTGGGTCACCCGGATAAACTTTTATTTCAGTTTTTGGACATAAATAATTAATGCCCTAAATATGATTGCAAAAGTATATTAGTACAAAAAAAGGATTGAAAAGACTTGAACACATTTTTAAACATTTCGGACAATTTTCTAACCCGTTTGACCCCTCAAGTCTTGACCAATTTGACCCGTTTTCTATATAGTTACATCCTTTAGCTTAGCCCGAATAAACCCATTTGCTACCTATATAAGATTTTTTTAGTTCAAATAAGATGATGAATTAGGATGAGGAGTTACCAGAAGGATAATGAGAGCCATACGGTTGTACTGGTGGATAGACTGATTCAGGAGGATAATGGGAGCCATATGGCTGAGGAGGATAAGGGGCTGCCTGAGGTGGGTATGGGGGTGGTGGATAAACACTTAAATTAGGTGGGTATGCGGATGGTGGATAAGTATTTATATTTGGTGGATATGAGTAGGGGGTTGGTAAAGAATAAGGCCCGCTCGTGGTTGGTGAATACGACATGGATGAAGCTGGTGGTGGTGCAGAGTACATAGAGGAATAGGGTGCACTTGATGTACCATATGTTGGAGCTGATGGCGCATAACTGTTTGCCGAGTTCTGTATATCAATGAGAAAAAAATAGTTAGCCACTGATTTGTGGGTACCATCAAAACCATTTTTTGAATTAGACCCAATCACCCAAATACCAAAAACTGAGAAAAGCAAACTAACTGGACCTAAACTTCTTGTCAAAAGGAAACACTAAACATAAACCGTACTTACATTAGCACTGGAATAATGCATTATTAATCGTACTTCGCCCGCATGCCTGTATAAGATAAGTTTTGAGTTAGAGATTTACGTATATTCCCAAACTTGCTACTAACATGCCATATTCCATGTAACAACAGCAAACTTGAAAAAATAATAGTATGCATCTTTTGCAGAAAAAAACAGAACATGTAATGAAGTAATTTGGCTCAATTGTGTGCTGACAAGGGTAAATTTTTATTTTTATTGCGATCGGTTTCAAACTGAAGTTTCAAAGCAGTCTACCATCATAAAGACGAAATATCATGCAATAGACACTAACCTGCCAGTTTTTGTCTGTAATGGCCAAGAGCTTTCATCGTATCCGCAAGAAAGAACCTTAGCTAACTGGACCCTATATACCACAAGAAATAATACAAAATTGTCAGTTTAATCATTCCAAACCATCAATTAACCGATCACAGCCAACACGAAATTAAAAGCACTCAAAGAAGAGAAGAAGCAATTACTTTCCACTGCCGATAAAGTCATCATGCGTAAGAGTATTGCTGTTCCAAACAATAATGTTTAACTCGCGTAATCCTTCAATCAAACTAAATACAAACTTTTCTTGAAATTTTGGGTTCTTGCCTCCATCTGTTACTCCACCAATTCCAGTATTAGTTATCAAGCAATTCACAATTTACGAATGCGTTCGCAGTTAAAGAGAGTGAGAAAATATTGGACCTGTACAAACACGAGTGCTCGATTTGTTGCTGCCGTATTCAACACAAACATAAGGATCTTGCCTTGAAAACCATTCTGTGTCTTTCAGTTTATTGCATCCTACCACTGAATTCAACATGAAGATAACAGTTATAAACGAGGAAACCGTAAAGATATTTGTATGAACATGCAATAAACACGTATAAAAAAAGTACGTAGGTACCTGTAACTTCAAGAAGATTGCCGTGAATACCATGATTTGCCATAGGATGATAAGTTTGTGAAATTGAAGGTTGATTATACATAAGATCGAAATTGAGGTTGTAACTGGTATAGGTTATGATACTTAAAATAGTGTTTTTATAGCATCTGAATCTGTGTAAAAGTTGGAGTAATTTAACGTGTAATTTAACGTGTTTATAAGATGATTCCTGGAAATAGTTCGGTTCCTAAGCTTAACTTGCTTCGTCGTGGTGAACATTCTGCCACGTATTGCCAAAGTCTCTAGACTTTTAAAGACGAGTATTAAAGTCAACGCAAAGAATGGTAAGTTATCCTTTTTTTCTTTTTCTTTTTCTTTTCTTTTTTTTCCAATAAAAATACATTCCCACTTTATTGCCAAAACTGTTTTTTACATTTTCTCTTTCGGATAATGGTTTTTAAACGTATCTAACTTTTCACTTTTTATTAAGTTGTGTATTGAATTATTAATCTTTCTAAGTAATGGTCTTAACTTACTAATCTTTGTTATCTTGTGTACTAACGGGGTTTCCGTTAGATTTATTTACATAAATCATCCTTGTGGTTAGGACCAAATTGCAACGACAGTCCTTAACGGCGGTTAAGTTATTTACATAAATCATCCTTGTCGATCAACGGGTCAACGGGTCGGGTCGAGTGCCATGTTACCACCTGAGTGGTGCCACGTTGCAATTTGGTCCTAAACACAAGGACGATTTATGTAAATAAATCTAACGGAAACCCCGTTAGTACACAACATAGCAAATATTAGTAAGTTAAGACCATTACTTAGAAAGATTAATAGTTCGATACACAACTTAGTAAAAGGTAGAAAGTTAGATACATTTAAAAACCATTATCCCTTTCTCTTTTGAGCAAATTCTAAAAAAAGGACAAAAAATTGTCTTGTTTCAAAGAAATGTACAAAAATAACACTTATTCCTTAAATGGTCATGTGCGAATGTGCGACTCTATTGAATGTACGACAAGTGTCCATTTTTTTAATAATAAAGTACATTTGTAGGTGGGTGTTTTCCCAAATTAGGGATGGCAAAAAAACCCGAACCCGACGGGATAACCCGAAACCCAAACTAATTGGGCCGGGGCGGGGCATGCTAATCGGGTTGCGGGGCGGGTTTGGGGATTAAACGGGGATTTTAATCGGGTTTGGGGCGGGGAGCGGGGAATCCTCGCCCCGCCCCGCCCCACCCGATTAATATATACACATATACAAATATATCTATACTTATATAGTATTTGTTAGTATTTACGTAATAAAAAAATATTACTCTAATATTGTTAGTTTTTTTATATTTGTAAGAATGCAAAATTGTGATTATACAAACTGGTTTAGTATCATATTTTTAAGTTTTAATTTTTGACGATATAATTTATCATTATTTATGTATAATACTATCATTGAAAAGTTAATAAGGATTGTTAGTAATTGATTATTAATAGGTTCGTTATTGCTAACAGTTTAAAAATAACAATAAATGTGAAATGGTGCGGCTTTTTTCGAGAATTGCACCCAAATAGGACATCCCGATAAGATCCCCGATTAATACGGGGCGGGTTTGGGGGACCATCACGCCCCAACGGGGCGCCCCAATTAGATCCCCGATGGGGATCGGGGCGGGTTTGGGGAGAACTCTGCTAATCGGGTTTGGGGATGGGGATGGCCGCCCCGCCCCAAACCCGCCCCGTTGCCATCCCTATCCCAAATGTGTTTTTTCTATTATTACAAAATTACTTATTTACCCTTATCTCTTAGAGTCAATTAAATGTGCGACTGTGTTACCCATTAATGTGTGAATGTGCGACTTAGCTTTATTTTCAGATTCCGGCGATAATTCCATCTACTGTGGTGTGGTGTCGTCCCTACAGAGGTAAGATATATACACAACAATTAAATTTCTAAATGGTTAAAGCATTTCTAAATTGGGGACGGGGACCGGGTAATGGTCCAAAGCAGGCAAATGAATTGATATTCTACCTTTGAGCACGTCTCATGAAGCTTCAATTTTTTGTCTATCAGACACATAAAGACTAAACCACTTATATCAAAATCTAATTTATTTATATACGAATGCAAAATAACCTCCATAAACCCAAATCAACTCCGAAACCTCCGATCTAACAACTCACACACATAATCCCAAACACATTTTCAGCCAAAACAAATGACAATATCCATTGTTTAGATCTGAAGGATTTGATGTGAGTTGAGATAGATGAACACGATGGTTGTGTTTTGGTGGTGGTCGAGCACGGATCTGGTGGTCAAGCAACGGATCTGGTGGTGGTGGTGGAAGGTGGTGGCTGAGAGAGAGAGTAGTGGTGGCGGAAGGTGGTGGCTGGCCGGATCCGGTGGAAGGTGGTGGCTGGCCAGATCGGGTGGTGGTGGTGGTGGAGGGTGGTGGCTGGCCGGATCTGCTGGTGGTGATGGCTGGGCGGATCTGGCGGTGGTGGTGGAGGAGGATGGTGGCTGGCCGGATCTGCTAGTGGTGGCTGGCCAAAGAGAATGGGTGATGAGAGAGAATGTGAGAGAAGTGTTTTTATAAAAGGTAAGGATATTTTGGTTTTTTAACACCATTAATAATAAGACAAAAAATGAATATTTGGGAAAACACCCACCTACCAATGTATTTCATTATTAAAAAAATGGACACTTGTCGCACATTCAGTAGAGTCGCACATTCGCACAAGATCATTTAGGGAAGTGGTGTTATTTTTATACCTTTTTTGAGAATTTGCTCTTCTCTTTTCTATTATAAGGAACAAGGATTATTTTTACACACGCTCTAACGCAGGACGCGAGATATTATGCGAAAAAATGACGTTATTTTTGTAACCACTGTGAAAATCCCACTTTATGATAAACCAACTTATAGAACATTTATCATTTTCTACGTGTAAATATTTTTTTTATCTGATCATAACCATTATCTTATGTGACGTAGATCACATCCACGATAAACGTGCTCGCATGCAACCTAACCTTAACGTATTCAATGTTTAATCTATGAAAACATTATCATATTAAACTTTAAGATATCCCATTTGCCACTTTACATTAATTTGTTAACGTACGAATAAACTAAACGTTCATTATCAAATAGAGTTCCTATAAAACCCTAAACTACCATAACAACAAATGTAAGTAACAAAACCCTAAAATACTAAAGTACAACTCATTCAATTAAAGTACAAGTATCTAAAGCATAAAAACCCTAATTCCGTTTTAACTCCCGGTAAAACCCTAATTTCATTTAAAACTATGATTTTATGTACAAAACTCACAAACCCTAATTTATTTATAAGAAATTTTTCCAAAATACAAATGTACAAGTCATTCAAGCCAAGGTACAAGTCTTTTATGCATAAAACTATATATTTATAAAAATCCTATTAAAACCCTAATTATATTTATTCTAAAGCACAATTTACAACTTTTGCATACATAAGTCTTAAAATTTATTTTTTCTAAACTCATTAAATATTACTACAAGTCTCTAAACCTAATGTACAAGTGCCTAATGCACAAAATCCTAAAATACCATTTATATACATTTTAAACATAATAAAAACTACATAAAAATTATATTACTTAAGGAAAAATTAAAAATATAATTTCTATATTTCTAAACCCTAATTACAACCCTATTAAGCTTATTGTACAATCCTTGTAATCCCAAACTCTTTTCTTTCCCAATTACATAAAATTCGACCCATATGTAATATATATAAGACCCTAGATATTTTCTCACATCACAAACCCTTAAACATAAACCTTAAAACTAACTTGTCATCTCACTAAACCCTAAGTACCACTAAATATAGCCATAAGTACTAGCCCTTTTAGCCAAGTCGACTCCATTTCCTCTCCTTTAGTTCAAATCCCATAAATACCCAACTAAACCATCTCAATTTCCATTTCCTAAATAAAACCTACACTAAATATCCCTTCCTTACTTCCCCCTCCTCCACATCATCAATGACCTCACAAGATGAATACTTGTATGGCTCCTAAAGAAGCCACATCACCTTACCTTCACTAGGTACACGCCAACCCCCCTCCTCTCCACAAAATTCTTCCAAGGCCACCTCATCTTGTCTCATAAAATATCTCAAAACCCTAATCTTTCCCTTCTATAAATACCAAGCTCAAAAGTTCCATTTTTCTTCATCCCAAACCATTCGAACCTATCAAAACAATTTCCATCTTCACTCCCTACTGATAAACAGTCCAAATACAAGCTAAACAAAAATCCTAGGAAGCTTAGAAGAGGAGAAACCTTGGTCATCATTCGCTAAAATCTAACTCGTCCTAAAACCCTAATCGAACCAAAATCCCAGTAAGTTAATCAAACTCTTTTTCATTTAGTTTATATACTTTATACATCTCTAGAAACCTCTAAAATAAAGCATGATCAAAAACTATAATATTTCTTTTCCTATTTCTTGTCTGTTCGAACCAGTAAACCAAACACACTCTATCTATATTAAATTTTGTAAGAACAAATCGAGAAGTGATAAAACATGTTAAAAGTAAGTTTAATATATATAATATCATCATATCATGTGTTAAAAATTAGTTAAAAACCTTAAAAGTTGAAAACCCAGTTTGTTTCCCTTTTCTGGTTTCTATCGCTAGTCAGCTTCACCAGCCCAACTTTTGACTTAAAAACCAACCACCAAACGATTATAATAAAATCTGAGATTTGGCAGACTTAAAGATCACATGGCTAACTAAAATTAGGAAAAAGAATTTTGTAATATGGTTAAGTATTCACAAAGTTATTGAACCCCAAAAATCCTGCCTTATCGTTAGAACTACAAACCAAAATTTTCATTTTTATTTGTTTCAGTCTTTCGTTCCAGGAATATAAATATTCAGATGAAGGATCGGTTACCCCGACTATCTATTTAGCATTTATATAGCTCGTAGGCTTATTAATATTAGACTAGTTATATTAGTAATAGTTTAGTAGTTAAAGTATTCGTGGAGTGGGTCGGGTCTTTACCCACTGTCAGCTCACTCCACAGCCCACTCGGGGCACAAATATTATGTACTATAAATACCCCTCTCCACTAGGGAGAGGGTTGGAGCTCCTAATCATTCAACCATTTCTTCCTTCATTCTCTCTCTCTAGAACTCCCAATCTCTCATCTCTATCTCTCTCTAAAATTCATCTAACATAAATCCAAGTATGCATATGTTACAATTGGTATCAGAGCCATGGTTAGGTTCGATTGATTACATGTACTTGGATTCGTGGTTTCCATTTTTTTCATGTTGGTTATTTTATTCGAACAGTATTACTATTGTTTATTTCTTTTGAAGTCATTTAATCCCCACATTTAATCAGTCACACATCAACATTTCACCATCTTCATCCAATTCTAAAAAAACCCATCTCACAGATCAAAAAAACCATTTCTCAAATCTCACAAGAACAAAGAGTTTGGCGGCGCGTGAGAGTTTGGCGTGATCAAAGACCATTTCTTTAATCAGTCACACATCACATTTCACCTCTTTGGTTTCTGACTGGTTGACGGACAAAGAGTTTGGCGGCGCGTGAGAGGTCTACGAGGCGCGCGAGATGGTTTTTTGGGGGTTTTGAAGGTCAAGTTGCTCGGATCTGCTGACGGTATCTCTTGTTTCTTCGTTTTCGATGAATCGAAAGATGCCGATGAAGCTCCGATTGAGTTCATTTTGATTCAGTGCGTGTGTTTTGTGGTGGTTTTTGGTTCGAATAGATAATAAGAAAATCAGCTCACGGATTTCTTTTGCTGGGTTTTTGGTTTTGAAGGTATTTTGGTTCGAATTGACACTAAAGAAAAATCCTTGACTCGAATTTGTTTGTAGTTGAATCGGTGAAAGGTTTGTATATGTGTGATTAGAATTGATTTATGAGTGTAGCTTGGTAGCTAGATTGCTTGTTTCATTCATTTATTGGATATTTGAGTCAATTCGTGTGGCATAGTTGAGTTGTTCTTGCTTGCGAGTTGTCTCTCTTGCTGGCGATTTGTGTTTGGTTAGATGTTCTTGGTTGTGATTTGGCCTTAAAGTTGCTATACAAGCTTGGTTTAGTAGTTGGGTTGGTTGTCTCAATCGTATATTGAGAGGTGGAGTAAAACTCGAGTAGCTGTTCTTCGTTGCGAGTTGGCTCTCGTACAAGTGTTCTTATTTGCGATTTGAACATTGTATTGGAAGAAGCAGTAGCGATTTGTGTCTCTCGTGTTTGTGATTTGGATTGTTTATTTGTTTTAATTCTGAAAGCAGTCAAACTTGCAAGCCAAAAAAGGAATATCACGGAAATCAAGTGCATGCTTGTCAGAAGTGGGGTCTGTGACTTGGCAGTTTGTCGTTTTGTGGCATGCAAGTAATTTGTCATGAAAGTGACATGCGATTTGTGGTGTTGCGATTTGTCTTTATGCGGTTGCAATTTGACAAAGGCTGCGATTTGACCAATGTTGCGATTTGACCAAGGTTGCGATTTGACTTGTTGCGATTTGACTTGTTGCGATTAGACATATTGCGATTTGACTAGTTGCGATTTGACAGATTGCGATTTGACCAGTTGCGATTTGACGTTGCGAGTTGATTCTTGCGATTTGACTTATTGCGATTTGGTTAACTGCGATTTGACTTATTGCGATTAGGTTAATTGCGATTTGACGTGTTGCGATTTGAAAAATTGTGACTTGACTTGTTGCGATTTGATCAGTTGCGGTTTGACCAAAGTTGACTTTTTACGTCAAAACTTCAAACGGCTATAACTTTTGAACCGTAACTCCGTTTTCAGCCTACGACCTGTCAAAACGACCGTGAGACCGAGGAGAAGGACACGTTGAATCAATTTATTCATTCAACCCAACTTTCGAAGCCTGAAATCGCTTCAAAATGAAGTTATTGAGGTTTTAAGTTTTCAGACCAATATTTCACCATAACAAATCGCATCAACCATAAACAACAGATCACCAAGCAAACCAAATCATAATCATAACACATTCAAGTAATCATTATCTTTTCACGGTTTATTCTTGATTTTAGTAAAATCCCGTGAAAGATTCTATTTCTCGGTTTAAATCATAAGAATTGTAAAATCCCGTGCACGTTTACATCATGTCTACTACGTCAGACTCGTTCATATCTGAGGTACTCAAGTTGTACGACACGTATGATCAACAAAAGATTTCCAATGCTGTACAACTAATAAACGTGTGTGATTCTGAGATTACTAATGTGCAAGAGAGAGAGTTAATTCAGTCACTAATGTTGTCTAATGAGAAGGAAAGTCACATTGAATGTTTTCAATTACTTCATTCATATCTCAAGGTTCTGTTTGAAAAACCTGAATACGTGATGGGTTACACATGGGCTTTCGCGACACTCTTTGGTCAAGAGGTTCATGATTTCACAGTAAAATGACACTATATCTGGATCAACTTGAACAACAACTTGACAAAGAAGAATTTTCTGAAGCAAAATCCAGAGCCGCTCTCAGTGTGATCAATAATCAACTCCAAGTGTTCATTGACTCACAATACACTGTGGACTATGATTATGATAGTCAAATGACAAAAGGGTGTTTTGCTAACTACATTGGAATTGAGGTTGCCATGTTCAGAACAACATTGCTACAATTGATGAGTAATGTTAATGGGTTCATTGATGAAAGGGCTAAACAAATTGGGAATGGAACAAGATCAGACAAGTTTGATGATGGTGACAGCGCAAGAGGTGATTTCACAATATGTGAGAATGAAGCCTACGAATCTGAAAATCACCAAGCACAGACTTCCATGGTACATCGGTCTTATCAAGATAATGCTCTTTCCAATGAACAACAACATACTGATCAATTTAGACCTACTTATGACACATATCTGATGGAAAAGACTGATAGCAATATCACCTCTGATTCATCAAATATGAGTCATAAGGGGGGGAGAGATTGATCAGGATGCTGAACATGATGATGCGTCAAGTGCTTTGCCTACGGCTGAGTTTTTCAAATCAAATGATATGGTTGAAAAGGATGTTTATAATGAACTTTCAAAAAGATTTTTACAGCTTGAAAAGCATTGTATTTCTCTTGAAATTGCAATGCAACAAAAGGAAGAAAGTTTTCAAACTAAACTACCATGTAAAAATCCGGAACTCCCTGAATTCCGTGAATTTTTTATAATAAACGATTTGAAAGCTCAACTAGTGGCCAAAAACTCGACGATCAACAACCTGAAAAACCGTATTGCGGAGATGTGTGATATGCTTAATGAAGCTAAGACTAAACATGACAATGATGTTAAAAGTGCAACAAAAATTGCAGAATTAGATCATAAAGTGGCTGAATTGTTTAAAGAAAATGAGTCTTTGAAAATTCATTGCAAAGAACTGTGTGATACAATCAAAGAAACGAAAACTAAGACTGTAGAGCAAACAACCTTTTTGATTGCCAAAAATGATGAATTCAAAGCTCAACTTCAGGAAAAAGGTTTTGCAATTGCAGCATTGAAAAACGAGTTGAGAAAATCGACAGGAAATAGTGTGAACACTAAGTTTGCAAATCCATCAATCTTGGGGAAACCACCACTTAGAAACCAATCAGTTGTTAGACAACCGACTGCGTTTAAATCTGAACGTCCAAAATTTTCAAAAAAGCGGTTTGCCTCTGATGAAGCGAAAAGTGTACCGCTTTTAGGGGGTCATTTAAGCCCTAAATCGTATTTATTTGATCAAATATTGCCCTAAATCGTTCCTTTTGTCATTTTAGGTACTTTGGAGAAGAAATCTGGAAAAGGAAGCATTTTGGACGTTTTTGGAGCATAAAAGTGAAGAAAACGACAAAGTCTCAAAATTATGCTGAAAAGTACCTTTGACGGCGTCAGGGATTGTTCCAGACGGCGTCACGGCTTGGCAAAAAAAGGTGGACATGAAAATTACTCATGATAAGCCAGAGAATTTTACAATGAATTTCTGACGGCGTCACCCTTTAAGATGATCAAGGCCATCACGGTTTAAGTTAAAGAGGGACGGTGTCAAGCTTTGATAAGCCAGAGCGGATTTTGGAGGACTAAAGCGGGACGGCGTCAAGAAGGCCATCCGGGAACCCTAGACACGGCGAGGTGACGGCGTCAAGATCTACAACGTGACGCCGTCAGCCCTTAAACTCTATATATAGTTTTGCAATTTTTTGTCATTAGTGTGCAACTTTGTGAGGAGAAACCCTAAGACGAATTTCTGCCATTTTTAAGGGTTTTCATACCCTTGGATCTCCCATGTTTAATTGAAGATAAGTTATCACTTAATCAATCAATATGTCTATGTGTTGTTTGATTATATCTTGTTCTTGTCTTTTGATTAACATGCTAGGCTAGATTTATCTTGTGTTTGCTTAGATCTAATGAAACCTAGCTATTGATTATTGGTTATTAGTGTGTTATTAATTGTATTGGATGATTGTTTATCGATGTTAGGCTTAAGAAAACTGGCTAACTTCCTATACGGTAACTTGCTTGAACGTCTTAAGAAACATGAACCAATGCGTACTAAGGTTTTTATGGTTGTAATTAATGCATGAGCGAATTCTAGTGATCCCATGTTAGGAGCTTCCTAGCCGGCTCGACATAGGAGTGAAGTAGGAGCTCATAGAGTTGGGGAAGTACGTACGCCACCCCACGATTGGTATTAAGGAATACACCCGTCATCCACGCAATTAATACACACTAATCAACCGGTAAAAGATAGTTAGGGAGTAAGAAAATCTAAGTAAACACATTTCTCTCCACATAAGTTTCACAACCCTTTTCATTTTCAGTTATTTTATTTTATTTGCATTTGTAGTTATTTGGGTTAGTTGACTAGCAACTAATTCCGCCCACTCCTTCAAACCCGAGATTTTACTTGCTTTCATAAAAAAATATAAAAATACAAAAAGAATCTTCTCTCACCCTTAGACCTAATTAGAGTAGTTTTTCAATCCTAACGACACTATTCCCTGTGGAGAACGATCAATCCCCCGTACTTACCACTACACTATACTACATCGGTCAGGTACACTGCCTGGTGGGGTTGTAAGCCTCTTGAGATCCCTCGAGAGGTAAAACCTGTTGTAAGGTTGCAAAACCACGCATCAAGTTTTTGGCGCCGCTGCCGGGGAAATAGTTATTGTTTTGGTTGAATTTTTATTTTATTAGGTCTACTCACTAGATTCCTTTCTAGTGAGATTTTTATTTTATTTTTCTAGGATTTCTTTAGTCTATCTTTTTCTTTGTGCCCTTTGTTTGTAAAACCATTTTCATTTGTCACCATGGCGGATGAAATTCCATTTAGATCATTAACAATAGAGGAACAATTACTTTACACGGATAGATTTGCTTCCTGTTGTTCCAATGAATTTTTAAGTGATCTTAGATATATACAAGAGGAGATGGGTGTAAAGTTTGATAGGTTTGATGAATTATGTGCATGTGCGGCTTCTATTAAACAATCATTGTTAGGATCAACTCCTTTTAGTGAAACCCTTTGGAAAAAATTTGAGGAAAGCTTCCTAACCGTGAACCATAAGTTGAATGAATTGATGGGTTTATATACATCACAACTTGAGGAAACAAATGAGGAGGATTTATCCGACTATAGGTACCATGAGCAAGAAGACCTAGTTTTTAAGAACCTGGACCTTGAATTGGACCAAGATTGTGAGATGGTTAGTGTTGAACTACCTAGTTGCATGAGTGGGATAGATTTCACCAAAACATATGACACGCATGAGGAATCCTTTAGGCAATTGGAACATAGTAATCAAGTTGAATATTACTATGAATCGGGCTTAGAATTTCAAATGGCTAGAGAAGGATTTGAGATACTTAGGAATGTGTTTGGGTTAGATCCTACCAAAACACATGATGAACATATAGGTGATTTAGATACTATGGAGAATGAGGTTAGAAATGCAAGACCACTAAATACCCCACAAATCCTACCATCATTTGAGGTTAACACACCGCCCGTAACTTACCCGGAAAAAGTAGAAGAGACTATAGGGGTGTGATTCGGGTTGACCCGGTCGGGTTCGGGTCAACTCGGGTCGGGTCAACTCGGGTCAAGGCCCCTAAAAAAAATACCCGAACCCGACCCTGTTTGAACTCGGGTCAATTCGGGTCGGGTCAATTCGGGTCTCGGGTCAACTCGGGTCGGGTCAATTCGGGTCGGGTCAGCTCGGGTTTGGGGTCAACCCGAGTTTTTGCCTTGTAAATTGTCAGTTTTCTCGGGTCAATCGGGTTCGGGTCGGGTTCGGGTCGGGTCAAGGCTCCTAAAAATATACCCGAACCCGACCTTGTTTAGAACTCGGGTCAATTCGGGTTGACCCGATTGACCCGAATATAAATTCGGGTCAATTCGGGTTGACCCGAATTGACTCGGGTCGGGTTCGGGTCGGCTCGGGTTCGGCTCGGGTCGGCCCGAATGACACCCCTACCCGTAACTTAGCCGAAAAAAGTAGAAGAGACTATAGGAACCCCAATAGAGGTAGAGCCCCTGGACCAAACACAACTAGAAGAAATAGGTTTGAATACTTGTAGTCACAACCTTTCTTTTAGTTCTATGGAAGTTCCTAGTTCTGATGAACCGGAGCGTCAACCAAAACCATTACCTAATCTTCCATCCTTTGATGTGAATTTGGGAATTGAAAAAGGTCCCGATCCACCCATCAAACCATATAGTCCGGGTAGTGTTACGCTGAAGGTATTAGACTCTAAGCCTTGTAGAGAGGAAGCTAACATAGGAGTGAACCATGACCTTACATACTTACATCACCCATTTAAGATTGATCACAAGAAACATTATGGGTTTAAACCGGGTTTATTAGGTCAAGATGGATTCCCAATTAGGAATCTCTCGAAGTTGATAGAAGATGATCCCTTTTTAGGAGAAAACTTTAATTCACCCATTGACCAAAGTGAACTAAGTAAGGTTATGATGATTGGATCCCACATCTTTGAGCATGTAATTCATCCACCACTCTTTCCTCACGTGGCATACTCATACCGAGTCGGTGTGTATCGCTACTATCACCCGCACTTAACCCTAAGTGTAGGGAAAACCTCCCCTATTTCCGTTAAATAAGGGTAGAGGCAGGCTCGTGACTCGAAAAAAAACAAGCGCTTCTTGGGAGGCAACCCAAGCTTTATTTGCTTTGTGTGTTTATTTATTTGTTTGTTTGATTTTATTTGCTTCCGTATGTATGTTTAATTTTTATTATTATTGATTCATGTTCAAAACTAAATTGTGAAAATGCTTTATCTTGTTTTTAACTTCGTCTTAACTACATATAAATGTATTTTGCAAAAGATAAGTGTAAGGGAAATCTAAATCGGTTTATTAGAACAAATGAACATGAATCATAACAATATTAAATTAACATACATATTAGTAATTGTTTGAGTCAAATGCTTGTATCGAGTCATAATGATGTTTTGCAGGAATTCCAGGAAGTAAGGTAGAGGTTTTTCCAGAAATTTTTTGAAAACTTAACATGAGAATTCTGTCAGATCATTTCTGACGGCGTCAGGCTTTACAACCTGACGGCGTCAGGTTTTAATTTTCTGAAATTTTTGAAAGTTTTGTTTTCATAAAAAGTTTTTATTAAATCTCTAACTTATAATCTCCAGGAATTTGCAAAATAATCATTCCACAAGCATTATATCCTTATATATAGAATTTATCCCGCCGATGTTATGCAGGTTTTCGTGTTTGTTTTCTCAGGTTCAACAGGTTATTTTGGACAAGGAGATGTATGTGGAATCAAGCTTATGGCGATGCATTAGCCTTGGAGCTTCTACTTTCTCTTGGAAGAAGATCTAACCATGTTACCTCTTTATCCACCGAGCGAATCAGGGGAGTATTTGATTTCATTCTTTTACCTTATTTACTTTTACATCTTGTTATTTGAACATTGGGGACAATGTTCATCTTAAGTGTAAGGGGGGGTAAAAGTACGATACTTTAGAGAATGCTATTACGCTTGATTTTTGTTTGTTTAATAGTAGATGTGTAATAAAACTGAGAGAAATACCTGTTAGGGCAATTTTAGTGCCAAATTTAAAATTTTTTACAACATTTAGGAGTGAAACTTTGATCTTAATGAGCGTCTCATGGATAGGAGTTATATGACTAGCACAAAACCGTACCACTAAAAAAATTTTCCACCCCAAATATGTGAGGTTCGCCCCTAGAATTGGTAGGAAAAGCATTTATGCTATGATGTGTGTACCGGTAGCACTTAGATTCTAGAACTTGCGTTAGGACCATTCCGAGGCCACAAGTGAGACTACATTCGTGTAGTTAGATTTACTACATGATAAGAGGCATTAGGATTAACCCATTGTTTTACACCTGTGTTTTTGTTATAATTACATTGGCTACATTGGTCAAGTAATTCTCCCACACCCTTTGCGTTGTACTCATTTTTAGTACACGATACCCCTAGTACACCCCTCAGAGCCTATCTTTTCGTTTCGACCTTTAAGCATTTTACTTAAAGGAAGAATTTGTTACACCCCACTTAAATGTACACCCAAATCGCCTTAGCCTACCTTGTATGCACTCATCTTTAGTGCATTATTGTTACAACATTTGTTTAAAACCCAAGTTAATTATCTAATTGATTACATGGTTGCTAAGTCGAGTCATATCCTTGTACATATTGTTTTGGGACGATTGGGACTCGTGGGTAAAGTACTAGTGTAATGGAGTAATGGGGAAGAACATCGTTTATTACCCCCATATGTGCTAAATATTTTAAAAGTACTCCAAGTTTTTCAATTATCTTAATTCGAGTCATTAGAATAGTTATTTGTAAAGTTATGTAAAAGTTCAAGTGTAAGGGGAATGCAACGCCCCTATGATGTATTATTTTGGATGGTAGGGCAAGAGTGTATGAAAAAAAAAAAAAAAAAAAAAAAAAAATCGAAAAAATCAAGAAAAATACAAAAAAAATGAGAAAAAGAAAAGTAGAAAAATCATACGGACTACCATCCCGTTTCATTTCATGTTTATTTTATGTTTTTGTTATTTTGTTTTTAGCTTAAGTCGAGTCTAGTCTTGGTTTAGCAACGCCATATTGTACATGTAATTAATCAAGATCTTTAACTCGCCACCAGTAAAATATCCCTTATCCAACCAAACCGTGTTTATCATATCCCTACACCTAACGTTATAACCCATTTAAAAGCCCTCTTTGATAGTTTATCTTAGGTGCTTACGCCTAGTGGAGGAGGTTTTTGATCATTTCCCAAGCCTATGGTAATCTATTTGCTATGACAGGTAGTGAGAGATGTTATCCGTTTTCATTTATGAGATTTATTTTGATGACACCTGAGAGATGTGAGTATCTAAACACTACTTGTGAGGTGCTAGTTTGTAATCTCCGTGCTTATTATGATTAAAGTGGAACGACTAATTGTTGTAATTACTTTTATATTAGCATTAAATGACCCCTAACTTGTATTTTGATTAGAATAAAAGCGCATTTGCTTGAGGACAAGCAAATCTCAAGTGTAAGGGTATTTGATGAAGCGAAAAGTGTACCGCTTTTAGGGGGTCATTTAAGCCCTAAATCGTATTTATTTGATCAAATATTGCCCTAAATCGTTCCTTTTGTCATTTTAGGTACTTTGGAGAAGAAATCTGGAAAAGGAAGCATTTTGGACGTTTTTGGAGCATAAAAGTGAAGAAAACGACAAAGTCTCAAAATTATGCTGAAAAGTACCTTTGACGGCGTCAGGGATTGTTCCAGACGGCGTCACGGCTTGGCAAAAAAAGGTGGACATGAAAATTACTCATGATAAGCCAGAGAATTTTACAATGAATTTCTGACGGCGTCACCCTTTAAGATGATCAAGGCCATCACGGTTTAAGTTAAAGAGGGACGGCGTTAAGCTCATTTCTGACGGCGTCAAGCTTTGATAAGCCAGAGCGGATTTTGGAGGACTAAAGCGGGACGGCGTCAAGAAGGCCATCCGGGAACCCTAGACACGGCGAGGTGACGGCGTCAAGATCTATAACGTGACGCCGTCAGCCCTTAAACTCTATATATAGTTTTGCAATTTTTTGTCATTAGGGTGCAACTTTGTGAGGAGAAACCCTAAGATGAATTTCTGCCATTTTTAAGGGTTTTCATACCCTTGGATCTCCCATGTTTAATTGAAGATAAGTTATCACTTAATCAATCAATATGTCTATGTGTTGTTTGATTATATCTTGTTCTTGTCTTTTGATTAACATGCTAGGCTAGATTTATCTTGTGTTTGCTTAGATCTAATGAAACCTAGCTATTGATTATTGGTTATTAGTGTGTTATTAATTGTATTGGATGATTGTTTATCGATGTTAGGCTTAAGAAAACTGGCTAACTTCCTATACGGTAACTTGCTTGAACGTCTTAAGAAACATGAACCAATGCGTACTAAGGTTTTTATGGTTGTATTTAATGCATGAGCGAATTCTAGTGATCCCATGTTAGGAGCTTCCTAGCCGGCTCGACATAGGAGTGAAGTAGGAGCTCATAGAGTTGGGGAAGTACGTACGCCACCCCACGATTGGTATTAAGGAATACACCCGTCATCCACGCAATTAATACACACTAATCAACCGGTAAAAGATAGTTAGGGAGTAAGGAAATCTAAGTAAACACATTTCTCTCCACATAAGTTTCACAACCCTTTTCATTTTCAGTTATTTTATTTTATTTGCATTTGTAGTTATTTGGGTTAGTTGACTAGCAACTAATTCCACCCACTCCTTCAAACCCGAGATTTTACTTGCTTTCATAAAAAAATATAAAAATACAAAAAGAATCTTCTCTCACCCTTAGACCTAATTAGAGTAGTTTTTCAATCCTAACGACACTATTCCCTGTGGAGAACGATCAATCCCCCGTACTTACCACTACACTATACTACATCGGTCAGGTACACTGCCTGGTGGGGTTGTAAGCCTCTTGAGATCCCTCGAGAGGTAAAACCTGTTGTAAGGTTGCAAAACCACGCATCAGCCTCCGAAGTTGATGCGAAACAAGTTTTGCCAAAACCAGTCACTTCACAGGCTAGATCTAATGAAAAGGAACGTACGCCTGCAAAACCTCATCATTTGAGTGCATCTAGTTCCTCTAGGATCAGTTCAAAGCGAGTGTCACTTGTGACACCAAAGGAACATGTTAGACATAAAGACAATGTTCAGAATCAAAACCTAGTGGACGCTAAGAAAAACACACATGAAAAGACTAGGAATTTGCCTGTTTCTAAGAGTAGTTGCGTGCCAATTAAGGCAATTCCCGTAGCCAATCACTCTAAGAACCCTAGATCTTTTTCTGATTCCAAACATTTTGTTTGCTCGACTTGTCAGAAATGTGTTTTTAATGCAACCCATGATGTTTGTATAACAAAATTCCTGAAGGAAGTGAATGCTCGTGCTAAGGTTCAAACCTCTAAGACTAGAAACAACAACAAACCCGTAGAACCAAAAAGGGGTATTAAGAAACATGGTAGGCAGATTGATGTAGAACAAAGGTCTTCTCTAAACAAGTCTTCCACTGTACATGAGAAACCAAACACTCCTAGATCTTGCCTTAGGTGGATACCGACGGGTAGAATTTTTAAGATTGTTGGTCTTAGATGGATACCTATTCGAAAGATGTTCACTAAGTGCGAAACCAAGGTTGACAGTGAAACCCCAAATGGTCTAAATGCTGATATCACTAACCCATATAATTGCAAACAAACTCTTAATGTCAATGCAGGAAGTCTTTACTTAAGTGCAGGTACATCGTTCAGGCCTCGTATTAAGGAAAGACTCAGAGTTTGGGTGCCGAAAAGAGTGATATATCATGATGTAGGGGTTCAAACAATTCAAGCTTGATGAACATCATCGACAATGACGTTTGAACACATCAGTTCAAGCCTCGGGCCTCAATGTCAACATGATGGCGTCTGCTGACATCTCTTCAGGCCCCGTTCATCAAAGAAAAGAAAGGCGTACGCTTGAGTGCGCTTTATCTTCGGAAGAAGAGGAATCTTCTTATTTATGACCATTCTCATCAAGCTTCATGTTCTTCTCATGCTCATTCAGTCATCAAGGGGATAAACGTACATTGGAGTATATTCTTATTCACCTGGTCTATCAAAAATGGCAGTTGGTCGTCATATGCAATTTTTGAGGGGGAGAAGGGTGAATAAACTATATGGTGATTGAGAGTTGAGAAATGGTCATACGAATATTCTTTTTTCTGACTACTCTCATCTAAAGGCTTCATACTTGCTCCATGCACATTCAGACATCAAGTGGATCTACTTCCATCAGATGCAATTTTGAATGCAATTTTTGAGGGGGAGAAGTGTGAACAGTGGATCAACCTCATATGCACTTGTTCAATCAAAAATGGCATCCTCATATGCAATTTTTGAGGGGGAGAAGTGTGAACAAGTGAGCGAACAAACAATCACTTGTTGGGCATCTAATTGTGACTACGGAATTGATCAGGTATCACTTATTTGGGGTTGAAGTTGACTTTCTCAAAGGCGTGATCTTACTCTATCTTGAAGTCGGGGTTGGTTGGATGCATGACCTTCAATGATAACTTGCTCGTGCTTAAGATTTAAGTTGAAGACTTAGGTTATCTAGTTACCAGTAGTCGGGGTAACTATCACTTAAAGGAGTTACGATGTAGTACTCAGTGTCACACGCTGATGACGTTGTGGATAATCATAAGAGGTGTTAATGTCTCATACCTTGGTTGGGTATTGAGTACTTAGAGATTTGCTTGAAGCACTAATTCTCTACACCATTCTTCCAACATTAGTGCAAGGTCAAGTCACGTCAACGAGGAATTCTACTTCAGTGTCGAGTTTGGTATATCGGGTTCGTTCCATCGGCCATCTCATCAAATAGCCTACTTGAGGGTTGGTAATTAAAGATAGTCAGAGACAGTTTCGGTAGCTGTTGATTCTCACAGAATACATTTAAGCCAATTTTTTCTTCTCACAAGATGTCAAGTAATTGTGCGTAAAATGTGTTGCTGATTCTGAGGTATCAAAACCAGCAAGGGGGAAGGAGACATACATCTGAACGTATAACGAGTACACGTGATGAACTTTATACCTCTTCTGAGTTGGGGTTATTCCGGGAAGACAAAAGTCATAACCGCAGATAAAATCAGTGTTTTAACTCGTTTCTTATGGTGTATCATTCCAACTATGTGGGGGAAGAGATGTATAAAACAGTTTCTGATGATTAAAGAGGTACGCAATTGTATGATGATTCCTATGGTTAGTCGGTATCCAACAGAAGGAAATGTGTTCATCCAGGACTTACTTGATTCCGGTGCTTCTGTGGTACTGTCTTGGTGTTATCATTTAGAATGCATACGGGATAAGTTGCTTACACTCGAGACTTAGGTGACTTTGGTGTAACAATTCTCATCTGCAATTTCCTGAAGGGAGAAAAGGGGATTTCCGGGTCTTAATTGATCTTGATGTTACTTTTTCGACTTAATTAATGGGATTGAGTGTGTACTTCAGGTTTTTGGGCTTCATACAATGAGACTGATTGCATCAATTCAACTACTAGGGGGAAGTGGTCTCTGGATACTCTTGGCATGCATTACTTCAGACTTCAGCGGGAAGAAATGTGAGAAGAATTATTCTAGTGTGAGATGATTCATTAGTGAAGTTATTTGATGATCCCCGAACGGAGAATCACGGTGATTATTCTTAAAAGGAGCAGCAATACTTGATGTGGTTTGCTACAGTTTCCGCTGTACATTTACCTTTCGTAAGCTTGAAAGAGAGCTTTGAATCTGCTCAAAAGGAAGATTGTCGGTTTGGGGGGAAGCTATCAAAGCTTCACAATTGAGAAGGCTCAAGTTCAGATGATTATTCAGGAGCCTCGAAAGCTTTGGTGGTGAAAGTTTAAGAGATGTTGACTACTCATTTCTACAACATACTGAACGTATCCTTATTTCGGTATTCATGTCAACATTTTCTTAAACTGAATAATATAGCTTGTACATATCTTATACCAATTTGTATATAGAAAATTATAAAACCATCAAATTGTAAATAGAGAAACTTAAACCCAGAAAATCCATAAAAATCTGAAAAATAGAAAATACCAAAAATAGTTTCACTAGGCATGTCTTCTGTTTATCGATAACATTTACGGACTTAGAAATGTCATTCAATAATGACACGGGTCTTTAAATGAAGCTCGAGCAGAAGTTTAAAAGGTTTATCAAAACATGTCATTATGGCTTGCTATTACTTTAGATAGCAACCCGCGCTTCAAAATGGGGAAAGCACGTCGCCTAAAAGACAGTTGTTCCTCCCACTGGGTGATGTTCACCCGGGCATGGATTACTTCATATCCGTGCATCCCCGATTTGATGTACGTTTCAGTGCATCATTTCTTGAAAAAGAAGAGAAATCTTCTTTGTATGCAAATAGTTTTCATTCTATGATTCTTCTGAAAATTATTTGTGAGACACTTGGTGATTATGTGTTGCTTGAAATTCTTTTAGACTTGGATTGTGCATAAAATTTGTCACTCAATCAACAACTACAAATCTTTAACTAGAATACGGGTCATTGATTGAGGGGGAGAGTGAATTCAAATTTTATATCATCAAACGGATTTCTTGATATTTATAATTCTTAGAAAAGGTTTTGTAGTTAATGGGGTATTAGTTGAAGAGGAAATTGCTAAACTTTATATCAAATGGCCAAATGTGTTAGTTGCTAGAAAGTTTAGGGCATTATGTGCAATTTGCTTATAGTTTCCTAGCTTTATGTATCTAGAAGGTTCATTTGTGTTACTTTGGAATCCTCGTTTAATCCCCTAAATACTTTAAAACACAAAATCTAAAAGAAGTTAGAAAACCCATTGTGTTTGATGTTCTTGAATACTCCACTGACATTTGTATGATCTGAATGAATGAGTTTCAAATGTTGTTTGACTCTTGTTAGTCGATTGCTGCTCAATTGTTGTTGATATAGTGCATATGTTCTCAGGATTCGCTTAGGTATATAGTTATCATGTTAGAATCTTGTCCCTAAGATCCTGAATTGAATGTTGAAATATGAGTGAATTGCCATGTTCATGATTGCTAATTGCTCTTCATGCTAGATAGTGGTTTGATGTACTTCCTGATTGTGGTTTGATTATGAGATGAACTTGGTATTATGATGTGGCAAGCTGCTATGTGGTAGCTATTAAGGAATAGTGTATCTGTATGTATGTATATCTGTGTTGATATTCTTATGCAGATTCCATAGCCAATATGAATGTGCCAGTTCCAGCTCTAACCATTTGATCAGATGTTCAAACTCTATTGATTGGCTCAGAATTCACCACGACAACAACATCGGCAGCAACAACAACAACAACACCTTCACCACCACCACCACCTTCACCTCAACAAAGCAGTTCTTATTCTGATCTCGCCAAGAGGAGATCTTCAATACTTGGGAAGTTTTGTTGGTGGATAGATAATTGATGTTGACTACTGACTCCCTCAGAGAAGCGGATGATCACATCATCTGTGCAAAAAGGTCAATATCATTTGTGTCATAATAGACGCTTTGTGCATAATAAGCAGTGAATCTCCCTCTTATATTAAGGGGGAGCATAGTATGTTCCATCATCAGAATACATTAAATCGAACACATTTTTCTCCCATGTTTTCTAACTTATTTAAATCAATTGGGATCACAAATCTCAAAAGGTTTGAAAATTTTGATCGGGGGAGAGAATGTGATTTAAATATGAAACCTGATAAAAATGTGATGTTTTGGACTCAAATGTTAGGCTCTCCCATATGTGCTAAACTCTTTCGTATATCGATGCACATATTGAGGGGGAGCGAATGGACAAAAAGGATTTGGCATCGCATGAGATCGTGACTCAGACTTAACCAAGGAATTGACGAAACTTAAACTGTCATCAATCGAAAGGATGCGTCTTGGCCGGGTAATAATTTCAAGCTGGTCTAACCAGTGATGTAAGCGTGTCTCGAAAAAGACGTATCTGAGTAGAGTGTACCGTTTCGAGAAACTTTCTGTGGACTTGACCAGGCCGGGTAATAATTTCAAGCTAGTCTAACTAGTGACGTAAGTGTGTCTCGAATCGGTCATGTTCACTGAAAGTGGATCAATTCAAAAAGTGCAAGCTCTACCTAACATGTGCAAATTTATAAAACAATCATTCGAGCACATGTTGAGGGGGAGCATTTGAAAAATATAAAACTCTCAAAGTATCAGCAAAATGTGTTTCATAATCATTGAACACTTTGAGAGATTTTTCAAGGATTTTGGTAAATGGCAACATAGGATAGTCATGAAGTTATAAGGTGGCTAAGGTTAGGAAAACCGTCCTATGATCCGCCAGAGCTGGAGGGATCTACCCAAGGACAATACCAAATAGTTAGTATTAGAAAGTCTGTTGGATCGATATACTCTGACCAAACTAACTTGTAGCTTGTCTACGGTTTAACAACCTTGAATAAATTCAAAACTGTTAATGATGAAACACTGATATACTTTGCTAAGTATGCGGAATCTACTTCAACAAAGCTAAGAAGAATTAATGGACAACTTTGAATATTATTAAAACCTTGAACCTGCTCTCTTACACAGATTCACTAACAAACTCTAATCACTAATACTCTAACAAGCTTCTAATATTCGTATGAACTTGTCTCTCTAAAATCGCATATATTCGTATATCTCTAATGCCAACCTAGGGATCCTTTTATAGGCACAAGGAAAACCCTAGTCGGTTTACAATACTTGAACGACAAGTAATTCTAATTATAACTCTAATATAATACGAACATTCTAGAATTACACATTAGTCCTTAAACAATTTGTATAACAGTCCTTCAACGAGCAGCAGTACTTTCACTTAATTAGCAGTACTTTGACTTCCAGCAGTACTTTGATATTCCAGCAGTATTTTATCTTTATAGCCCGACAATCCTCCCCTAACTTGAATTCTACTTGCTTGATTTCAAGTTCCTTTGTATTTCTTTAACTTCAACACTTTATCTTCAAGGAAAGGTTGTATCTTTGAAATCTGTCTCGTTGTTGTTTTGTCATCATCAATGCAATCAGTATCTTCAATCTTCATCAGCAACAATTCTTTTTTAGCTACTTATCTTTTCAGCAACTCAGCATCATATTGGCAATAGGTACATCAGATCTTAAAAGTTTCATACTATTCTCATCACTTCCAGGTGTGTTAACTCCTGTGAGAGGTGAATCATTGAAAACTTAATGGATTTTGATGTCTCTTTACCAAAGCCATTAACTCTGGAGTAGCCAATGTTTAGGTTTAGGAAACCATGGTACATTGATAACCATATGATTTTTAGCAAATCATCAGCTATCAACGGATTTGAGTAGTCTTTACCAAATAGTCGTTTGCTTTTGGACTAGCTAGTTCTTTTAGTACAATCACTACCATGGTGAACTAATTACCATATAATGGTTTTCCACAGCCTTTACCACAAAGCCATTATCTTGTGGGCTAGCCAACTCTTCACTAACATAGATATGGTGAGTTGAAAACCATACAATTTTTAGTAAATTGTCAACTAAAAATGGATTTGATAATCACATCAAAGCCGTACCCTCATGATGAGTCAAACACTTTCTTGTTTATTAAACATGGTGAGTTGATTACCATTTGTTGTGTAGTACAAGTACTAACACCATGCTGTTACTTTCAAAACCATTTGTTGCTATTTAATCTTTGTGCTTCAAAATGTTTTTGCACTTATCAAAAATTACTGATTTTATCAAAAAGACTTTACTGGTTTCATGCTGCAAGCAGTACTTTGAGAAAGTACTGTTTGACTAGCAGTACTTTGAAGAAAGTACTTATTTTTCAAAAGATTTATATAATAATTAAACCATACCAGTAGTTATGCATTAATCTTCAGATTCAGTCGTCCACTTGATGAACAATTTTATGACCATCAATGCTACTTCATTCTCTTGTTCCACTTCCATGCCATGCTCTAGCATCCTGATCATCAGATCTCTTGTGAGTGGATATCTCTGTTCTGCTAGCATATGAATCATAGTGCCATCCTCTAACTCCAAAACATGTATTCCAACTGATTCAAAGAATCTCCATCTGTTAATCTCCCAGTTGTCTTGATTTTCCCATAAAGTACTGTCCTTTGTTTCCTCTGTTTCCCAGATGGTTGTGAGATCTCCTAACAATATCAAACCTACTCCTTGTGGTGGAATATGCTCAAAATAAGTTTGCACTTGGAGATATAACTGAAGCATATCATCTCTGTCAATCAGATGTAGTATATCCCATAATGAATTGAATACTCTAAAACTTCCATCTTGTCTATGAAAGATCAGATAATCTCCTTCTTGTAATTCTACAACTGAAAAAGTAGATATCTTGGACTTCTTATCAGCATCTTCTTTCAATTTTGGATGTTCAAAATCAACAACTCTGAGATAATTCCTTAGCTCATCAACTGTGTCTGTTCTTAATTCAAATGTATCCTTGAACTTGAACTTCTTTGATGTCTATTCATCAGTTGTTCTTTTCCTCTTTGAGCTTCTTGTAACAGCTCTTTCCTTTCTTTTATCTTCAAGCTCCTTATCTTCAAAAGAAATAATGCTTGCAAGATCCTTTTCTATAGCTTCTCTAACAGCATCATACAGATCCTTCATCTCTGTATATGTCAATCTGACTAAACCTGTATATCCTTGACCTTTCAGATAAGCCATCATATCATTCCTTTCTCTAGCTTTACTAATTGGCCTTTGTGATTGAACAACAATCTTCCTAGATTCTTCAGCATCTATCTCAGCTTGCAATAGTCTAGCTGCTTCCTCACCTTTGGCAATCTGAATTTCTCTTAACTGTGCCAATGTCAACTTCTTCTTCTTCTTTTCTACCAAGATCCCTTTACCTTTATCTTTTGGATCTATCTCCTGAGTAGGTTGAGAAGAAGTATGATGTTGTTGTTCAACCTCATGAATACTGATGCCTCTTTGACTTGACATATTAATCATAATGTCAGCAATTGTTTCATCATCACTGTTAGTATGAGCTATAACATCTTCTTCCTGAGCTGGTTTAGAAGGGCCAACTTCCTCTTGAACTTAACTTGAAGGACCAATATCTTCCTCAAAATCCAAAGTTCTAGGTGTAATAGTAAATTGCCTCACAGTACTTTGAAGAGCAGTACCTTCAGCATCAGCTCCTTCCAAATTTACTTCCTCAGTATCACCACTTCTTACTTCAACAGCAGCTTCTTCCAAATTGATTTGCTCTGTTTCATCACTCTTCCTCTCAGCAGTTTCTTGAGGAATATTTTCAGGTGGTGTCATCTGAGTGTCATCCATAAATCCAGCATCTTGATTAAATCCAGCATCTTCATTCAAATTCTCTAAATTCCTCCCCAATTGGAATGAAGAATGCTTCTTTGACTTTTTCTTCTTTGACTGAGAAGACTTCTTAGGTATCTGACCACTCTGCTTCTGAGACTTTACCCATAATCGATGGTGTTGAACTAGTGGCCAAACAAACTTCTTCAATCTTTGAAACTTAGTCTTTAATTTGACTATCTTAGCAGCTTGAGCCTCACTCTCCTTTTTCAGCCTCTTTAACTCCCTTGTTAAAGCATAATTATCCATCTCTGCCTCTTCTTCTTCAAATTGCTGAGACATATTTGTGGAAGTATAATCATTAGGAGATGGTGGTTGATGCATACCTTGGTCTGACTCCTCATGGATAGGAATGGACATAGGAGCAGCATCTTCCCTAGTAGCAGAATGTGGAGAAGCAGTATGTTGAGAAGCAGTAGGTTGAGGAACACTAACTTCTCTTGAAACTGGAGACTCTTGACTTGCTGATTCAGAGTTTTCTTCTTGCTCTTGCTCTTGCTCTGCATCTCTAACAACTTGTGCAACTCCCAATATATGAGTAGTCAAAGGTGTGTTTGCTCCAGAAAACTTGATACTCTTTTTAGATAGAAAAGTAAACACCTTTGGTGGAAGTTTGACAGTGGGTAAAAAACTTTGAGGTTTAGGGACATCCTCAAGTTGATTGTTCAAGAATAACTGAACAAACCTTGGATACATTAAGAATGGTGTACCATTAGCAATGTGTGAAAGCATACCATCTAGAATTAGTCTTGAAAAGTTGAATCGTAGATCGGTAGCCAAACCCACTAATGCAGATGCAATATTTTGACCAAATTGATCAAAAGAAGTACTTTTGGGACTTAAGCAGTGAAGTAAGACATGAATTAGGTACTTCCAATGAGAACAAAACAAAGGCTTCTGAAAAGTAAGTTTTGTAAGATCTCCCTCATAGCCTATATCGCTTAAAGTGTCCCAAAGCACTTGTTTGTCGAAACGAACAGCTCCTCCTTCATCATTAAACATCAAAACATCCCTAACTGTGGCTTCAGAAATCCGAATAGTTCATCCAGCAACCGTAGCCCTAATTGAAGAATCATCTTCAACCGTTGCAGTAGCCCAAAATTCTTGTATCCATGGACCAATAACATCAGGATCAACTAAAATAGAGTAGTTGATGGAAGACCCAGTCAAGAAATCAATAATCGCATGAAAATCAACATTATCCCCTGTCTTGTCTAAATTAGCGATCATGTTGTGTTTGCTAACTGTGAATCGATTAGCCATGATGAATCGTAGAGAAGAATACGCTTTGAATGTGTGTTTCGTTAAAAAGATTGTGGTGGAAGAGTGAATGAGGGATCTCGAATTAAGTTAAAAGGCGGGGAATAGGTGAGAGTTTCTTTAAATAGGATGGAAACAAATCAAACTCAAAATAATAAAGTTACCGTTTTGATGGACTTATTATCTCCGCCGTAAGGAATTAATTAACCGTAGCCCCACATTTTTTGACCGTTGGAACAGTACGTCCACGTAAGCAGTACGTTGCTGAGTCAGTACTTTAAGCAACAAAGCAGTACGTTCCATCTTCTTATCCACAATCAACACTTCAAACTTAAACCAAGAACTTGTAAATGGCTCATGCTTAAGTTCTAACTAATAACTATGTTGCCTCCCCTCAAATACAACATATAGTCTAAACTAAACTACTAAAAACCAATACTTTCATTAAGAACTAAAAGAAAGTATACTAACTAATACTAAAGCCTCCCCTCAAATGTAGCCTAGTAGTTAATCATCCCAATGCTCACAACTAAGTGGTTGAATCTTGAAACATCAAATCCCTTTGTGAGTAGATCAGCTACATTATCATCTGTGTGAACCTTGACCACATTTATAAGCCTGTGCTCATAACAATCCCGAATGAAGTGATGCCTAATCTGAATATGCTTGGTCTTGGAGTGATAAACAGGATTCTTCACAATACAGATGGTACTCTCATTATCAATGTTGATAGGAGTGTTTTTGAAGTTGAATCCATAATCCAAGAGTTGATTTTGCATCCACAAAACTTGTCCACAACAGCTTGCAGCAGCAACATATTCTGCTTCAGTAGAGGAGGTTGCAGCAATTGTTTGCTTCTTACATTTCCAGGAGACTAATCTTCTTCCAAGATATTGACATCCTCCTGTGGTTGATCTTCTATCATAGTTATCTCCTGCATAATCACTATCTGAAAAAGCTTCCAAGTGAAAAGGTGACTCCTTAGGATACCATAATCCTAACTTTGGTTGATGCTTGAGATATCGAAAGATCCTCTTGACTGCATACATATGTGAAACCTTGGGTGTAACCTGATATCTTGCACACAAGCAAACAGCAAACATGATGTCAGGTCTTGATGCAGTTAAGTACATAAGACAACCAATCATAGATCTATAAAGCTTGACATCCACAGCTTGTCCATCTTCATCCTTGCCTAAAGGTTTATTGGTATCAATAGGTGTGGTGGCAGGCCTGAGATTTGGAAGGTCAAATCTTTTAAGTATGTCTGCAACATACTTTTCTTGGTTAATGAAGATTCCATCTCTTGTTTGTCTAACTTGAAGCCCCAAAAAGAAAGTTAATTCTCCCATAAAACTCATTTGAAACTCCTTTTGCATAAGTTCTTCAAATTCTTTCACCATAGACTTCTTTGTGGCTCCAAAGATAATATCATCCACATAGACTTGGACTAACATAATGTCTTTCTTATCCCTTTTGATAAACAAAGTCTTATCAATTGCTCCTCTCCTATAAACATGTTGTAATAGAAAATTTGAGAGTCTCTCATACCAAGCTCTGGGAGCTTGATGAAGGCCATATAGTGCCTTGATCACTTTGTAGACTTTGTTTGGATGTGCAGGATCTTCAAAACCAGGAGGTTGTTTAACATAAACTTCCTCAGAAATTGTGCCATAAAGGAAAGCACTTTTCATATCCATTTGGTAGACAGGAAATCCCATATATGATGCAAAGGCAAGAAATAACCTTATTGCCTCTATCCTTGCAACAGGAGCAAACACTTCATCATAATCCACTACTTCTTCTTGGCGATATCCTTGTGCGACCAATCTAGCTTTATTTTTGATAACATTCCCTCTTTCATCTCTTTTGATTCTGAAAACCCATCTTGTACCAATGACTCTTTTGCCATCTGGTAGATCACATAATACCCAGACTTCTTGAAGCTTAAATTGTAGAAGCTCCTCTTGCATGGCTTCAACCCAACTTTCATCAGCTAAAGCTTGAGCTACCTTCTTGGGTTCTTCTTGAGATAGAAAGCAAGCAAACAGGCATGTTTGTTGATCCTTGTGATTCATCCTGTTTTGTTTGTAAACAAAGCTAAGTAAAGCAGTATGTTGCTTAGTAAGACCTTTAACTTTGTTTCTTGTAACCACTCCTGAAGAGGGTGATCCAATAATGTTACTTTGAGGATGAGCTTTATGAACTCTCAATGTAGGAGTTGGTGGAACTGGAAGATCAGATTCCAAATTAGTAAAATCAATCCCTTCATTTGAGAAAATACCTTCTTGATTAAGCTCATCATCAAGTTCTTCTAATCCAGGAATGTTAGCATTATCCAAGTCATCATCATCAACATTGGAATCATCAGTATTGTTCCAATTTGATGGTTCTAACATACCAGAAGTACTGTCAAAAGGGTCATCAGTACTTTGATCAAAAGTACTGTGGGCAGTATCTTGAAATTTACCCTTTTTCTTTGCAGCTTCATAAGCCCTCCTTTGTTCATCTTCATAGGATTGTGCTATAGTTTCTTGAAAAAGCATCCTATTAAGTTCATCTTGTATGGCTTGATCTTCATCAGATACTGTATTGGTTGGTTGAGCAGTACTTTGTTCCTCATCAGTAACTTCAGGTTCTTTGTCAGGAACATCTTCTGGTCTAACATTGACTCCATGAACAATGTACTGTGAATCATCTTCTTTGTGATTAGCCTGATTCTCTTCTCTAACAGACACATAATTCATAGATGGAGTGAACTTGAGATCAAGATCAAACATCCAATCAGGACCTTTACCTTTCTGAGTTTCTTTATCTTCCAAAAATTCAACATGAAGACAATCTTGAACCTTTTTGGTACTCCTGTTATAGACTCTAAAACCTTTGCTATTTGTACAATAACCCAATAGATATCCTTCATCTGACTTACCATCAAATTTTCCCAGAGAATCAATAGTATTTAGAATAGTCAGAGAACAGCCAAAAGGTTTTAGAAAGCGAATGTTTGGTTTCTTTCCCATTAGTAACTCATAAGGTGTCTTCATTTGAGGTTTAGTTACTGAAACTCTATTTAATACATAGCAAGCAGTACTTATGGCTTCAGCCCAAAAGAGAATAGGTAATTGGGAGTCTGCAAGCATTGTTCTAGCTGCTTCTATCAAAGTCCTGTTCTTTCTTTCTGTAACACCATTCTGCTGTGGTGTTCTAGCAATGCTAAACTCTCTCTTGATCCCTTTCTTAGCACAGAATTCATCCATATGCTTGTTCTTGAATTCTGTTCCATTATCACATCTAATACCTCTGACTTTGAGTCTCAATTGATTTTCAAGGGCTACTATCAGGTCATGGATAGCATCAAAGGTTTCATCTTTGAATCCCAAGAAAAAGACCCAACTAAATCTGCTACAATCATCTGTCACAACCAAGCAGTACTTCTTCTTGTTTAAACTCTCTACTGAAACTGGTCCAAACAGATCCATGTGTAGCAATTCCAAAGGTTCTCTAATATCTCTTTCCCCAAGCTTCTTACATGAAGCTTTATGTTGTTTACCCTTCTTGCAAGCCAAACATAAATGATCAGTCTTGAATGTTTTGGAAGGTAAACCTCTAACTAAATTTCCTTTGACCAGCTTGTTGATGTTCTTGAAATTAACATGACCTAGTCTTCTGTGCCATAGATGTGCTTCTTCCAATGATGCCTTGGCTACTAAACATGTTGCTCTTCCAGCAGAATTGAGACTCTTTAAGTCTAAACTGTACACATCATTGGTTCTTGGTACTCTCAATGTTACCAAGTGATCATCAACAAACTTGAACTCAGGAGAGAGAATGAGACATTCTGATGCGTGGTTTTGCGACCTTACAACAGGTTTTACCTCTCGAGGGATCTCAAAAGGCTTGCAATCCCCACCAGGCAGTGTACCTGACCGATGTAGTATAGTGAAGTGGCAAGTACCGGGGGATTGATCGTTCTCTAGGGGAATAGTGTCGTTAGGATTGAAAAACTATTCTAATAGGTCTAAGGGTGAGGGAAGATTCTTTTTTTTATTTTTATAATTTTATGAAAGCAAGTAAAATCTCGGGTATGAAAGAGTGGGCGGAATTAGTTGCTAGTCAACTAACCCAAATAACTACAAATGCAAATAAAATAAAATAACTGAAAATGAAATGGTTGTGAAACTTATATGGAGAGAAATGTGTTTACTTAGATTTCCTTACTCCCTAACTATCTTTTACCGGTTGATTAGTGTGTATTAATTGCGTGGATGACGGGTGTATTCCTTAATACCAATCGTGGGGTGGCGTACGTACTTCCCCAACTCTACAAGCTCCTACTTCACTCCTATGTCGAGCCGGCTAAGAAGCTCCTAACATGGGATCACTAGAATTCGCTCATGCATTAAATACAACCATAAAAACCTTAGTACGCATTGGTTCATGTTTCTTAAGACGTTCAAGCAAGTTACCGTATAGGAAGTTAGCCAGTTTTCTTAAGCCTAACATCAATAAACAATCATCCAATACAATTAATAACACATTACCAACCGATAATCAATAGTTAGGTTTCATAAGATCTAAGCAAACACAAGATAAATCTAGCCTAGCATGTTAATTGAAAGACAAGAACAAGATATAATCAAACAACACATAGACATATTGATTGATTAAATGAATACTTATCTTCAATTAAACATGGGAGATCCAAGGGTATGAAAACCCTTAAAAATGGCAGAAATTCGTCTTAGGGTTTCTCCTCACAAAGTTGCACTCTAATGACTAAAAATTGCAAAACTATATATAGAGTTTAAGGGCTGACGGCGTCGCCGTCATAGATCTTGACGCCGTCACCTCGCCGTGTCTAGGGTTCCCGGATGGTCTTCCTGACGCCGTCCCTCTTTAGTCCTCCAAAATCCTCCCTGGCTTATCAAGGGCTGACGCCGTCAGAATAGGGCTTGACGCCGTCTCTCTTTAGCTTAAACCGTGATGGCCTTGATCACCTTAAAGGGTGACGCCGTCAGACTTTCCATTGCAAAACTCTCTGGCGCGTCACGTGTATTTTTCATATCCACCTCTTTTGCCAAGCCATGACGCCGTCTGGAACAATCCCTGACGCCGTCAAAGGTACTTTTCCAGCCGATTTTGAGACTTTGTCGTTTTCTTCACTTTTATGCTCCAAAAACGTCCAAAATGCTTCCTTTTCCAGATTTCTTCTCCAAAGTACCTAAAATGACAAAAGGAACGATTTAGGTCAATATTTGATCAAATAAATACGATTTAGGGCTTAAATGACCCCCTAAAAGCGGTACACTTTTCGCTTCATCAAATACCCTTACACTTGAGATTTGCTTGTCCTCAAGCAAATGCGCTTTTATTCTAATCAAAATACAAGTTAGGGGTCATTTAATGCTAATATAAAAGTAATTACAACAAATAGTCGTTCCACTTTAATCATAATAAGCACGGAGATTACAAACTAGCACCTCACAAGTAGTGTTTAGATACTCACATCTCTCAGGTGTCATCAAAATAAATCTCATAAATGAAAACGGATAATATCTCTCACTACCTGTCATAGCAAATAGATTACCATAGGCTTGGGAAAGGATCGAAAACCTCCTCCACTAGGCGTAAGCACCTAAGATAAACTATCAAAGAGGGCTTTTACATGGGTTATAACGTGAGGTGTAGGGATATGATAAACACGGTTTTGTTGGATAAGGGATATTTTACTGGTGGCGAGTTAAAGATCTTGATTAATTACATGTACAATATGGCGTTGCTAAGCCAAGACTAGACTCGACTTAAGCTAAAAACAAAATAACAAAAACATAAAATGAAACGGGATGGTAGTCCGTATGTTTTTTCTACTTTTCTTTTTCTCATTTTTTTTGTATTTTTCTTGATTTTTTTCGATTTATTATTATTTTATTATTTTTATTTTTTTTCATACACTCTTGCCCTACCATCCAAAATAATACATCATAGGGGCGTTGCATCCCCTTACACTTGAACTTTTACATAACTTTACAAATAACTATTCTAATGACTCGAATTAAGATAATCAAAACACTTGGAGTACTTTTTAAAATATTTAGCACATATGGGGGTAATAATGTTGTTCTTCCCCATTACTCCGTTACACTAGTACTTTACCCATGAGTCCCAATCGTCCCAAAACAATATGTACAAGGATATGACTCGACTTAGCAACCATGTAATCAATTAGATAATTAACTTGGGGTTTAAACAAATGTTGTCACAATAATGCACTAAAAATGAGTGCATACAAGGTAGGCTAAGGCGATTTGGGTGTACATTTAAGTGGGGTGTAACAAATTCTTCCTTTAAGTAAAATGCTTAAAGGTCGAAACGAAAAGATAGGCTCTGAGGGGTGTACTAGGGGTATCATGTACTAAAAATGAGTACAACGCAAAGGGTGTGGGAGAATTACTTGACCAATGTAGCCAAAGTAATTATAACAAAAACACAGGTGTAAAACAATGGGTTAATCCTAATGCCTCTTATCATGTAGTAAATCTAACTACACGAATGTAGTCTCACTTGTGGCCTCGGAATGGTCCTAACGCAAGTTCTAGAATCTAAGTGCTACCGGTACACACATCATAGCATAAATGCTTTTCCTACCAATTCTAGGGGCGAACCTCACATATTTGGGGGTGGAAAATTTTTAGTGGTACGGTTTTGTGCTAGTCATATAACTTCCTATCCATGAGACGCTCATTAAGATCAAAGTTTCACTCCTATATGTTGTAAAAAAATTTAAATTTGGCACTAAAATTGCCTTAACAGGTATTTATCTCAGTTTTATTACACATCTACCATTAAACAAACAAAAATCAAGTGCAATTGTATTCTCTAAAGTATCGTACTTTACCCCCCCCCCCCTTACACTTAAGATGAACATTGTCCCCAATGTTCAAATAACAAGATGTAAAAGTAAATGAGGTAAAAAAATGAAATCAAATACTCCCCTAATTCGTTTGGTGGATAAAGAGGTGACATGGTTAGATCTTCTTCCAAGGTAATGTAGAAGCTTCAAGACTAAAGCATCGCCAAAAGCTTGATTCCACATACATCTCCTTGTCCAAAATAACCTGTTAAACCTGAGAAAACAAACACGAAAACCTGCATAACATCGGCGGGATAAATTCTATATAAGGATATAATGCTTGTGGAATGAGTATTTTGCAGATTCCTGGAGATTATAAGTTAGAGATTTAATAAAAACTTTTTATGAAAACAAAACTTTCAAAAATTTCAGAAAATTAAAACATGACGCCGTCAGGTTGTAAAGCCTGACGCCGTCAGAAATGATCTGACAGAATTCTCATGTTAAGTTTTCCGGAAAATTTCTGGAAAAAACTATACCTTACTTCCTGGAAATCCTGCAAAACATCATTGTGACTCGATACAAGCATTTGACTCAAACAAATACTAATATGTATGTTAATTTAATATTATTATGATTCATGTTCATTTGTTCTAATAAACCGATTTGGATTTCCCTTACACTTAATTTTTGCAAAATACCTTTATATGTAGTTAAGACGAAGTTAAAAACAAGATAAAGCATTTTCACAATTTAGTTTTGAACATGAATCAATAATAATAAAAATTAAACACACATACGGAAGCAAATAAAATCAAACAAACAAACAAATAAACACACAAAGCAAATAAAGCTTGGGTTGCCTCCCAAGAAGCGCTTTTCTTTATTAACGAGTCTTGTAGCTAGACTCAAAGTCACGTACATTACGTGACTCCATCATTGGTCACGGTTCCTAGGCCATTCTCATTTCCGGTTTTATATTCCGGTCCTAATTTCAAACAATCCTTGTAGAAACCGGATATCCTTCCCATAACATAGTCTACTCCTTTATTTCTATCCTCATCATTCCTATAGTAGACCGCTTGCTTAAGCTCCTTCTCAACATTTGACAAGTGTTGGAATTGTTCTATCTTATATGGCATTTGGTAGTTTACCTCATCGGTCTCATCCTTAAATCTAACTATCCCTAAGGAAGGTTCATAAGTCATTCTAGAGACCTCAACAAATGGTTTTCCAAAAACTACTTGAGTTAAGGATGCATCGACTATTGGGCGGATATCTTCTACAATAACAAAGTCGGTGATATAGGTGAAGTTTCCTACATAAACCGGTAATCCCTTAACTCTTCCCGTGAAGTTACTCATCCAACCCTTATCAGGGAACATCCTATACCCAAGTTGATTTTTCATTATTAAGTTGTAGTGGGCTCTAGTCATGATGTTTATGGGCGATCTAAGGTCGATGTAAGCTTTCCACACATGCAAATGTCCGATGTTGCATGGTATGTTGAGATTAGAAGGGTCACCCATTTTTATAATTGGTCTACCTAGGAAGTATGGTGTCTCGGGGTCATCGAATAAGTTTGTATGATATGCGCGCTCTTCCTTAGTGGGTAGCCTATTGAAGTAGTCCTCATCATCATCTACTTCTTCAATCTCACTCTTCCTAACTTCTTTATCAACCTCGAATTTCTTAACCTCATCCTCAGGTTCAATATTATCCTCATTCCTATCAATTGGTTTGATAGTGACAATGTTGACGAAGTGGACGTGTTTGGATGAAGAGGGGTCTTTTACTTGGGGTCCGTGATGAGTGTGTAAATACTCATCATTTTTGTCCCATCTGAACTGCAAAAATATTTAAAAACGCTCAGAAATGTTTCAAAATACATAAAATATCTTTGAATTGTGTTTTTATCTATTTCTTATGCAAAGGATTGAAAATGGAGCGAAAACGGGCATTTTTGGATCGATTCGACAACAAGTGTGCATTTGATCAAGTGAAGTCAAAGTCAAAAGTCAACCTCCGGGAATATCAAAGTTTCACAAATAGTCCTTGGAGATGATTTTCAGACTTTGCAAAATTGGTCCTCGGAATAACTTTACAAATATGGCAGATTTGGTCCTCACAATTTCATAAGTTACAACTTTGGTCCTTGGTGTGTTAATTCTACTCTAAACCAAAAACTCATCCGGATCCAAAGTTTACTACAACCGGATCCAACAATCCAAAACACATCCCATCCATTTATTAAACTAAACCCAACCTTAAACAAATCCCTTGACCCATCATTACCCCACAGCCCACCACACACTAAACTTAATCCCCAGCCCACTTAAACCACCCAAAGCCCACTCCAACCCTAAAACATGACCCGACCGACCCATCCCATTTATTCCTAATAACTAATACCGGGTATAAAGAAAGCAGTCAAACCCCCAAATGAGAAAGTCAAAATCCCTAAACACACAAAAACTCACCCTTCTCCTTCCTTCAACCTTTTACCCGCCAAACAACAAACCTCCCCCTGCTTTAACCTATAACACTCAACCTCACCTCCCTCAAAAGCTTCCCCAATGTCACTCCAGTCCAAGCCTTCACCTGCTCCAAGGAACCCCTCACATGATACCACTGCCAAGTTGGCAATCCATGTCTAATTTTGGGCGGCAAATTGTGATAAAAGGCTGAGATGATTCCAAAGTTTATCCAAGGGTCGAGATCACTTCAAAGAAGCACAAGTGACTTTTTGTGAAGATTTATCTCACAAAAGAAACACACATGGGTGAAGACCTAGGTTTTTAATAAGTAGTATAAATAGATTAGGATTTTATTTTTGTAACGAGGTTTATTTTTAGCTAAGTAGTTTAAGGTATTTTAATTTTATTTCGGTTGTAATTTTACTTTTTATTTTAATATAAGTCAAGTTTATTGTTTAGCTTATTTACTGCTTTATTTCTGCTTATTCAATTCGTGTTACTGCTTATGTTGATAAGTTAGTTTAAGCTTGAAAAAAGAAAAAAAAATAAAAATAAATAAGCAACCGGATATGGTTTAAGTTGTTCTTAGTATAAGTTGTTCCTGTTGTTGCTGCTTATTTTATATGGTTTGTGAAAAAAAAAAGTTGTTCTTAGTATAAGTTGTTCTTAGTTATTTACTGCTTCGATTCTGCTTATTTAATTCTTGGGGTGATTATGTAGTTTTGTGGTTATTGAGTAGAAGTAATCTAGTGGATATTGAATTTTGTGGTTATTGAGTAGAAGTAATTCTGTTGTTGTTAAAGAAAAAGATCAAATAGCAGATTTTGTGTTTATCAGTAGGATTGTGCTTATCATTTGCAAAAGAAAATAAAAAAAATAGATTGTAAAAATTTTGACAGTCCTGGGGTTCGAACCCAGGACAGTTAGCACAAACACAAGCAACCTTACCACTGCACCCTTAGCCTCTTTTAGTTAAACCTTACAAAAAATTTAACTTAAACCTTTCTCTTTTTTTTTTCTTTTTAGCTTATAAGAACTGTTGGCTTATTTTCAGCTTATTTAAAAAAAGCATTTTCACTTTTTATATTTTTCATAGCTCAAGTTTAGTATAAAGTATTTTAGTAAAAAATTTCAGAATTTTATTTTTCCATTTAGTATTTTTAATCAATTATTTTCTTTTAAATAGTTTTTAATTTATAAAAAAAATTATTAAAAAGTCAAAAAAAAATATTTTTCTTTTTTCCAAAATTTTCTTTTTATATTTAAGTCGTAGGAAAATTAATTCGGTACTCGTAGGGCTAATATTTTTAGAGTTCACTTTTATTTTTGCGCGTTAACGTTAATTTTAATTAAAACGTGCGTTTTTAGTTTTAAATACCTTTTGCGTTTCATTGCTTTGTGTAATATTACCACAACACCAAATAATCTCCAAATCCAATCATCAAGCATTTTAATTCCGAACCTAAAACGAAATCCTCGATTCACACCTCGCTGGGACACGACCCGGGTGATCACTTGCCCGGTATCACACACATCACATTCACGGGTTTTGCAAGTTTTACTTTTCCTAAGGTTTGACTTGTCATTTCCCAAAGTATCACGTGTGCACGATACTATAATTATTTATATATACTCACACACGGATCAAATTTTGGCGCCGCTGCCGGGGAGGTTGTGTTGCGACAATATTGTTTAAGGTTTAAACGATTAGTGACTTGAGATCCTTCTTCACGAAGTTTTCACTTCCAAAAAAAAAAAAAAAAAAAAATTATAAAAAACAAAAATATTTTTCATTTTCTTTCTATATATATAAAAGATAAAAACACAAAAAGATTTTCCGTTTTTCTTGTTAAATTAATAAAACAATAAAAAATTACCGTCGAAAACCAAGACAGAATACTACCTAACTGGGGGTATGACCATTAATAAGTTCCCAAACTAAAGATTAAAACTTGCCTTTATGTCGCTTTCGAATTCGGCTCACCTTTGATTGATAAACAACCTATACAAGTGGTTTAAGGTAGGTCTTGACATTAAATTGCAGACCGAAGAGAGATCCATTCTTCTCTCCCGCCACTCTGCGCGTTTATCTTTCAAAGAGCTACCGTACGCTTGTTTGATTTAAGGTTTAAGTTCACTTGTGTTTTGCCTCGGTCTTGTTTTAATTGAAATTGTTTTTGTTAGTGCATGCGCACTCGTTCTTCTCCGTCAACAAGTCCTTTACGTGAACTCGTGCATACCTCGAGAAGACGTAATCGAAGACGTAATCATAGGCATTCCGCCTCAATAGCCGAACCCGAGATTCGTGCTATTCCCGTTCCTCCCATTGTCACAATGGCGGAGGAACGTACCATGTGTGAGCTTCTCCAAGAACCCACCGAGGGTTACGGAGATGCTATTGTTGTTCCGGCAATCGTTGCCGATAGCTTTGAGCTTAAGACCGGGTTGCTATCCTTAGTAACTTCGAGTCAATATTTCGGATTTGAGAGGGACGATCCTCATTCCCACATTCGATGGTTTAACAAGATCACCTCTACCATCAAATACCGAAATGTACCACAAGATGCAATCAAATTGCTTCTTTTTCCTTTCTCTCTCGAGGGGTCGGCCCGAACTTGGCTAGAAAAACAACCCCCTCGTTCTATTTTAACATGGGAAGATTTGGTGTCGAAATTTGTGAATGAATTCTTTCCTCCATCAAAAACCACAGCCCTTAAAAATGAAATCACCAAATTCACTCAAAAATTTGATGAATCCTTTAGTGAAGCGTGGGATCGTTTTAAAGAATTACTTCGTAAATGTCCTCACCATGGTTTCTCCGAGTTACATCAACTCGATACCTTCTATAATGGTTTGAACCATTCCGATCAAGACTCTCTTAATGCCGCCGCCGGTGGTAATCTCTTGTATCGGACTACGAAAGATGCTTTAGCCATCATTGAGAACAAGTCTAAGGTTCGCACTACACGAAGCAAGCCGGTTGTTTCCCAAGTGAGTGCTACCCATTCTACCTCATCTCCCGTGAGTACTTCTAGCACCGATGCTAAGATTGACAAACTCACGGAGGCTATTCAAGCTTTGGTTCTTTCCGAACAAAAGAAACTTTCTTCCCCACAAACTTCTTCACCTAATCAAGTCAAAGTGGTGGAAGAAACTTGTGTCACTTGTGGTGGTCCTCATGCATACTACAATTGTACTGCCACCGATGGTAGTCGATGTGAAGTTAATCCAGTAGTCGGGTCTCTCAATCAAGGAGGTAATCAATACCGTCCTCAAGTTGACCCAAACTATCGTGCTAACAATCAAAATGGACCACCCGGATTTTCTCAACCCAACAATCCAAATAGATTCAATCAAAACCAACCGAGAGGGCAAAATGTTCAAAATCAATTTCAAGCCCCGATCAATCAATACCCAACCCAAGGGGGTAATTTCAATCAAGGCTTTCAAGCTTCTCATTACCAAGCCCCCGTTGGTTCCTCAAATGAACTTGCTAACTACATCAAGTTAAATGAGGCCAACATGAGGTCAATGCAAAATCAAATCACCACTTTGAAAAATGATTTTCAAACCTCAATGTCAAAACAGGGTCAAGAGCTTAAAAGTGAGCTTAGAAATACAAACTACAAAATTGATCAATCTCAAAGCAAAATTGAGAACATGTTTGCCAGTCTCATGAGTTCGATGAATCAAGGTTCAACTTCGGGAGCTCTTCCGGGAAATACCATTCCTAACCCGAAGGGTGAATTAAAAGTTGTCGCCACTCGAAGTGGTAAAACACATAATGGACCCTCGACTCCTATGCCCCCTCCACCGGGGGGGTGAATCGGGATACCAAGGTGACAACGGACAAGGTGCATTTTTCAAGCCCACAAAGTACCGCACACGTCCAACCTTCGGTGGTCCAAACTCCAATTCCGGAACCCGATGTTCCGAAGACAAATTCTAAGCCTTCAATTCCATATCCTTCAAGGCTTAATGATCAAAAGCTTAAAGAGAAAAACAATCAACAAATGGAAAAATTCTTCCAAATCTTCAATGAGTTGCATTTTGACATAAGCTTCGCAGATGCTCTCGTTCTTATGCCCAAATTTGTATCTACACTCAAAAGTTTGCTAAGCAACAAAGATAAGATGACTGAGATGGCAAAAACCCCACTTAATGAGCAATGCTCGGCGGTTCTCAAAAAGCTTCCTGAAAAGCTCGGAGACCCCGGCAAGTTTTTAATCCCATGTGATTTCTCGGGGATGGTTCAATGCCCTGCCTTGGCCGATCTTGGCGCGAGCATTAACCTTATGCCACTCTCGATATGGAAGAAATTATCTCTTCCGGAGCTTGCATCTACTCGCATGACACTCGAGCTCGCGGATCGTACTATAACTCATCCGCTTGGAATAGCCGAGGATGTTGTGGTGAAAGTAGGAAAGTTCCACTTTCCTACTGATTTTGTTGTAGTAGATTTTGATGCCGATCCTCGAGTTCCACTCATTTTGGGTAGAGCTTTTCTAAGAACGAGTCGTGCTCTCATTGACGTGTACGCCGAAGAATTGACCATTCGTGTTGAGAATGAAGAGATCACGTTTAACATTAATCAGGGGTCTAAATGCAACGTTGCTACTATTGACCAAAAATCTGAAAAAATTGATTCGAAACTTTCAAGATTTACGGTCAAAAGTGTTTCACAACAACGTGCTAAGCTCAAAGCAACGAACATAGCCCCTGGTTCAAGTGAATGGTTCAAAAGTTGTAATGCGGAAGTTAAGAGTGTTTTTTATTACGATGAACACGAATCGGAGGATACAACGGAAGTGGTAAAAACTGCTAGCTCTAAGAGCACACCACTTGCCCCACCTTCAGAATCGGTTTGTCGAATTGATATTGCCAAAAATCCTACTCTTACTTCCGCATCACTCATTTCCGACTCTTCCTATACTTCTCCTCCGTTTGAGGAAAGTGATATTTCTAAGGAAGAGTTCGAGGTCTTCTTGTTTGATGCTCAAATTGTTGAGCCCGATGTTGATCCGGGGGGAGATGGCCCGATTTTAGAAAAGATGATTTTTGATGAACCACTGTTTGCTCTCCCCCCAAAGGATGATGTTGTTGTGGAAAAGCCGTCTTATCCTTCCGAGCTCGAGCTCGAGGATGCTTTTCCCGAATTTGAGAGTTTTGTGTTTAATGATCAAGAGGAGAGAAGTGGCAATCCCACTCCTCATCCGGATTATTCACTCTTGGCTTATGAAGCCTTTCGATTTGATATCGATCATTTGGAAGAGACGGGAAGTGTAAATACCACTTACCATTCTTATATGTCTCTTCCCGAGTATGATGTATTTCATTTTGATGAAAATGATCGATATCATGAGGAGTTCTCGATTGAACTCCCTCATGTGATATCTCCTCCTGAATATGATCATTTTTGTTTTGATCTGGAGGACGAGTTAAGTGTGGGAGGAGGTGTGTTGAAAGATTTACTTCTTGAAGATTGTACCCCAACCCTCCCTCCCGTTGAAGCCAATGATGCTTCTGATGATGAAGAGTTTTACATGATAATAATAAAAATCTTGCTTCTCTTCATCACATATGGTGTGATTGCTCTTTCCCTTTTCTCCTATGGGAATGAGGACACCATATTTGACCCCGGTATCGCCCCTAATAGTTTCTTCTATTGAAATACCGCGGGTTGTATCTCATCGGAGTGGAACTTTCTCATGTTCAAGTGTTTATCCAAACAATTTGAATGAAAGTCCGATTGAGATTGGTTTTCCACTTGCTTCCCCATGGACAAATGAATTCGGGGTCGAGTCAAGCTAGTGACTCGGTTAACAAAAACATTAGCACCATATGGGTTTTCACCCATATTTTTGACTTCTTTCTCTTTTCTACCACCTAAGTGTGGGGGAGTTGCCCCTGCTGTTTTTTTAAATAAATAAAAAAAAAAAAAAAAAAAAAAAAAAAAAAAAAAAAAGTGTGTATACAAAATAATGGCTATTAGTATTACCTTTTTACGTTCTAAGTGTCGGCATAATAGCCGGTACTTTGAATATTGAGGGCAACATTCAGTTCTAAGTGTGGGGGGGAATTCTAGCGAATTTGATCATATGTACCATCTAGTACCCCCATTTTGGCCAAAAAAATTTTAAAATTTTTTTTCACTTAGAACGCAATAAATGGTTATCAGTCCACCATGTCTAACCCACGTAAGGATTGGCTAATCCAAGAGCAAACGGCTCTTGGTAAAGATGTCTCAAATCCGTTTATGGCTTACAATTTGCCAAAAATTGTATGGTATTCAACTCACCATATCTTATATAAGTAAAGAGTTGGCTAGCCCGCAAGGTTATGGCTTGTGGTAAAGGCTTTGGAAAACCATAATTGGTAATCAGCTCACCAAAGATAATAAGTGTATTTTATCTAAGAGTTGGCTAGTCCAGAAGCAAACGGCTTTTGGTAAAGACAAATCAAATCCGTTGGCAGCTGATGGTTTGTTCAAAATCATATGGTTATCAGTGTACCATAGTTCTTACTTGAACTGAAACATTTGGCTACTCCAGAAGTAATGGCTTTTGGTAAAGAGACTTCAAATCCATTAAATTTTCATAAAATATTGCTAGGGACTAGCAATAGTTTAGTGTGGGGGATTGATGAGTGTGTAAATACTCATCATTTTTGTCCCATCTGAACTGCAAAAATATTTAAAAACGCTCAGAAATGTTTCAAAATACATAAAATATCTTTGAATTGTGTTTTTATCTATTTCTTATGCAAAGGATTGAAAATGGAGCAAAAACGGGCATTTTTGGATCGATTCGACAACAAGTGTGCATTTGATCAAGTGAAGTCAAAGTCAAAAGTCAACCTCCGGGAATATCAAAGTTTCACAAATAGTCCTTGGAGATGATTTTCAGACTTTGCAAAATTGGTCCTCGGAATAACTTTACAAATATGGCAGATTTGGTCCTCACAATTTCATAAGTTACAACTTTGGTCCTTGGTGTGTTAATTCTACTCTAAAACAAAAACTCATCCGGATCCAAAGTTTACTACAACCGGATCCAACAATCCAAAACACATCCCATCCATTTATTAAACTAAACCCAACCTTAAACAAATCCCTTGACCCATCATTACCCCATGATGAACTCAAATAAGTACATTTTATTACTATCATTTATCCTATTAATTTGACTTGTTTTACTATATTATGTATGAGGATTGATACTTAATCGTTTACTTTTGTAATTCTCAGGTAAAAACAAGCATTTGGTGAAACTTAGCGATTATGGACTAATAATGGAGCAAAACGTGCATAAAGTGAAAGTCTACTGACATGGACAAGATCAAGTCAATTCTGCTCCAGATGCGCCGCATCTCACTCTCGAAATGCGCCGCATCTCTATCAAGATATCACCAGATACGATCCAAGATACAAGAGGACATGCGCCGCATCTAATCAAGAGTTACGCCGCATCTTCTGGCGGTGTACGAATATTCCTGAATATTATAATCTTGGACCCCACGCGAAGTTAAGTACATGCGCCGCATCTACTTAGTAGATGCGCCGCATCTTCCCTCAGACAGAAACTATAAATACCCCGTAGACCAGACGAATTAAAAAGTTCGAAACCCTAAAAACCGAAGTTCGGACAGCAGAACAGGAGGACGAATTCAGTCAAGAGGCAGCACAAGACACACCCAAATCGAAGATACAAGAGCTGTAAGAAGGTGCTGCATGTATTTAATTCATTAAGTAGTTTTGTTTTATTGTGTTAGCAAACTTTAATTCATCAGGATTGGTGGCTTGTGTAATGTGACAACGAAAGATTGCACTCCCTTTAATACTTGCTTTCCCATCAATTAAAGTTTATATGTTGATGTCTTTGGTTACTACTTATTAGTGCATTGATAACCTCTGTGTTTATTAGTGGCTTGCGGGCATCCGACTGCGGGACAAGATGTGGCTCCCACGGTTGTTTCTAAATTGATCACTTAGGAATAACTTTTAGACATAAGTAATCATTAAGGGTTTACTCGCCGATGAGAATAGGACCAACGAGAAAGGGTTAATTACATACACTTCATATAAAGCTATCAATAAAACAAGTGACAATCTACTTAATCATAAGGACAGCCCTCTTATTGTCTCGAGTATCTATCTGTGTACGTGTGTGCTACTTGCTGATTCGTGCCTATTTGTTTATTTTATTATTTAATTGCAACAAACCGTGCCAGTCTCTCAGGCTGAAACCCCCTTGCATTAGGATATTAAAATACTGATTAGAATAACTAGATAATACGTTCCACTCTTAGTGATCGACACTCTACTTACCATTATCTTCATACTGACCGGGTACACTGCTCGTTAAGTGTGTGTGTTATTGATAAGTCGGCTAAATATAAATTTAAAACTTGAGTAGGCATTAAAACTGCTAAACCGCAACGACACATCACGCGCATCACCCCACAGCCCACCACACACTAAACTTAATCCCCAGCCCACTTAAACCACCCAAAGCCCATTCCAACCCTAAAACATGACCCGACCGACCCATCCCATTTATTCCTAATAACTAATACCGGGTATAAAGAAAGCAGTCAAACCCCCAAATGAGAAAGTCAAAATCCCTAAACACACAAAAACTCACCCTTCTCCTTCCTTCAACCTTTTACCCGCCAAACAACAAACCTCCCCCTGCTTTAACCTATAACACTCAACCTCACCTCCCTCAAAAGCTTCCCCAATGTCACTCCAGTCCAAGCCTTCACCTGCTCCAAGGAACCCCTCACATGATACCACTGCCAAGTTGGCAATCCATGTCTAATTTTGGGCGGCAAATTGTGATAAAAGGCTGAGATGATTCCAAAGTTTATCCAAGGGTCGAGATCACTTCAAAGAAGCACAAGTGACTTTTTGTGAAGATTTATCTCACAAAAGAAACACACATGGGTGAAGACCTAGGTTTTTAATAAGTAGTATAAATAGATTAGGATTTTATTTTTGTAACGAGGTTTATTTTTAGCTAAGTAGTTTAAGGTATTTTAATTTTATTTCGGTTGTAATTTTACTTTTTATTTTAATATAAGTCAAGTTTATTGTTTAGCTTATTTACTGCTTTATTTCTGCTTATTCAATTCGTGTTACTGCTTATGTTGATAAGTTAGTTTAAGCTTGAAAAAAGAAAAAAAAAAAAAAAAAAATAAGCAACCGGATATGGTTTAAGTTGTTCTTAGTATAAGTTGTTCCTGTTGTTGTTGCTTATTTTATATGGTTTCTGAAAGAAAAAAAGTTGTTCTTAGTATAAGTTGTTCTTAGTTATTTACTGCTTCGATTCTGCTTATTTAATTCTTGTGGTGATTATGTAGTTTTGTGGTTATTGAGTAGAAGTAATCTAGTGGTTATTGAATTTTGTGGTTATTGAGTAGAAGTAATTTTGTTGTTGTTAAAGAAAAAGATCAAATAGCAGATTTTGTGTTTATCAGTAGGATTGTGCTTATCATTTGCAAAAGAAAATAAAAAAAAATAGATTGTAAAAATTTTGACAGTCCTGGGGTTCGAACCCAGGACAGTTAGCACAAACACAAGCAACCTTACCACTGCACCCTTAGCCTCTTTTAGTTAAACCTTACAAAAAATTTAACTTAAACCTTTCTTCTTCTTTTTTTTTTTCTTTTTAGCTTATAAGAACTGTTGGCTTATTTTCAGCTTATTTAAAAAAAGCATTTTCACTTTTTATATTTTTCATAGCTCAAGTTTAGTATAAAGTATTTTAGTAAAAATTTTCAGAATTTTCTTTTTCCATTTAGTATTTTTAATCAATTATTTTCTTTTAAATAGTTTTTAATTTATAAAAAAAAAATTATTAAAAAGTCAAAAAAAAAATATTTTTCTTTTTTCCAAAATTTTCTTTTTATATTTAAGTCGTAGGAAAATTAATTCGGTACTCGTAGGGCTAATATTTTTAGAGTTCACTTTTATTTTTGCGCGTTAACGTTAATTTTAATTAAAACGTGCGTTTTTAGTTTTAAATACCTTTTGCGTTTCATTGCTTTGTGTAATATTACCACAACACCAAATAATCTCCAAATCAAATCATCAAGCATTTTAATTCCGAACCTAAAACGAAATCCTCGATTCACACCTCGCTGGGACACGACCCGGGTGATCACTTGCCCGGTATCACACACATCACATTCACGGGTTTTGCAAGTTTGACTTTTCCTAAGGTTTGACTTGTCATTTCCCAAAGTATCACGTGTGCACGATACTATAATTATTTATATATACTCACACACGGATCAGTCCGCTATTTGTGTTCCTAGCGTCCTTATGTGGAGGTGATAGCACTTGGTTATTGAGGGCTTTCAATAAGTTGTCAATTTTATTGGTCATCTCCGTTTGTTGTTGATTGAATTCGGATTCAAACTTGGCCAAACGAGCTTCTTGAGATGCCATAAATTGGGACATCAATCCTTCAAGATTATTGGTAATACCATTTCTGGAAGGATTGTTGTTGAAAGTACGGTTCGAGTTGGAACCGCTTGATTGGAAACGATTAGGTGGGTTGGAATGTCACAATTCGCATTTTCGAGTCTTTACTATGCACGGGATTGCATCATTTCAATTTACGTATATTCATTAAACGTTACCACTCAGTCATTACTACTAATATTATACTCAAGTACTCCCGATTATGATCCTAAAATACTTTCATGCTATTTTTAATGATATAAAAAAAATATATATATATTATTAGTTTACCCGGTGTTTTGAAACCTTTTGCGATATTTTACGTTAAGAGCTTATAACTCCGTCGTTTTGCGATATTTCATCACGATCACTATTTTTACACCCGATTCTTATCAGTAACATGATTTCATAATTTTCACGACTTCGTCGAATTTTATTTTTATTCGTCACGTTTTATTTTCAGTTAACCCGGTACCCGATAACACCGAAATTTCACACTAAACCAACTAATCCTACTCTAAAATATCTAACTAGTCCAAAAATACCACAAAACCACCTCTTGCAAACCCATGTGCCGCCCCCCTTTTTGCTTGCCTAATAAACCAAGAAACATTAATGGTACTTGATATTTAAACTAGTTTATTCATTAATACTTTTACATAACACATTTAGCTATCAAAGCAAAGCAATACTCTCTCTTTCTTCTCTCTATCCCACGGCAACAAAGGAGAACAAGGAAAGAAGACCAAAATTTTCAAGAACAAGTGATTTTGACAACCTTAGTATACTTCTATTTTAGGTTTTGAAATAAAAACCAAGGAGTATTTAGAAACCTAGTTACTTAAACCTCTTCAAACTACTAGTAAGCTTTTCATGATTTTTCTTAACCTTTCATATATTTACTTGATGTATTTTATGCTCTAGAAGTAAAACATGCATGTATGATATGTAAACGTACCACTTGTTCTATTTTTCACAATAACTATCTCAAACATTAGATCGGCATGTTTTATTATCATCCCCGCGAAACCCACTATTTTTAGTGATGTTTAGGACCCATGACACCCTAAGAAGGTGTATGGTAGGATGTGTGTACTTGTGGAGTTGTGTTGTAGTCGTTTGATCAAGCCGCGAACCAAGAAAACGAGTTTTTAACATATATATATACCCGCTGTCCAGAAATGTAAACCTTGGAAAAATCAGTAACCATGGCTTTATTTTAGCTTTTATAAATAGAAAGTACTCTCAAATACAAAAACGTGGTCGCTTGAATCACTAAAAACCGAGTTATAACGAAGGAGATACGATATTTTAAAGTTAACTACGTAAAACTATTATTTTCTGAAAATTTTGGGCTGCTGGCCGAACTTCAGGGGACAGAGCGAGGCGTTAGCCGTAGTCTAGATGAGCCAAGCCAGTGAGAATATTTTAGTTCATGTTATGACGATCGCGTGGATATAAAGAACGTTAAAAACCGACTTATAACGACCAAGATATGAATTTCTGAAAATCCGACAAACAAAACTCATTTTGACAGCTTTACAATAATCTCAATATTTTCTAAGTATAAACAGTTTTGCGAGGCACCATCTTTCGAGCTATTTACCCGTTGAGCGAGATGGTTTGAGCCATCAACTCCTTGAAGGGAAACGAAGTATTCCCGGCCTATTTTCCAAATCAATCGACCGCTTGTTGATTGAACTTATATTGAGAAAGTTATGAATTTCCTAGTATCGCCAAAAACAACTATTTTAAGAAAATGTTTCTAAGTGTGGGAAATTGTTTTGCAAGACGCCATATTCAAAGCCGATTTTCTTTATGATCGTGACGCGTATGATCAAAACTCAAAAGAGACGACATTGAGATGTTGTTGCAAGGATTTCAAAAACGTCAAGTTCTATTCCTAACTCTTAACGTACAATATTTTACGACTAGCTTTGCAAGGCCGTTCGGGCATATTATCACCAATTGTAAAAGTAATATTTTGCGACGAAACTATATTATTTGACAATAAAACACCAAGTAGGGATCAGGGAGTATTATTCCAACATTTTTACACGAAATCTAGTATATGACTTGCCGAGATGTCAAAAATATATTTTTCGACAGAAAACGTTATTTTCAAAAATAACGAGTGGTATCGTTAAACATACGTTTTTGCATGAGTTGCATGGTATTATTGCTTACATTGGGTCACATCATTCATCATAGGTTGCGGTTAGAGACCGAGCCATCATTACATCATATCCATTATTGTCATAGTGCTATTTCATCAGGTGAGTTCATAGCCCCACTTTTACTCTTTAATACTTGTTTTAAACTCTTTGGGGGAGATACATGCTTAAACTGTTTGCTATTACTCAAGACGATTTTACTCATATGCTATGCTACGCTTTTATACACTTACTCATGATGTGTAGTTTTATTACGATATGTGACTTAATGTGGAAAACTATTCTATACGCTATATTCATTCACCACTGTTTAACTCCTGGATGGAGCCGACGGAGAGGTATTGATAGTACTATCGGGTTGACACCCCCACCCTTTGCCTACGATTCATGGCCTTGGGTGAATATAATCCAGCTATGAAGCATGCTTGCTTATTCTTGTCGTGAGGTTCAGTAGGCTATACTTTACATTAAGCGTGCATATATCGTATACACATGTGACTTGATCATACTATACATTAGCAGTGGGTTGTGAACACACAGGTTGCAAGTCTTGAATGGGCAAGGCTTGGAACTGAGTGGATTTACAATGCCTTTGCTGGAAAAATCTTCATTTTAAATGCAATTCATTTTACACTAAACTCTATGAACTCACCAACCTTTGTGTTGACACTTTTAAGCATGTTTATCTCAGGTTAGTAAGGCGATAGCAGGTGCATGGAGCAGAGAGTCTTAGGGCATGCTTTTGGAGACTTTCGCTTTTATCATTTACCATTCGATGCACTTTAAAAACTTATGTGTTATTCTACTTTGGGATCTTTCGTTTTGTAAACTATGACTTTTATCTATTCGAATGGTAACTTTCAAAACGTCTCATTTAGAGGTCGTTTTCTATAACTTGTACTTTGTGCCCTGAAGTAGCATCCCAATGACACTATCGTTCCGCTGCGATATTTTGGGGGTGTTACAGAATGGTATCAAAGCATTGGTTATAGAGAACTAGGTTGCTTTTAGAGCCTAGACTATAACTACATACATTTAGACTCTCCTCCCTATCGCCTTACACTTTGCATACACGTACGCTTGCTGATAACTCTTTGTCTAGACCTACGCTATTAGGTATTTTATGGTACCGATGGGGAAGTCCCAAACTCTAGTCGAGTCATCAGAAATATAGAGCTCGGTAATAACTGATTATTTAACTTGATCTTGTGACAGTTCTTGTTTGATGAGACATGAGACCGAGTTAAATAAAGGTTATTACTTAGCTATAGAGATTTGATGATTTGCCCGAGGATGGGAGTTCTCTCGAGGATACTCTTGAGAAACCGTTAGATACTAGACTTCCCAGTGACCTTAGCACCTAAGGGAGAATCCTTTGTACTGAGCGTGACATACCCTAGATACCCATTAAGCAACGTCTACCACTGAGATATGTGTGCCTAGTGATATGTACACCTGTGAAAGGAAACATTTATAATTGTGGTGGCCAACATAATTATAAATGCTTCACGACCCACGTGGACATGTGACTATGCTTATGTAGATCGGTGTTGGCACAACTTAGGAAACAACTGGCGGCAGAGTATTACGTATGAGGATGTTAAGTATAGACTTTGGATAATCAACGGTTTCCCTCATCTCTGACGTTCACTAAATGTCCTTCCTCGCAGAAAAGTCATGGCACCAAGGAGAGTGACTCGTAGCTCTGGCCGAGGAGGCGCAACCCCAAGAGGCGGAAGGACTAGTGGGCGTGGAGGTAGAGGAGGTGGTCGCGGCATTGAAAACAATGATAACAACGACGGTGGACATCCTGATTTTGAAGCCATCATCGCTCGACAACTTCAAAACTTTCTTCCCACTATTGTCACTCGAGTTGGCGATCATATGAGTAACTTGGGAAACCACGAAAGCGGAATTAACCACACCAATGGTATAGGCCAGAATGGAAATGGCAATGGTAATGGCAGCAACAGCAACGGAACCGGATGCACGTATAAGGAATTTATGGCATGCAAACCAATAGAGTTCGATGGTATAGGAGGCGCCTTGGCGTATACTCGATGGGTAGAGAAGATGGAGTCGGTGATCGACATCAGTAATTGTGCCACCAATCAAAGGGTGAAGTATTCTGCATGCTTGCTATCAGGAAAGGCATTGACATGGTGGAATACACAGATTCAAGCTAGGGGTAGAGAGGCAGCTGTAGGTATGACATGGGACGATTTTAAGGCATTACTGAAGGAAGAATACTGCCCGGACAACGAGATGCAGAAGCTGGAGGATGAACTTTATCATCACTCTATGGTAGGGGCTGGTCATGCAGACTACACGGATCGATTTCATGAGTTAGCCAAACTAGTTCCTCACTTGGTTACCCCCGAATCCAAGAGAATCGAGAGGTACATATATGGCCTTGCTCCAGAAATTCGCGGGATGGTGAAAACAACTGAGCCTACTACAATTCAAAGTGCAATATTGAGAGCAGGGACTCTGACAGATGAAATGGTTAGAAATGGAAGCTTGAGGAACAGTGATAAAAGGAAGGGAACAAGCGAGTCGCACAAGCAAGTGGGCACGATAGCTGACAACAAGAAGGCAAGAACCTTTGCGGCAACTAGTCCTGGTCAGAGAGGGTATGAAGGCCCACATCCTAAGTGTGCAAAATGTAGTTATCATCATCAGAAGTCTGTGCCTTGCCGTGTGTGTACAAAATGCAACCAGTTGGGCCATTTTGCGAGTCAGTGTGGGACACTAGTGAATGTGGGCAATATGAAGAACAACCAGAGGACATGCTATGAGTGTAACAGCCCAGATCACTTCCGGAATACCTGTCCCAAGTTGAAAAGAAATCTTAACCAAGGAGGCAATCGTCCAAACTTAGCATTAGCAATTGAAGGGCCACAAGACGAGGCCATTGAGATTCCACCCGCACGTGGCAGAGCTTACTTCTTAGGAAATCCTGTCACCCAACACGTCCACGATAGCATGACGGGTACATTCTCTTGAACAACTATCTTATTTTCGTAGCATTTAAGTTTTAGTATCGGACTTATACACAACCTCGACTAACCTGAGACCTAGCATCGTCAACCTTAGTTATATTGATAGTAGTGGTTTGATTGGTGTAAGCAATTCCAAAAATCGAGCCAATCTTTCAAAAGACCTCATTTCAGGATGTTGAATCCATTATTTCAGACAACTTGTTTCCTAGCTTGATTTAGTGACAGTTCTTGTTTGATGAGTTGCGAAATCAAGCTAAGTGTCAAGTTGTTACCCGAGCCGATTCAGTTTAATCTCATGACAGTTCTTGTTTGATGAGTTGTGAGATTGAATTTGAATCGACAACCTCAAACCGATTTAGCCTAATCCCATGACAGTTCTTGTTTGATGAGTTGTGGGATTAAGTAAAAATCGGTTACCTAGAGGTCTTTTGAGGGCTACGCTCGAGAATGGGAAAGTTTACCCCCATCAAATCCGACCACGAGAAGGTACGTAGGTAGAACGAGCGAGCTGAATTCAGGGACTGAATTCCTTAACGGGTGGAGACTGTCACAATTCGCATTTTCGAGTCTTTACTATGCACGGGATTGCATCATTTCAATTTACGTATATTCATTAAACGTTACCACTCAGTCATTACTACTAATATTATACTCAAGTACTCCCGATTATGATCCTAAAATACTTTCATGCTATTTTTAATGATATAAAAAAAAATATATATATATTATTAGTTTACCCGGTGTTTTGAAACCTTTTGCGATATTTTACGTTAAGAGCTTATAACTCCGTCGTTTTGCGATATTTCATCACGATCACTATTTTTACACCCGATTCTTATCAGTAACATGATTTCATAATTTTCACGACTTCGTCGAATTTTATTTTTATTCGTCACGTTTTATTTTCAGTTAACCCGGTACCCGATAACACCGAAATTTCACACTAAACCAACTAATCCTACTCTAAAATATCTAACTAGTCCAAAAATACCACAAAACCACCTCTTGCAAACCCATGTGCCGCCCCCCTTTTTGCTTGCCTAATAAACCAAGAAACATTAATGGTACTTGATATTTAAACTAGTTTATTCATTAATACTTTTACATAACACATTTAGCTATCAAAGCAAAGCAATACTCTCTCTTTCTTCTCTCTATCCCACGGCAACAAAGGAGAACAAGGAAAGAAGACCAAAATTTTCAAGAACAAGTGATTTTGACAACCTTAGTATACTTCTATTTTAGGTTTTGAAATAAAAACCAAGGAGTATTTAGAAACCTAGTTACTTAAACCTCTTCAAACTACTAGTAAGCTTTTCATGATTTTTCTTAACCTTTCATATATTTACTTGATGTATTTTATGCTCTAGAAGTAAAACATGCATGTATGATATGTAAACGTACCACTTGTTCTATTTTTCACAATAACTATCTCAAACATTAGATCGGCATGTTTTATTATCATCCCCGCGAAACCCACTATTTTTAGTGATGTTTAGGACCCATGACACCCTAAGAAGGTGTATGGTAGGATGTGTGTACTTGTGGAGTTGTGTTGTAGTCGTTTGATCAAGCCGCGAACCAAGAAAACGAGTTTTTAACATATATATATACCCGCTGTCCAGAAATGTAAACCTTGGAAAAATCAGTAACCATGGCTTTATTTTAGCTTTTATAAATAGAAAGTACTCTCAAATACAAAAACGTGGTCGCTTGAATCACTAAAAACCGAGTTATAACGAAGGAGATACGATATTTTAAAGTTAACTACGTAAAACTATTATTTTCTGAAAATTTTGGGCTGCTGGCCGAACTTCAGGGGACAGAGCGAGGCGTTAGCCGTAGTCTAGATGAGCCAAGCCAGTGAGAATATTTTAGTTCATGTTATGACGATCGCGTGGATATAAAGAACGTTAAAAACCGACTTATAACGACCAAGATATGAATTTCTGAAAATCCGACAAACAAAACTCATTTTGACAGCTTTACAATAATCTCAATATTTTCTAAGTATAAACAGTTTTGCGAGGCACCATCTTTCGAGCTATTTACCCGTTGAGCGAGATGGTTTGAGCCATCAACTCCTTGAAGGGAAACGAAGTATTCCCGGCCTATTTTCCAAATCAATCGACCGCTTGTTGATTGAACTTATATTGAGAAAGTTATGAATTTCCTAGTATCGCCAAAAACAACTATTTTAAGAAAATGTTTCTAAGTGTGGGAAATTGTTTTGCAAGACGCCATATTCAAAGCCGATTTTCTTTATGATCGTGACGCGTATGATCAAAACTCAAAAGAGACGACATTGAGATGTTGTTGCAAGGATTTCAAAAACGTCAAGTTCTATTCCTAACTCTTAACGTACAATATTTTACGACTAGCTTTGCAAGGCCGTTCGGGCATATTATCACCAATTGTAAAAGTAATATTTTGCGACGAAACTATATTATTTGACAATAAAACACCAAGTAGGGATCGGGGAGTATTATTCCAACATTTTTACACGAAATCTAGTATATGACTTGCCGAGATGTCAAAAATATATTTTTCGACAGAAAACGTTATTTTCAAAAATAACGAGTGGTATCGTTAAACATACGTTTTTGCATGAGTTGCATGGTATTATTGCTTACATTGGGTCACATCATTCATCATAGGTTGCGGTTAGAGACCGAGCCATCATTACATCATATCCATTATTGTCATAGTGCTATTTCATCAGGTGAGTTCATAGCCCCACTTTTACTCTTTAATACTTGTTTTAAACTCTTTGGGGGAGATACATGCTTAAACTGTTTGCTATTACTCAAGACGATTTTACTCATATGCTATGCTACGCTTTTATACACTTACTCATGATGTGTAGTTTTATTACGATATGTGACTTAATGTGGAAAACTATTCTATACGCTATATTCATTCACCACTGTTTAACTCCTGGATGGAGCCGACGGAGAGGTATTGATAGTACTATCGGGTTGACACCCCCACCCTTTGCCTACGATTCATGGCCTTGGGTGAATATAATCCAGCTATGAAGCATGCTTGCTTATTCTTGTCGTGAGGTTCAGTAGGCTATACTTTACATTAAGCGTGCATATATCGTATACACATGTGACTTGATCATACTATACATTAGCAGTGGGTTGTGAACACACAGGTTGCAAGTCTTGAATGGGCAAGGCTTGGAACTGAGTGGATTTACAATGCCTTTGCTGGAAAAATCTTCATTTTAAATGCAATTCATTTTACACTAAACTCTATGAACTCACCAACCTTTGTGTTGACACTTTTAAGCATGTTTATCTCAGGTTAGTAAAGCGATAGCAGGTGCATGGAGCAGAGAGTCTTAGGGCATGCTTTTGGAGACTTTCGCTTTTATCATTTACCATTCGATGCACTTTAAAAACTTATGTGTTATTCTACTTTGGGATCTTTCGTTTTGTAAACTATGACTTTTATCTATTCGAATGGTAACTTTCAAAACGTCTCATTTAGAGGTCGTTTTCTATAACTCGTACTTTGTGCCCTGAAGTAGCATCCCAATGACACTATCGTTCCGCTGCGATATTTTGGGGGTGTTACAATTATATGGAAGAATTGGTTTGTTGTACGTTTTGGTTTTGTTTCCACCTAAGGTTTGGGTGATTTTTCCACGAGGGGTTGTATGAATCACCGTAGGGGTTTGGCTCAAGTTTGAAAGTGTACCACTTTTCTCCCGCTCCGTCGGTACGCGAGGATGCGTAGTCCGCAAAAGCTTGTTCGGGGAGTTCCATGCAATCACGAGTGTCGTGGGGACCACTACATAATTCACATGAAGAAGTGATTTTATTCACTTGGCCTGAAGGTTTAGGAGCCTCGTAGGATTTCATAAGAAACTTGACTTGGTCTTCAAGTTCTATGATCCTACGGTCGGAAGTGCTTGAATTGTTCGAAGGCAAAGATATTGCCTTGACCTTTTTATTCAAATCACGGGGATCACTCCAACTTTCGTTGTCACAAAGAGCAAGATCTTCAAGGAGAGCCCATGATTGTTCCGCACTTAGATCACGTAGCTTACCACCGGCCGATTGGTCAATGGTTTGCCTCGTGGAGAAATTGATATGGTCATAGAAGATTTGGACTTGGAGCCAAAGTTCTATGCCATGGTGAGGGACTTTTTGGAGTAAGTCCTTGAATCGAGTCCATGCCTCGTAGAGGGTTTCGCCTTGACGTTGTTGGAACATCAAGATATCATTCCTTAGCTTGGTAGTTCTTCCTGGTGGGAAAAACTGAGCGAGGAAACGAGTGGTGAGATCATCCCAAGAGGTGATGGATCCTGCGGGTAGACGCTCTAGCCATTGACTAGCTTGGTCCCGCAGAGAGAATTGAAAGAGACGCAGTCGGGTCGTCTCTCGAGTGGCAACATCAAGGTCTATGGAATCAACGATTTTGAGAAAGTCCTTGAGATGTTGATTAGGATCTTCGAAACGAAGTCCATGGAATGCGCATCCTCTTTGCACCAACCGGATGGTGTCGGATCGCAAGGGAGTGACATTGGCTCCTTGAGTGAGCTCAATGGTGTTTCGATAGCCATGGTGGCTAGGACGGGAGTAGTCTCCTAAGGTACGGGCTCTAGGAGGTGGGTGTTGTTGTGGTGGTGGGTTGTTGGGATCGAGGATATTACCACCTTCCATGATGTCGGATGGTAATGGTTACGAACAAAGGAACGAAGAAAAAAGATAGACTAAAGAAATCCTAGAAAAATAAAATAAAAATCTCACTAGAAAGGAATCTAGTGAGTAGACCTAATAAAATAAAAATTCAACCTAAACAATAACTATTCCCCGGCAGCGGCGCCAAAAACTTGATGCGTGGTTTTGCGACCTTACAACAGGTTTTACCTCTCGAGGGATCTCAAGAGGCTTGCAATCCCCACCAGGCAGTGTACCTGACCGATGTAGTATAGTGAAGTGGCAAGTACCGGGGGATTGATCGTTCTCTAGGGGAATAGTGTCGTTAGGATTGAAAAACTATTCTAATAGGTCTAAGGGTGAGGGAAGATTCTTTTTTTTATTTTTATAATTTTATGAAAGCAAGTAAAATCTCGGGTTTGAAAGAGTGGGTAGAATTAGTTGCTAGTCAACTAACCCAAATAACTACAAATGCAAATAAAATAAAATAACTGAAAATGAAATGGTTGTGAAACTTATATGGAGAGAAATGTGTTTACTTAGATTTCCTTACTCCCTAACTATCTTTTACCGGTTGATTAGCGTGTATTAATTGCGTGGATGACGGGTGTATTCCTTAATACCAATCGTGGGGTGGCGTACGTACTTCCCCAACTCTACAAGCTCCTACTTCACTCCTATGTCGAGCCGGCTAAGAAGCTCCTAACATGGGATCACTAGAATTCGCTCATGCATTAAATACAACCATAAAAACCTTAGTACGCATTGGTTCATGTTTCTTAAGACGTTCAAGCAAGTTACCGTATAGGAGGTTAGCCAGTTTTCTTAAGCCTAACATCGATAAACAATCATCCAATACAATTAATAACACACTAATAACCAATAATCAATAGTTAGGTTTCATTAGATCTAAGCAAACACAAGATAAATCTAGCCTAGCATGTTAATTAAAAGACAAGAACAAGATATAATCAAACAACACATAGACATATAGATAGAGTTTAAGGGCTGACGGCGTCACGTTGTAGATCTTGACGCCGTCACCTCGCCGTGTCTAGGGTTCCCGGATGGCCTTCCTGACGCCGTCCCTCTTTAATCCTCCAAAATCCGCTCTGGCCTATCAAGGCTTGACGCCGTCAGAATAGGGCTTGACGCCGTCTCTCTTTAACTTAAACCGTGATGGCCTTGATCACCTTAAAGGGTGACGCCGTCAGACTTTCCATTGCAAAACTCTCTGGCGCGTCACGTGTATTTTTCATATCCACCTCTTTTGCCAAGCCATGACGCCGTCAAGAGCAATCCTTGACGCCGTCAAAGGTACTTTTCCAGCCGATTTTGAGACTTTGTCATTTTCTTCACTTTTATGCTCCAAAAACGTCCAAAATGCTTCCTTTTCCAGATTTCTTATCCAAAGTACCTAAAATGACAAAAGGAACGATTTAGGGCAATATTTGATCAAATAAATACGATTTAGGGCTTAAATGACCCCCTAAAAGCGGTACACTTTTCGCTTCATCACATTCTGTATCAGTAAACAGAATGGGATACTTCTTGTCACAAATCTGAGATACTGACAAAAGGTTGAACTTGAGCTCCTTCACATATCTAACATTCTCAAAATCAATACATCCAGCCTTGATTGTTCCTTTGCCAGTGATTCTTCCTCCATCAGGATCATTACCAAATGCAACTCTTCCTCCATAATATGCCTTAAAGTCTGACAGGATCTCCTTGTCCCCTGTCATGCTGCCAGAGCAACCACTATCAACAATAATATGATCTTTAAGCTCCTCCTCTGGGTTGCCCTCAGAGACATTGGATGAACTTGGTGAAGTGGCTACCATAGCAATCTGAACAGGTTCATCTTCATCCTCCATGCTCCAGTCAAAGCTTCCAAGACCATCTCTTGATTCCAAAGCAGCATATCCTGGTTCCTCATCAAAAGCTGTGCTCCAATCAAACTCTTCCATTGCAACCATAGAATAGGTTACTGGTTCATCATCAAATTCAGCACTCCAATCAATCTCTGCTAGATTTTCTTGAGCCACCAAAGCTTTTGGTTGTGATTCAGTAATAGGAACCTCCTTTCTTTCAACCTTGGGTTGTTCAATCATCCTGTTTGCCTGATATTTTGCAAACTTGCATTCCCTTGCAAAGTGTCCAAGCTTTTGACAATTAAAACATTCAATCTTGGATTTGTCAAAAGTTATACCTTGTTTGGCTTTGAAATCAATTCCCCTTCCTGTCTTGTTCATGAACTTCTTGATCCTTGCAGTGATCATAGCTACTTGCCATCTTATGTCAATCTCTTCTAAAGCATCTTCTTCAATCTGCAACAAGTCTTCTTGATAGGTAACAGGTAAAGTGGCTTGTTGTGCAAAGAAGGAACATACAACATCATCAGAATTGGTGTTGTTTGTTGGTGATGGGTTGGGGGTAGTTGTGGTTGTGCAAACATGCTGTGTATCACCAATCGTACTTTGAGAAGGATAAGCAGTACTTTTAGTGGAAGTACTGCTTCTGTTTTCAGAAGACACAAAAGCTATGTTGTGAGTTTTCTGAGAACTATGACCATTCATCTCTTGCTCGTACACTTTCAAATTGTTGTAGAGATCATCAAAGTCCATAGACTCCAATCCAGGTTGTCCTCTAATCATAGTAGCAACCACATGCCAGACAGATGGCAAACTCCTTAAGAACTTCAAATTTGCATCTTCTACAGATACCTCTGCTCCATACAATTCTAGCATACTAAGTAGATTTTGGAATCTGTCATAGGCAGCATCAAGACCTTCTCTTTCACCAACAGTTGAAAGTTTCAAACTGCTACTTCAATAAGTTTCTATGCATCTTCTTTGAAGCATCATTACCTCCAAATCTTGTCTTGATCGCAGCCCATAATTGCTTTGCATCCTTAGCATCATGGAACTTTAGTAGGTGACCATCAGGAATAGCAGACAACAGTATGTTGAGAGCCTTATCTTGATTTCTCTTTGTAGCTGCTGGCAAGGTTGGTTGAGGTGGTTTGGGTTGTCCTTCAACTTGTACAAGTTCATCAAGAACAACATTACCATTGACAATCACATCCCATAGAGCATGGTCAGTAATAGCAAGGTACTGCCTCATCTTCATGCTCCAGAGATCATATTCTCCCTTCTTGATGATAGGAATTCTGAGTGAGGTGATGGATGGGATAGGTGCAGCTTCAGTCGACATCGTTTAGGGTTTGTTGATAAATCGGTTTTAAGGGTTTCTTCTTAATCAGAGTCTCCACACAAGCTCTGATACCACTTGTTGGATCGATATACTCTGACCAAACTAACTTGTAGCTTGTCTACGGTTTAACAACCTTGAATAAATTCAAAACTGTTAATGATGAAACACTGATATACTTTGCTAAGTATGCGGAATCTACTTCAACAAAGCTAAGAAGAATTAATAAACAACTTCGAATATTATTAAAACCTTGAACCTGCTCTCTTACACAGATTCACTAACAAACTCTAATCACTAATACTCTAATAAGCTTCTAATATTCGTATGAACTTGTCTCTCTAAAATCGCATATATTCGTATATCTCTAATGCCAACCTAGGGATCCTTTTATAGGCACAAGGAAAACCCTAGTCGGTTTACAATACTTGAACGACAAGTAATTCTAATTATAACTCTAATCTAATACGAACATTCTAGAATTACACATTAGTCCTTAAACAATTTGCATAACAGTCCTTCAACGAGCAGCAGTAGTTTGACTTGATTAGCAGTACTTTGATATTCCAGCAGTACTTTATCTTTATAGCCCAACAAAGTCCTTAGGTATGATATGAAAAAAAGAGTAATGTGAGAAAGGAGAAAGAAGGGGTTGAAGAATTAAAAAGAAACGAAATGAGAAAGGGTGAAAAGAAATAGCCCTCCAATTATTCAACCTTAGGGCAGAAACCGGGTTCAATTCATATGCTACTGGTTGTTACCAAGGTAACACCGGTATTGAAGAACAAGACGTCATGGACCCAGTGATGCACTGCACTAAACCTTCTAAACCACTCAAGTTCTCTTAAAAGGACTTGTTTCATTCTCACGGGGAACCCTGCATAATCTATCGACCGCTCATTACGAGTTATGTTGATATTGAAACAGGAGACACCGCTCCAGTCTCCGACTACCAAAAATGCACTTATCGAGTCTAGAGCCACGAGATGCATAATAAGATCTCATAGGAACACGTGCTACTCCTACACTGGTTGTTCAACATCAAGGACACCAGTTGTAAACTTATGAGTCCTACGCAGATCTTAGCAATTTGCTAGAACATTCATGAGGGAATTTACAAATGTAATTCTCAGTGATTGAATGGAAATTCCTGCCTGGGTCAACATCAAATAGCCCTGAAAGCAGGTCACTTCGGTAATTCCTTGTGGATTATGCTTAGTGGTCACGGTAGTTTCAAACGGTCTACAGTCGTGGAGTGATCTCCAGCGACTCACCTAATCGTTGATTTGCTACGGTTGATCTTTTAAACCCTCTGTGGGTTTCCGATTTAGGAACGGTCTTGGTAAGGATTAGAGAGAGTTTTCACACTATGCTGTTAACAATCTCGAAGTCCGAACCTGTAAGTACCGGACGTTTTATTGCTAACTGTCGTATGCAGGAACATCTGGCGATTGTAGCTGATTGCTGTTGCAGCTGTTTGCGGTTGTAGCTGATTGATGTTGCAGCTAATTGCGGTTGTAGCTGATTGCTAGAAAGATGCCGGTCCATCACCCCATGCTCACACTTTACCTTCATGATAATCAAAGGAATCATGATATCTAAAAGACCTTCAACACTGCTTCCACAACTCTGAGGCTGAAGATCATGATCTAGAAAAGTGTGAGCATGTCGACTCAACAATCACAATCCAATACCACATGATCACACTACACCATCATCGTATTCAAAAAGTCATGATAACCTAGAAGACCTTCAACATTGCTTCTGCAAACTCTGATGCTGACAATCATGACCCAGAATAGTGTGAGCATGTCGGTTCAAAGTGTACCACATCACTTGGAGATATACTGCTAAAAGATGACCTGGAGACATACGTTGGATGATGACATCAAAGAATCACCAAATATCATCCAAGACAGAAGAACCGTCATCAAAAGATCACTGCTGTATGTACAAAGAGTAATGACGTTGAAGAATCAAAGACTACGAGCTATGCAGTCAAGTTCAGAAGATAGAATGCTAGAATTCAAAATATTATTTCCGGGGTGACCTCCCTTAGGGGGAGATTGTTAGGAATATAAATATTCAGATGAAGGATCGGTCACCCCGACTATCTATTTAGCATTTATATAGCTCGTAGGCTTATTAATATTAGACTAGTTATATTAGTAATAGTTTAGTAGTTAAAGTATTCGTGGAGTGGGTCGGGTCTTTACCCACTGTCAGCTCACTCCACAGCCCACTCGGGGCACAAATATTATGTACTATAAATACCCCTCTCCACTAGGGAGAGGGTTGGAGCTTCTAATCATTCAACCATTTCTTCCTTCATTCTCTCTCTAGAACTCCCAATCTCTCATCTCTCTCTCTCTCTAGAATTCATCTAACACAAACCAAAGTATGCATATGTTACATTTTTATTCTTTTTAGTCTTTCGTTCCAACAACCCAACTTTAGACCTATTTTTCGACCTCTAAACGATCTCTAAAAATTCTAAGTTTTTGCCAAGATATAGACTACCTAGCTAACTATTTTTAGGAACAAGAATTTCGTAAAAAGATAAAGTCACCAAAAAGTTATCGAGTCTCAAATATGGCTCTATCGCTAGATTTAAAAACCCTTATAACATATTTATTTTCTTTTCTGTCGATACAACCCCAACTCGCCCACTTTGAGTCCAATTTTCGACTACTAAAAGACCATCATAAAATTTGATTTTTTGCCTAATTAAATATCACCTAGCCAACTATTTTTAGGAAGAAAATTTTCACAAAAAGACTTAACGGTTAAAAAGTTATCGAGATCTAAAGTAGCCCTATCGCTAGACTAAAACCCAGCCATTTTAATTATTTTCAGTTTTTAAACTTTGTTCTACTCGACCAACTTCTAAGATTTATTTCGACCCTTAAATGATCTTTAAAAATTACGAAACTTGGTCAGTAACAAGACCACCCAGCTAACTTTAATTAGGAAAAAGAACAGAGAAAAACCAAGCCCTCGCCTCGTATTTATTTGTGTCCAAAACTGGGTGATCTCGAACTATTTTAAACACAATATATATTTTTTCAAGACTAGAGTTTTTATGGGCCAAAATTGTCAATTTCCCAAAGTTACTTAAGTCAAGGACCATTTTTGTCAACGATTAATAAAAAGGGTAGAAAGTGTCATTTTTGAAACAATAGGGTAGAAACTGTCATTTGACCAAAGTTCAAGGGTAAAAGTTGTAATTTTAATAAAAGTTCAAGGGTACAAATTGTCAATATATGAAACTCTATGGGAAAAAACATAACATTTTATAATTATTAATATTATTATTAGTATTGTTAACATATATATTTTCCGATACAAATTATAATTACTAAACGTAATACGTTTAATTCGGTAACTAACGAACGAGAGATATATTTAACGAATAAACGAACAAACGAAAACATAAAAACAAACAATAAAATAAAATCCAACTTTTGAAGAGACTTCATGTTGTCTCAAATTTAACGTTTAACCGATAACCAGAACGAAACGAAACGAATAATAAAACTTATATATATTCAGAAACATTTACTGAAACTTGACATAACGAACCAGGTTGCGTGCCGGAGACGTTTATCAACTTTGTTTAACGTTGTTTTCCATCCAGACTGTCAAGGTGAGTTCATAGTTCCACTTTTCTTTATACGTTTTTACAAACTTGTGGGGAGATAAATGCTACTAAACCTAACACAAGTATTTTCCTGTATGCTTTTCTGATTTGTATTGCATAAGTTTAACTGTTATCTATTTAAAGACCCTCTATCATGAACCATTAATCACTTTCGGGTGAGCGCGAATATAATGAATAGATCTATTGGGTTGACAACCCCTTTGTGCTGCTGGATAAGTGACCCAATGCATTTTATTTGAAAACGTTTAATAAAGAGTTTCAGGCAGACTCCTACTCGAGGGCATAATTGCTACATTTAATTATGTAGTGATTTACATCATTAGCTTATAACTATGATGTCCATCGTGTTAACGTCTTGCGATTCATGAGACTTAGAGCAATATATAACGAACTGCGATATAACTGATTTACTTTCTATTTAGCTTGTGTTCAACTGATTTAACTTTAAACGCTATAGATTCACTCAACCTTTGTGTTGACTTTTTAAGCATGTTTATCTCAGGTAACTAGAAGTACGATTTGGCACGGAGTGGCATGGACTTTCTTCTTATAAAAAGAGTGTCTATTTCGTTATCATTCAACTAATAATGTAACTTTTATCATGTATTAACATAAACATCCCGTTGGGACCTCTATATGTAACTCTGATTTAAATAAATGAATGATAACAATTTTATTTAAAACGTCTCTTTTCGAGTCGTTTTCTATTTTCATGACGGTGATGCTTGAAGTAACACCCCAACTTATATTTCGCTGCGATTATCGAAAACGGGGGTGTTACAATTTTAAGATCTCTTAAAAATCAGTTTTACTTTGTACTCATATATATCCAACTTAACTTAATAATTGCATATATATCATTTCTAAACCTTCGTAATTGCATATATATATCCTTCTAAACCTCTAATATATCATATATATATCCTTCCAAAGGCTAAAAAATTACATATATATCCAACTTAACTTAATAATTGCATATATCTCATTTCTAAACCTTCGTAATTGCATGTATATCCATCTAAACCTCTAATATATCATATATATCAAAAAAATTATTTAATTTAACTTTAAACTCTAAATTATGATAATTATAATTTTAAAATTGTGACAAACATATTTATTTTAAGGGTACGATGTCCCAGGGTTCAAATGAATGACCAAAAACAATATATAAAGAAAATGTTTAACCTCACGAAAAAATTCATCTTATCTCATATCTAATACGAATATATGAAATAAATTATCAAATATATCATGGTTGTTATATATTATACATCACAGATAAAATATGTTTGCAATGAAAATGTTTGTACTACTGCCAACAAGTTTATAAATAAAGAAAAAATATATTTAAGAAATATTTTTTTATAATTATAATTGTTATGCATTCTAGAGTTGTAAATTAAAATAAATAGTTATTTGGATATATATGACATATTTAAAGTTTACGAAGGATATATATGTGATTCTAAGTTTAGATTGGATATATATGCAATTTTGCAGCCTTTGGAAGGATATATATGTAATTAAAAGTTTAAACTGGATATATATGCAATTTTAAGCTTTTGCAGGGATATATATGCAATTCCCCAATATTTTAAACATGAATTGGGATCCTCTCATGTTTTACTTGAACATGAGAGGTAATGTTGGGTTTGTTGTGAGTGGGACTTTTAAATTTTAAGGCAAAACCTTTAAAAGAGTACGCAATTATACGTGAAAATCGGTTTTACGTAATGAACAAAATTTTTGTCCAAATTTACACCTAAACTCCTGAAAACACCCTTAAAAACGCACTATTTGACTTACCCAGCCGGTTACAAGTTATTTCTATCAAATACCAATTTTGTTTAATTCCTCCTTCACGTTTTAATTCCACATGTACTTTTAGTGGGTGAATGGTCAAACCTAACCATATCACTACCTCTCTTTGTCATCTTTTCATCAATAATTCATCTCAACTTCTACTTTTTTAAACTTATATTACTGGTCTATGTCTAGTTATTTAATCCTCAAACCTCAATAGCTTTAATTTATGTATGTCCACTTATTCAAGCCATGTAACTCCTTCTTCATCCTCCTTCACGTTTTGTTGTAAATTCGCTCCATTCTCATCAAGATTGTGTATTTGATCCAGAAACAAAGATGCTTCTTTGATAGGATTCACTCTAGAGCCATCAAGGAATGTGATCATAGATGGTTGAGACGATGCACTACACGAAGATAGCCATAAGCATTTACTACCCAGCCGGTTTCACAATTACATGTCATCTCATGCCAATCAGGCGATTCACAATCTTGTTCTTTTATGGCCACTTGCATCACTTCCACTGTCCATGGTGGAAAGTAATTGGATTAGGGTTCATGGGGTAGGGTAAAGGGTAAATTGGATTATGTACTCGGTTCCATGTGGAAACTAAAAAAAAAAAAAAAGGGTACCGGTAAATTGTGATAATTCCCTGTGCAAATTGTGATAGATTTTCCGGATTACCGGGAAAATTGGATTATCAATAAAGCGAATTGCAGAAATGTAACAAAACCGGTTGCGAAGAGTGGGCTGTGATTGGGTACATGTGGAAACTAAGGTGCTGTTTGTTTGTTAAGAAGCTCTGAATCTGAATCTGATTCGCGAATCTGAATCTGAATCTGATGCGTAAATGTCTGAATCTGAATCACATAAGACCGTTTGTTTTTATTACACAAACACAAATACAAATATAAAAAGCAGTAACCACTCAAAAAGGATCTATCATAATAATAAAAAAAAAAAAAAAAAAAAAAAAAAAAAAAAAAAAAAAAACCAGTAACCACACAAACACAAACACAAATATAAAAACCAGTAACCACTCAAGTCGATCTATCATCAAAAAAAACCTTACCACTACCAAATCCAAATCGATCTATCATCAAAAAAAAAAAAAAAAAAAAAAAAAAAAAAAAAAACTCTCAATCAAAAAAGGATCTATCATCAGCAACCCAAATCCAAATCGATCTATCTCAATCAAAAAACTCGCAATCAAAAAAACTCCCAATCCAAATCGATCTATCTATCATCCAAATCGATCTATCATCAGCAACCCACATCCAAAAAAATCATTACTATCATCCAAATCGATGTATTGCTGTGATGCATGAAGATCTATAGAAAATGTTTTTCTGAGTTTGTGATAGAAGTCGCCGCTTCTATGTATTTTTTTTCATTCTTTTTCTGAGATTGTGGAAGAAGCAGGGGTGTTTTGAAGATAAGGGGGATGCAACGATCTTTTGTTTTTTGAAGGTTCAGAGGTATTAAGATTGCCCCTCCAAGTCTGGTCCAACTAGATGTTTCAGCCTCTGCCTGCATCTGAATAAAGAAAAAAACAAACGCTCTTTTTGGTGTTTTTCTCTGACCGAATCAGATGGTGTAGTCATTCAGACACTGTGAAGATATTTTTTAGAAAAACAAACACAACCTAAAAAAAAAAAAAAAAAAAAAAAAAAAAAAAAAAAAAAAAAAAAAAAAAAAACACTGCTGAGGTGGACAAAACCGGCTGGGTAACTCAAATAGTGCGTTTTTGAGGGTGTTTTATGGAGTTTAGGTGTAAATTTTGACAAAAATTTTGTTGGGTACGTTAAACAGATTTTCACGTATAATTGCGTATTTTTTTAAAGGTTTTGCCCTAAATTTTAATAAGTTATAGATCCCACATATATGACTCACTTTTTTTTTCACTCACAAAAATACTCAACATTATCTCTCATGTTCAAATTGAACATCAAAGGATCTCAATCCTTTAAACATATATGAATAAATTCTAAGTATTAAACTAATAATACTAAACTATTTGATAAATACTTAAAAATTTACTTTTAAAAAAGAAATAAAAATATTTGTTGATTTCATTAAGAAATTGCTAAACATAGCCATAAAGGTTATATTCAAGTTATTCAGACACATATTAACTGGTTGTACTTTCAATAATAAATGTCACCCTCTGAATTTAATCTCTCCCAACTCATTTTATATACCACAAGTTATGTACATTGAGTATTTGCTATATCATTCTACTCTTTACACCTACTTATCCTCCTACCCACATGAAAATATAACACATGTATTTCACTCATTATCTCACTTCATCTAAACCGTCAGATTTTCACATGTCATAATCCTGAAAGTAGGAGGATAAGTAGAAATGTTTAGTAGGAAGAAATACAAATTCTCTATGTACATTTTCGTTTCTTAAACGCAACCCTTAGGGCTATGTTCACCAAAACACGTTTAGCTATCTACACTATATATAAAGCACGGATAATTTTTCTTGAAAATTAAAACTTACAAACGAGTAATTTGTTATATAACCAATGTATCATTGATTAAAAATGGTAACAATATCTATCACTAAATTCAGGGTCGTCTCGTGGTTTTCGATGGGCATAAGCAACAACAACAAAGAGGCCCTATTATACTTGTAAATTAAAGAGAAATTACATATAACTTAAATTATATGACTCATATATGTTTAATATTATACATATTTATATGCAAAATTAATAAAAATATAGGCCCTTTTAAGTGAATACCATGTGCGACGGCATATATTGCACACCCCTCCGAGATCTCTCTGATTAAATTAATCGTTTAAATATTGTTTCATCCTAAAACTTTTATCATTTTTCTTCTTCTTTTTTTCTCGCAATCACTACAAATTAAACCCGTAAGTGCTGCATCAAGGGTCACACCGAACTACAAGTTTGCAATTATAATTATTTGCCGGTATAATCCATCGCTTTGCAAGGTGTTTGTCTAGTACTAGAAAACTACTGCAATTAACTACATGTATGCAAACTTAAAAGTATTTACGTAAAACTTATACAAATGAAAGAATAATATGATTAAATTTTGAACGCAAAGTTAAAAATATATTTGTAAAACATTAAAGAAGGAAGAATATCATTAAATTTTGAAATTAGGGACAGTTTCCGTAAGTTAAGGTAATGACAGTGATTATCTATCAAACTTGTCACATAGGGATAGCTTTCGTTAAGTAAAATAACTTTCGTGGAGTATTTGTGTAACTTTCAGGGATAGTTTTCATAAGTTTTACAAATGAGCAATTATGATATGCTAATTTTTCTAGGTATATTTTTGGTTTCAAGTATTACAAACAACGATACACTTGTTAAAATACATTGTTGTTAACCTAAAGACATCTATTTCGTGATATCATTCCAAAAAAGTGCCCACTTTCATAAATTTTATAAATCGGTAGTTATGAACTTATGATATGCTAATTTTTCGATTGTATTAGTTATCATCAAATTTTTCTTGGTGCAAAGTACATGGCCACGCCAACCTTTTCAATAAGAAAAGAAGGGCTTTAACTAGTTTGTTTATGTGTAACTGTGGGCTTAAACTCCGTGGATCCTTTTTTCTTTCTTTTTTTTTTTTTTTTTCTTTTTTTTAACGGAAACTAAGTATTATACAATATATATATACCATAAATATATCTCACATGTCATACGAAGATACGCTGAACTTGAACCCATAACCATTTGATTTAAGAGCTTCTCGCACAATATGAAATACTATTAGGACACAACCCAGACTAATCAGTCATATGTTCGGAAACCATGGTTGAAAGGGAAAAGTTTAATATGACACTTGTTGAAGTAAAACCTTGCGGGTAGGTTCGACTTCTGTAAAGTATCCTTCAGAATTCTCCTCCGGACTTCTTGAACTCCTACACACAAGAAAGAACCTATTAGAAAGGGTCCCGAGGCCGAAGCCCCGGGGACCACCCTCCGACGGTCAAGTCAGTACCTCCGGTTCTAGAGGATTTAGTATGAGTGTGTAATGTACTGTATGTGTGTGTGAGATGTGAAATCAGAGAGAACAATATAAATGAGATATGAGTAGTATATATAGAGAGAGAAAAGAGGTAGGTACCAAATGGTACCTCGATACCTGTGCTGCGTCGGGAAAGAGCGTGCCGACCTATACTTAGTCTAGGTGCTAGGTGTCAGACCACGTGGGAGACACAATCCCGTAATATCTGGGATGTCAGTGGTTGATGGGACTGGTCACTGTAAATGGCGGCGGTCCGCTCAGTAGGTGTGTCCGGAGATGAGATGCTAGTCCGGACGAAATATGACGTCCGGTAATATGGTCATGGTCCGGACGAGACATGTCGATCGGTTAAAATCAACGTGTAATTATTTCCTAGGAAACACAAGTGAAGTATGTGTAACCCGGTTCGTTATCCCCGATGAAGGATGAATGGAATTTGTGAGATCGGGTTTGTGAATCGTGTTTGAAATATAAAAACGGAGATATTTTGGATTTTGATTAAATACCCTACAACTACGGGAAGCATAAATAGGCTAAGGGAAACTTAAAAAGCATAAGATACAAGTCTACAAAACGTAACAAATAACGAAATTAAAAACGGGAAAACGCGAGACTTAAAACGTGAAATCTAAAAATATTAATCCTAGGAATATCAAATTAATTTTCCTACGTTCTAAATTACAAAAGAAAATTTTGGAAAAAAGAATTGTATTTTTTGACTTTTTAATTATTTATTATGAATTAAAACTAATAGAAACTAATTAAATGATTTAAAAATAGTAAACTGATTTGGAAAATTATGAAATTTTGCAGAAAAATCTTAAATGAAATTATAAATCTATGAAAAATGAAATTCGAACTTATCTAAACCTTAATAAGCTGTTTGTGTGAAAAAGCAGTTTTAAAAAGCACTTAAAATAAGCACTTTAGCACCAAAATTCTCCAAAAGCTCAAAATCAGATTAACATGCTAATATGAACTTGAAACAACTTAAAAAGACTAAATAAGCACTCAGATTATGCCAATAAGAACATGAACAGTTGCAAAAATTGTGCAGTGACAAATGATAAAACTCCCTACTTTAAGCTGATCTAAAAGCTAACTAAAAGCTCCTTAGGAGAAACCAAAGGCAGATTCAAGAAGCTAGTACTAGAGACTATTCCCAAACTGAAAATGCCCAATTTTAATGATCAATTGCTTATTCAATTAAGCTAAAGAACATATGCACTTGGGACAAAAATCTGTTGCAGGCTAACACAGTCCTAATGTGGAGATTTGCAGACTAATTATCAGCTATTCAATAAGCTATAAATTGGAATCCCAGCTCAAAACCTTAAAACCACTACTATAAACTATTCAGAAACCAATTATCAAGCTATAAGCACAAGATGATAAGCTAATTCAGAGCACACAAAAAGCTGATAAAAGCAGCTCTTGTGCAGATCTGCACAAATGGAACTGATGCAGCAGGTTAGATTTTTTGCACTTAACTCTTTCAATCCTCAATGAAATGGTACCAAAACCTGCAATATCACTTAACTCACTAATTTGAACTTGAAAATACCAAAAATACTTGCCTAGATAAGCTCAGCTTATACTGAGCTTATAAAAACAGTTTGAGACCTTAATTTTGAACTTAGTACCTCAAAGTCTCTAAACTCCTCAAATCATCTTCTAATCTAAATAAAACAGCTTATCTAGCCTCTATTAAACTTAACCAAAACTAATCTAAAAGCACTTGAACAGTAGCAAGCTCTTAAAACCACAGCATGAGTTTAAACCAAACACCCCTTTTAAAAACTGTTTATGAACTGTCAAACTAGAAACCACCAAATAAAACCATTAATCTATTTAACTACTGATTACCTAACTTTTATATCAACTAAAAAGCAATCTACAAGCACTAAATTCAGCAGAAACTAGATTAAGCTAAAATGACTATAAAATGGTAAAATGAGCAATAATGAGTACTAGTAGCTGAAAACAAGTAATGAGGCAATAAATCAACACAAGTAAGCTAGATAAGCAGTAAAACACAAATAAGCACTAATTTAAGCAGATGAACAGTACTTTGACTTTGGTTGACCAAATAAGAAAAGGGATAATTACTAAAATAGCCCGATTGCCCAAGTGCTAAGAGTATCTGTCCCGATCTCAAAAAATTCCCCCCTTAGCCCAAGGGCAACCGTATATTCACGTATTGTACGGTAGTGTATTTTGGGCAACTTTTATTTGTTGGGCAACCGTATACTTTACAGATGGTTTTTTGGTCATTTCAAAAATTTTACACTGTTCACTGCTTTCATTACTGTTCATACCGTATTCGAAAATAAAAATTTAAAAACAAACAGCATCTCCTCTATACACTTCTTCCCTCCATCTCGTTTCACAGTCACGGTCAAAAAAAATAAACTGGGTTTATGTTCGCGCTTGTTTATCTTGTTACACTATTATTTCAATCTCCAATCTACTACCATTGTTTTCCCTGATTGTCATCTGAAAACTGAGTAACTGTTCATTGAACAGTGTTCCAATAAAATCATTTAACACCGTCGATTGTTTGTTTGATTCGAAAAAATGTGGTATAATATGGTATGTACAGCGTATTACGAATCTTTATTACATTTGTTTTGTATCGTTATTGATTTTTGTTTATCTGGTATAATATAGTGTTGTTTGTTTGTTTATGCATTTATGTGGATTATGATTTGATTTTTGTTTTGGGATGTATTTGATAAGCCACGATTTTGGGTTGTATCTGATACGCCATGCCTGATTCAAATAAGGTCATAAGCAAAACACCCTATTCTTATGGTCCAACACTAAGTGGTTGTAGTTAAGTTGTAATCATCTGAACTGTGTATGATAGTGTTTACTTTGGCTGTATACATGTGTTCAAACTTATTTTGTTATGAATTGTATGTTCTGAGTTAACATATTTTTTTCTTTTAGGACTATGAAGCTAAACTAATCATTAGTAGCAAACTCAACTACTTTTGGATGATAAATCGGAAATTAGACGCAAAACGACGGAACTTGTTTAGGAGTACATGCTTTGGAAAATGGTTGGATTTGTTATACTTTGAACATGAAACACACCTCATTGACTATATGGTACGGAAACAAGAAGAGTGGACGAGTCTCATTATGATATGCCCTTTATCTATTACCTAGATGGACATACTCTGCATTTTGGTCGTCCTGAGTTTTGTCTAATGACGGGGTTGCGGTTTGGAAGTGTGAGCTTTGAGTTATACACTTCTGGTGCTCTCAAATTTCGTGATAGGGTGTTTCCTGACAAGCGAGGTTTGATTGTAACCAACTTAGACCTTATTGGTGTCATCGAGGATGAAGAGCAGTTTCGCAAGCTATGTGATGAAGACGCAATACGGATATCTCTTTTGTTAGTCTTAGAGGTGATCTTTATGGGTCGTTTATTGACATCCCAAGTTGATGACACATTGATGAGGTTGGTTGAAAACCTAGAAGCTTGGAATGCATTTCCGTGGGGTGAACATATTTGGACCCATTTATATGACCAACTTCATAATGTAATGGATAAGCACACGGATAACCACCTTTTAGTATTGAAGAAAAACCCAAAATCTGTTCCGACCTATACTTTGTCTGGATTTGTATTTGCTTTCCAGGTTTGTATTTATTTTTATTAATAATATATTTTTCAGCCGAACATTTTGATGGACTGATTGATATGTTTGTGTTTTACAATTTGTTTAGATTTGGATACTCGAGTCTTTTGAAAGATCTGAACGTTGGTGGAGTAAAGACCCTAATGTGATTCCAAGAGCTATTGCATGGTCTATGAAGTCACCATTCAAAAGAAGCGACCGTTCCTACCTTTTTTCAGAGGTCACTATTTTTTTCTATTTGTATTTACGTAAAATAAATTGTTGAATCCCTGTTGAGCAATGATCTTTTTTTCTTTTTCTTGAATTGAAACAAAATTAATCACTACGCCGAATATAATGAATAATCTTAAGGAGAGCAATGAACACACATAGGAAGGAGCCTGTTTTTTTTGTACTATCCCTTATGCTTCTTTCTAAGTTGCAGAACCAAATCATCTATGGCATCCTGTCTCTCTTCCGGAGTATACATTTCTCTTTCCTCCTCCCGAGTTTGCATTGTCTTTTTCTTTCCAACTTGTAGGATCGACGCCTTGATTGATCTTTGAGCCAATAAAAATCTCTGTATGACAAACTTATATTTATGCGGAAACTAAATATAAGATTGTGAAGAAGACAATGACTAATGAACTATGATCCTAGAATAAGTGTAACTAGAATAACTGTAATACGACTAAAAAATAAGCAACGACCAGCAGCAATAAACACTGCCAGCAGGAACACACCAAAGCTACCAGCAGGATTGCACTTGCGCAGCAGCAAGATTAAGTAACCAGAAGCAACATCTTTAAAGCAAACATTTCCAGCAGCAACCTCTATATAAAAGCAGCAACATAATATAATCATCTCCAATTAAGCTGGTTACCATGTAATTCTCTTGATCTTGACTGCTACTATGACAATGTGTACATCAAATCACTTAAGTTTCATACTATTCTCATCACTTCCAGGTGTGTTATCTCCTGTGAGAGGTGAATCATTGAAAATTAATGGATTTGATGTCTCTTTACCAATAGCCATCACTACTGGAGTAGCCAATGTTTTTGTGTGTAAGACCATGGTACATTGATAACCATATGATTTTTAGTAAATCATCAACTATAAACGGATTTGACTTGTCTTTACCTGTAGCCGTTTGCTCAGGACTAGCCAATTCTTGGTTACAGCAGAACCTTGGTGAATTGAGTACCAAATATGGTTTTCAAACTGCCTTTACCACAAGCCATATGCATGTGGGCTAGCCAATTCTTAGGAAATCCAACTTTATTGTGATCTTCTTTGTATTCAAGGGTTGCCATAGTGTTGAATCAGGGATTGAGATGTGCAAATAAGAAGGAATGAGATGTGCAATTGATTTGAGAGACTGCGGTTATTTTGGGAGAGGAATTTAATATTTAGTTCGTGAATACGGTTTCCAAATTTAGCAGATCTAAATTCTAAATTTCTCGCGTAAACTTTGACTAATTTGAATTTAATTTATTCCCAAAATTAATCCCCCAAATTCTTAAACGTCCGCAGCAATGAAGTCAAGCAGAGTACCTTTGACTAAAAAACACTACCAGCAGCAACGTTAAGTCAACCGGCAGCAATGAGATGGTCAATCGGCAGCAATGAATGATGTGTGACTAACGTCAAATCCCCAATTAACTCTAAACCAACCCAACATTTAATTCCATTAACCTCCCCTTAAGGCTATATAATCCCTTGAAAAATCAATCACAAAGAGTTGCTTGCAAATGAAGTAGATTTGACAATGGGGTTAACACAACCAAGAGTATCTGACAATAATCACAATCAATAGTTGTATTCAGTATCTAATGAACTTGAAGCTGCACTATCTTCAAAAGTCAACATTAGGCGCACAAAGTTACTTGTGAGATATAATTGTCGTTCAAACAGTTGTAAGGTTACATATTTTATTTGTCCCCGTTTATTTATAGGAGTCGAATACACGTTTAGATCTCAAGCCGAATACACCGGAGTACGAGTCTTCATGGTGGATACAGAGCCAAGAATTCTTCCAAAACTACGTTCCCAGGGCTGCAGCCATATCCAATTACACCCTCTTCGATGCTTATCTTAACAGGTTGTCAAAGGCACGCAAACGGGTCAGTGAGTCGTTGAAAGTAAATTCCACTCAACGTAGGGCTGGTAATAGTTCACCAACCAAGAGGCTTAAGGACCGTGTCCTTGCTGAGCTTAATGGCCAAGTATTGAAACTTGAGATTATTATTGAGGTTGCGTTTTATTCAGCTTACTATGTCAATAGTATGCACTCTGTATATACGGGTTTATAATACATGTTATAATATTACAGGTTCTTGCTCGTGAGAGACCTGGCGGACTGCAGGTACATTTCAAAAAAAATATGAGTACCTACTTTGACATCCACCCTGTATTTTTTTACAAAAAATATAATGATTTGACAGGAGAAACTGGATATTGAGTCACATTTTCCTAACACGAGTTCTGAATTTTGCCATTCACTTAATAAATTTTACATGAAATTGATTGCCTTGCCTGATTCTGACGAAGAACTAGCTCAGGTACAATACGTTATTCCAAATTATCCGTATACCCGATTTATAGCGTAATATTATTTGTGCGGCATATGTAATCCACAATATCCTGTTGCAGGAGTATCTTATTCAAGAGGAATTGAGATGGGCGTTGGCAGAGGAAGAGAGGTTGCAGTTAGAAGAAGAGAAGATGATGGCAGAAGATAATATGAAAAGACAGGAAGCGGCTAAGAGGTTGCGCTTGGAAGAAGAAAACATGTTGAAGATGGAGGAGGAGAAGAAGAAACGCAGAATATCGTTTCTGAATTCGAAACACTATCAAAGATATTTGGCTCGGTTACCACCGAGCAAGAGGCGAAATTATTTGGAACCTGATTCGAAATCAGAAAATGCGGAAAAGGTTATAGTTAGCATTAAGAAACACGGCCCTGACGTTAATAACCCACGTACCGCTGAATTGCTGACAAGAGTTCAACCTTGGGTTGAGGTATTGCCATGATCTAAAGTTGGTTTACATTTTCTTTTGTTACCTCTTTTACATTATATGTTATAAATTTACCCACGTTTGTAGGATCTATCTCGATGGTTCCATACCGTGGAAAATGTCTGGCTCACCGATGAGGCGAAAAGTGTACCGCTTTTAAGGGGTCATTTAAGCCCGAAATCGTATTTATTTGATCAAATATTGCCCTAAATCGTTCCTTTTGTCATTTTAGGTACTTTTGAGGAGAAATCTGGAAAAGGAGGCATTTTGGACGTTTTTGGAGCATAAAAGTGAGGAAAACGGCAAAGTCTCAAAATTGTGCTGAAAGTCACCTTTGACGGCGTCAACATTAACTCCAGACGGCGTCATGCCTTGGCAAGAAAAGTTGGATGTGAAATTTACTCATGACGGGCCAGTGAGTTTGCATGAGAATTCTGACGGCGTCACGCTTTAACTAAATCAAGGGCGTCACGGCTTAAATCATAAGGGGACGGCGTCACGTTTAGGATCCGACGGCGTCAAGCCTTGATAAGCCAGAATGGATTTTTGAAGAGCTAAAGAGGGACGGCGTCAAGATGGTCATCCGGGAACCCTAAAAGCGGCGAGGTGACGGCGTCACAATGCATAAGGTGACGCCGTCAGATGTCAAAGTCTATATATAGTTTTCTAATTTTTTGTCATTAGGGGAGAGCTTAGTGTGTGGAATTTTGGGATAAAACCCTAAGACGATTTTAGCTACTTTTTCAGGGCTTATTGCCTTGAGATCTTCCATGTTTCATTGAAAGATAAGTTATCAATTAATCATTCAATATGTCTATGTGTTGTTTGATTCTATCTTATGCTTGTCTTTTGTTTAACATGTTAGGCTAATTTTATCTTGTGTTTGCTTAGATCTAATGAAACCTAGCTATTGATTATTGGTTGTTAGTGTGTTGTTAGTTGTATTGGATGATTGTTTATCTATGTTAGGCTTAAGAAAACTGGCTAACTTCCTATTCGGTAACTTGCTTGAACGTCTTAAGAAACATGAACCAAACGCGTACTAAAGGTTTTTATGGTTGTATTTAATGCACAAGCGAATTCTAGTGATCCCATGTTAGGAGCTTCCTAGCCGGCTCGACATAGGAGTGAAGTAGGAGCTTGTAGAGTTTGGGGAAGTAAGTACGCCACCCCACGAATGGTATTAAGGAATACACCCGTCATCCACGCGACTAATACACACTAATTAACCGGTAAAAGATAGTTAGGGAGTAAGGAAATCTAAGTAAACACATTTCTCTACACATAAGTTTCTCACCACTTTTCATTTTTGTTATTTTATTTTATTTGCATTTGTAGTAATTTGGGTTAGTTGACTAGCAACTAATTCCGCCCACTCCTTCAAAACCCGAGATTTTACTTGCTTTCATAAAATTATAAAAACATAAAAAGAATCTTCCTCAACCCTTAGACCTAATTAGAGTAGCCTTTCACACCTAACGAACACTATTCCCTGTGGAGAACGATCAATCCCCCGTACTTACCACTACACTATACTACATCGGTCAGGTACACTGCCTGGTGGGGTTGTAAGCCTCTTGAGATCCCTCGAGAGGTAAAACCTGTTGTAAGGTTGCAAAACCCACGCATCAAGTTTTTGGCGCCGTTGCCGGGGAATAGTTATTGTTTAGGTTGAATTTTTATTTCTATTAGGTCTACTCACTAGATTCCTTTCTAGTGAGATTTTTATTTTATTTTTCTAGGTTTTCTTTAGTCTATCTATTTTCTTCGTGTCTTTGTTCGTAACCATTACCGTCCGACATCATGGAAGATGGTAATATCTTTAACCTCCACAACCCACCACCACCTCCTAGAACCCGCACTTTAGGAGGATATTCCCTAAGTTTGGATGATGACCCCCCTAATCTTAGAATCACTAGGAGCCGAAGCTCGATAAAGACTCTTGCCACACCCTATGCTGAACCCGAAAGGGAAATGCATAAATTAAGGCGACTCCACCAAGCGGCTGAACCATCCACGATCAATTTTGATGATGCCCTCTCCGAGGAAGAATCCAATCATCATTCTACACCTCCTAGCCCTCAACCCAATTACGATATGGAAGTTCCCGAAATCCCAATCCCCAAATGTCTCAAGGACTACTCTTCTCCCACCCCTCGTGGTTTTTCCAATGCTATCGTTTTTCCAAATGAACACACGGATGGGGTCTTGCGTGCAACTGATATTTGGCTGGTCCAAAGTGTATGCAAGTTTCACGGATTGAAAACTGAAGATCCAATCCAACACATCAAGGACTTCCTGAAAATAGTGGATACCCTCCACACGGACGGAGCCACTAGAGATACCTCCCGGTTGCGATTCTTTCCCCTTACCCTTCATGAAAGAGCCGGAGACTGGTATAACCAACTTCCTTCCGAATCCATCTTCACATGGGAACAGCTTATCTCAAAATTCTATGAGAAATTCTTTCCCATAGGAAGAACTTCAAAGTTGAGAGACGAAATCCTCCGCTTCCATGTTGGACCAGCAGAACCTATTCACAAGTCTTGGGTTAGATTCAAGGATCTAATTAGACAGGTCCCTCATCATGGCATTGAACTCTGGCTTCTTGTCCAAATCTTTTATGACAGTGTCTCCAAAAATGACCAATTGGGCATTAATAATTCATCAAAAGGAAAAATAGCCAAATTAAGCGTTGAGGAAGGATGGAATAGAATTGAGGAATACGCGAATGATCAAGACGATACCTGGGATGAACCCGATTCGATCATGAGCGTTTCCAAGATCATGAAAGAGCCTCTTTTTGCTAGCCGGGTGAGTAGATTGAATGATCAGGTATCTTATCTAGACAAATCGCAACCAACTAAGCGGTTATCAAACCCATACTTGATCTGTGATCAATGTGGTGGCCCGCATGAAGTAGAGGAATGCGAGGATGGTACCACCACCGAACAAGCATGCTTGTCAAGCCACGACATCTTCGATGATCCTTCGCTCTTAACTTTCTACCAAAACAATGATTTCACCCCCTGGGGAAATCTTGTGAGAGAAGGGGGAGGAGGAGAATATCCTGACTACAAGGCTAGGAGCACTTTTGAGGATGATCTTGGGCACTTCACGTTTGAGAAGAATCTGCAGCTAAGTGGTCTCGACAACCTCGTCACTAGCCAACAAAACGACGTGAAGGCCAAATTCGCAGAACTCAACGCCATTCTCGACGGCCTTGGCGAACCACAAAGAGATCCTTTACTCGCCATCACCACTCGTGCTGGAACAACTACTAAGGATCCACCCTACCCAGCTCAACCATCTAACGCCATGGAACCCAACACCCCTCATGAGGAGAACGATAATGTGAACGACGAAAATCCCGAGCAAACCCCTCCGGTAACTCCATCCTCACCTACTCCTGCCAAACAGCCCCTTAAAGTCCCATACCCATCTCGCCTCAAGAATCAAAAGGTCGAAAGTGATAATAAAAGATTCTTGTCATATTTAAAGAATTCGGTCGTCACCATACCCCTTCTTGATGCATGTTATCATATGCCCAAATATAGTACATACTTCAAGAGGCTGCTCACCAACAGGAAAGGGCTCGAGGGTCTTGTAACCTTAGGAGAAGAATGTTCTGTGGTGACTCAACGAGGGCTACCAAAGAAGGTGGACGACCCAGGTAGTTTCACCTTGCCCTGTTCAATTGGATCTCTTTCAGTCAAAAATGCCTTAGCCGACTTAGGAGCAAGCATCAATCTTATGCCGCATTCCCTGTTCCGCAAGCTAGGGTATTCTGGGTTGAAACCAACCCGTATGAGCATCCAACTGGCCGATAGATCAGTCAAATACCCCTTGGGAATATGCGAGAATGTGCTGGTTAAGGTAGGGAAGTTTAAATTTCCAGTTGACTTCGTCATCCTAGAAATGGAAGAAGATGATCTTGTGCCCATCATTCTAGGAAGACCCTTCCTTGCAACTTCTCGTGCTGTTATTGATGTTCATGACGGCAAACTAACCTTACGAGTGGGGGCCGATAGCTTAACCTTCGACATCAAGGACACAATGAATCTTTCTCTCGAAGCAGATAATCAACTGTATTTCATTGAAGAAATCGATGAACTATCCGACGAGATTGATAATTGTGTAGATGAACAGGTGGAAGCTGGTTGGTTGCGAGATGAAGCTTTCTTACCCATCTTAGAGGAGGAGAAGGCTATGGATGTGAATGCAGTCTCCTTCTATCCCAGACAAGAAATCGAACAGCTTGAGCTTCGTAAACCCGAGAACAAACTTAAACCTTCCATCATCGAGCCACCCACGTTAGAACTCAAGGAACTCCCGAACAACCTTGAATATGCCTTCCTTCATGGAGAAGATCAACTTCCGGTAATCATAAGCTCCTCCTTGAAAAGTGAACAAAAAGATAAACTCTTAGGAGTTCTAAAAAAATATAAAGGGGTTATAGCATGGAGTGTAGCCGACATCAAGGGGATTGACTCTACTTTCTGCACACATAAAATCCTCATGGAGGAAGATTATAAACCCTCCGTGCAGCCTCAAAGGCGAGTAAATCCCAACATAAAGGAAGTTGTAAAGAAGGAAGTCATTAAGCTCCTAGATGCAGGACTAATTTACCCGATTTCAGACAGTCCATGGGTAAGTCCTGTACAGGTTGTACCAAAAAAGGGAGGAATGACGGTGGTGAAGAACGATAAGGATGAGTTAGTACCTCAACGAACAGTAACTGGATGGCGTGTGTGCATCGATTATAGGAAGTTGAATGATGCAACCCGAAAAGATCATTTCCCTCTCCCATTTATCGACCAAATGTTGGAAAGGTTAGCAGGGCATGAGTACTACTGCTTCCTAGATGGGTTCTCAGGGTATTTCCAAATCCCTATCGCTCCTGAGGACCAAGAAAAGACCACGTTTACATGCCCTTATGGCACCTTCGCCTACAAGCGAATGCCCTTTGGACTATGTAACGCCCCCGCCACTTTCCAGCGCTGCATGACGGCAATCTTCCATGAGTTAATGGAAGACAGCATGGAGGTCTTTATGGATGATTTTTCAGTCTTTGGGAACTCTTTTGATCGCTGTCTTGCTAACCTAGAGAAAATGCTCAAACGTTGTGAGGAGACCAACTTAGTACTAAACTGGGAAAAGTGCCACTTTATGGTAAAAGAAGGGATTGTGCTGGGGCACAAAATTTCAGGAAGTGGAATCGAAGTAGACCGGGCAAAAATTGAAGCTATATCTAAACTTCCCTATCCAACAACTGTCAAGGCAATCCGTAGTTTTTTGGGTCATGCTGGCTTCTATAGGAGATTCATTAAGGATTTCTCAAAGGTAGCCAAACCGATGACTCAGTTACTCATGAAGGATGCCCCGTTCGACTTCTCTCAAGAGTGCAAGGACGCATTCGATCTGTTGAAGCAGGAACTTACCCAAGCTCCAATTATGGTTACCCCTAACTGGGAGTTACCCTTTGAAATCATGTGCGATGCTAGTGATTATGCTGTTGGAGCAGTATTAGGCCAAAGGCTTAACAAACACTTTCAGCCAATATACTACGCTAGCAAAACCATGAATCCTGCTCAAGAAAACTACACTACCACTGAAAAGGAATTACTAGCCGTGGTATTCGCTTTTGATAAATTTCGCCAGTATCTTGTCCTTTCTAAAACGGTTGTTTTTACGGATCATTCAGCTATTCGATATCTTTTCGCTAAACAGGATGCTAAACCACGGTTACTTCGTTGGATCCTATTATTGCAAGAGTTCGATGTTGAAATTCGTGATAAGAAAGGAGCAGAGAATCTTGCGGCTGATCATCTCTCTCGTCTCGAAAACCCCAGCCTCGCTGAATCTGACAAGAGTGAGATTCGGGAAACATTTCCTGAAGAGCAGCTCATGTTAATAAATGATTCTGAACCTTGGTATGCGGATTATGCTAACTACCTGGCAAGTAGAGTAATCCCTGAGCATATGAGCAGGCATGAAAAAAAGAGGTTCTTTAATCAATTAAAGTACTACTTTTGGGATGAACCCTTCTTATTTCGAAGATGTCCAGATCAGGTAATCAGGCGTTGTGTTTCGGAAAGAGAGGCTGTCAGAATTATGAAAGAATGTCATGCGGGTCCATCAGGAGGACATCACGGAATAAGCACTACTGCACGAAAGGTCTTCGACGCGGGATTCTATTGGCCTACAATATTTCGTGATGTGAAGGGAATGATACAAACGTGTGACGCATGTCAAAGAGCTGGGAATATCTCTAGGAGGGATGAAGCCCCACAGAATTATATACAAGTTTGTGAGGTTTTTGATGTCTGGGGAATTGATTTCATGGGACCATTCCCATCTTCTGGAGGGAATGAATACATCTTGGTGGCCATTGATTATGTTTCGAAATGGGTGGAAGCACAAGCCCTTAGGACTAACGACGCTAGGGTAGTCATTCATTTCTTAAAGAAATTGTTCGCTAGGTTCGGAATTCCGAAGGCTCTTATTAGTGACAGGGGAACCCATTTTTGCAATTCACAAATGGAGAAAGTCATGAAAAGATATGGAGTCTCTCACCGATTCTCCACCGCTTACCATCCTCAAACCAACGGTCAAGTCGAAAACACTAATAGAGCCATAAAAAGAATATTAGAGAAAACAGTTAATCAAAACAGAAAAGATTGGTCTTTTAAGCTCGATGAGGCTTTGTGGGCATTTCGAACCGCCTATAAGACGCCAATCGGGACAACCCCGTTCCGTATGGTATATGGCAAGGCATGCCACCTCCCAGTAGAACTGGAACACAAAGCATATTGGGCACTTAAGGCTTGTAATTTGGATTATACAGTTGCGGGAACAAATAGATTCTTACAGCTCCAAGAGCTTGATGAGTTGAGATTAGAGGCTTATGAATCTTCCATCACATACAAAGAGAGGGCGAAAAGATGGCATGACCAACGGATTAAGAGACCCAAGGAGTTTTCAGAAGGAGACAAGGTCTTATTATATAATTCTCGCTTAAGGCTATTTCCTGGGAAACTTAAATCTAGATGGTATGGACCTTTTACCGTAAGGAGCTCCTCTAAAACCGGAGCCGTTGTATTAATTGACGACGAGGATAGAGAATTCACTGTGAACATTCAACGAGTCAAGCATTATCAAGAGAATGGTAATGAAATGATCAATGAGGAAGACATTACTTTTGATGAAGAAGTCACGTAATGTACGTGACTTTGAGTCTAGCTACAAGACTCGTTAATAAAGAAAGGCGCTTCTTGGGAGGCAACCCAAGCTTTATTTGTTTTATTTGCTTTGTGTGTTTATTTATTTGTTTGTTTGATTTTATTTGTTTCCGTATGTGTGTTTAATTTTTATTCTTATTGATTCATGTTCAAAACTAATTTGTGAAAATGCTTTATTTTGTTTTTAACTTCGTCTTAACTACATATAAAGGTATTTTGCAAAAGATAAGTGTAAGGGAAATCTAAATTGGTTTATTAGAACACATATGAACATGAATCGTAATAATAATAAATTAACACACATATCCGTATTTGTTTGAGTCAAATGCTTGTATTGAGTCATAATGATGTTTTGCAGGATTTCCAGGAAGTAAGGTAAAGGTTTTTCCAGAAATTTTCCGGAAACTTAAAACGAGAATTTTTGTCAGGTCATTTCTGACGGCGTCAGGTGTTATAACCTGACGGCGTCAGATTTAATTTCCAGAAATTTTTGAAAATTTTGTTTTCATAAAAAGTTTTTATTAAAATCTCCAACTTATAATCTCCAGGAATCTGCAAAGTTATCATTCCACAAGCATTATATCCTTATATATAGATTTTATCCCGCCGATGTTATGCAGGTTTTCGTGTTTGTTTTCTCAGGTTCAACAGGTTATTTTGGACAAGGAAATGTTTTGAATCAAGCTTATGGCGATGCATTAGTCATGGAGCTTCAACATTCTCTTTGGAGGAAGATTTAACCGTGTAATTTCATTATCCAACGAGCGAATCAGGGGAGTATTTGATTTCATTCTTTTACTTTATGCTTTTACATCTTGTTATTTGAACATTGGGGACAATGTTCATCTTAAGTGTAAGGGGAGGGTAAAAGTACGATTTTAGAGAATACAATTGCGCTTGATTTTTGTTTGTTTGATGGTAGATGTGTAATAAAACTGAGAGAAATACTTGTTAAGGTAATTTTAGTGCCAAATTTAAAATTTTTTAAACATATAGGAGTGAAACTTTGATCTTAATGAGCGTCTCACGGATAGGAATTATATGACTAGCACAAAAACCGTACCACTAAAAATTTTTTCCACCCCCAAATATGTGAGGTTCGCCCCTAGAATTGGTAGGAAAAGCATTTATGCTATGATGTGTGTACCGGTAGCACTTAGATTCTAGAACTTGCGTTAGGACCATTCCAAGGCCACAAGTGAGACTACATTCGTGTAGTTAGATTTACTACATGATAAGAGGCATTAGGATTAACCCATTGTTTTACACCTGTGTTTTTGTTATAATTACTTTGGCTACATTGGTCAAGTAATTCTCCCACACCCTTTGCGTTGTACTCATTTTTAGTACACGATACCCCTAGTACACCCCTCAGAGCCTATCTTTTCGTTTCGACCTTTAAGCATTTTACTTAAAGGAAGAATTTGTTACACCCCACTAAAATGTACACCCAAATCGCCTTAGCCTACCTTGTATGTACTCATCTTTAGTGCATTATTGTTACAACATTTGTTTAAAACCCAAGTTAATTATCTAATTGATTACATGGTTGCTAAGTCGAGTCATATCCTTGTACATATTGTTTTGGGACGATTGGGACTCGTGGGTAAAGTACTAGTGTAATGGAGTAATGGGGAAGAACATCATTTATTACCCCCATATGTGCTAAATGTTTTAAAAGTACTCCAAGTTTTTCAATTATCTTAATTCGAGTCATTAGAATAGTTATTTGTAAAGTTATGTAAAAGTTCAAGTGTAAGGGGATGCAACGCCCCTATGATGTATTATTTTGGATGGTAGGGCAAGAGTGTATGCAAAAAAAAAAAAAAAAAAAAAAAAAAAAAAAAAAAAAAAAAAAAAAAAATCGAAAAAATCAAGAAAAATACAAAAAAATGAGAAAAAGAAAAGTAGAAAAAAACATACGGACTACCATCCCGTTTCATTTTATGTTTATTTTATGTTTATGTTTTGTTATTTTCTTTCATTAGCTTAAGATCGAGTCTAGTCTTGGCTTAGCAACGTTGTATAGTACATGTAATTGATCAAGATTTTTAACTCGCCACCAGTAAAATATCCTTTATCCAACCAAACCGTGTTTTCCTTTTCCCTACACCTAACGTTATAACCCATTTAAAAGCCCTCTTTGATAGTTTATCTTAGGTGCTTACGCCTAGTGGAGGAGGTTTTCGATCCTTTCCCAAGCCTATGGTAATCTATTTGCTATGACAGGTAGTGAGAGATATTTTCCGTTTTCATTTATGAGATTTATTTTGATGACACTTGAGAGATGTGAGTATCTAAACACTACTTGTGAGGTGCTAGTATATAATCTCCGTGCTTATTATGATTGAAGTGGAACGATTATTTGTTGTAATTACTTTTATGTTTGCATTAAATGACCCCTAACTTGTATTTTGATTAGAATAAAAGCGCATTTGCTTGAGGACAAGCAAATCTCAAGTGTAAGGGTATTTGATGAGGCGAAAAGTGTACCGCTTTTAAGGGGTCATTTAAGCCCGAAATCGTATTTATTTGATCAAATATTGCCCTAAATCGTTCCTTTTGTCATTTTAGGTACTTTTGAGGAGAAATCTGGAAAAGGAGGCATTTTGGACGTTTTTGGAGCATAAAAGTGAGGAAAACGGCAAAGTCTCAAAATTGTGCTGAAAGTCACCTTTGACGGCGTCAACATTAACTCCAGACGGCGTCATGCCTTGGCAAGAAAAGTTGGATGTGAAATTTACTCATGACGGGCCAGTGAGTTTGCATGAGAATTCTGACGGCGTCACGCTTTAACTAAATCAAGGGCGTCACGGCTTAAATCATAAGGGGACGGCGTCACGTTTAGGATCCGACGGCGTCAAGCCTTGATAAGCCAGAATGGATTTTTGAAGAGCTAAAGAGGGACGGCGTCAAGATGGTCATCCGGGAACCCTAAAAGCGGCGAGGTGACGGCGTCACAATGCATAAGGTGACGCCGTCAGATGTCAAAGTCTATATATAGTTTTCTAATTTTTTGTCATTAGGGGAGAGCTTAGTGTGTGGAATTTTGGGATAAAACCCTAAGACGATTTTAGCTACTTTTTCAGGGCTTATTGCCTTGAGATCTTCCATGTTTCATTGAAAGATAAGTTATCAATTAATCATTCAATATGTCTATGTGTTGTTTGATTCTATCTTATGCTTGTCTTTTGTTTAACATGTTAGGCTAATTTTATCTTGTGTTTGCTTAGATCTAATGAAACCTAGCTATTGATTATTGGTTGTTAGTGTGTTGTTAGTTGTATTGGATGATTGTTTATCTATGTTAGGCTTAAGAAAACTGGCTAACTTCCTATTCGGTAACTTGCTTGAACGTCTTAAGAAACATGAACCAAACGCGTACTAAAGGTTTTTATGGTTGTATTTAATGCACAAGCGAATTCTAGTGATCCCATGTTAGGAGCTTCCTAGCCGGCTCGACATAGGAGTGAAGTAGGAGCTTGTAGAGTTTGGGGAAGTAAGTACGCCACCCCACGAATGGTATTAAGGAATACACCCGTCATCCACGCGACTAATACACACTAATTAACCGGTAAAAGATAGTTAGGGAGTAAGGAAATCTAAGTAAACACATTTCTCTACACATAAGTTTCTCACCACTTTTCATTTTTGTTATTTTATTTTATTTGCATTTGTAGTAATTTGGGTTAGTTGACTAGCAACTAATTCCGCCCACTCCTTCAAAACCCGAGATTTTACTTGCTTTCATAAAATTATAAAAACATAAAAAGAATCTTCCTCAACCCTTAGACCTAATTAGAGTAGCCTTTCACACCTAACGAACACTATTCCCTGTGGAGAACGATCAATCCCCCGTACTTACCACTACACTATACTACATCGGTCAGGTACACTGCCTGGTGGGGTTGTAAGCCTCTTGAGATCCCTCGAGAGGTAAAACCTGTTGTAAGGTTGCAAAACCCACGCATCTCGATGGTTCCATACCGTGGAAAATGTCTGGCTCACCGATGATATTGAAGTATTTCTTGGTCAACCGGGGTACACTCACCAGTGTAAATTTCCATGGTCCGAAGACCACACCGTTGATCGAAATTTCTGGCTACGCTTAGTTTGCTTAGACCCTGGTAGAAAAGGTTGGCTAACTGAGCAGGTGAGCGTACATGCATACTCTAATTCATAAATAAGGTTACCTCTCACCCTTTGTTAAAACACTTATTTGCAGCACATAGACTTGTGGGTTGACTACATGTGGCATGTAAGACCTAATAATGCAAACTGGGCGATGGTTAGCTGTTACTTTTTTCAGCTTCTTCTTCAAAACGGCACACCATCTTTTTACGCAGATGGCCAGAGGTATCCCTGTCCATGGAGCGATGTGGATCAGGTACTACGTTTATGTGTGGGCGGTTAAAGTTACATGATGAGTCAAGTTGTTGTATATGACCATTTTTTACTAAAAGTCTGGTCTTTTGGCCGTTTAAAAAGATAGTATACGTAATTATTGATATGTCGCCTACTATAAGGATTCATCAGAAACCCTGTATATTGTAGGTTTTTATTCCGATCAACCAAACGGACAAACACTGGTGTCTTGCCCAGTTTCATATACGATCAGGAGTGGTGACATTCTATGATAGCGGCGACACATATGACTATCACACCCGTGACTGGTATATCCGCGTTAGGAAGTGCTTACAGGTCCGTGTTGCTAAAATTTTTATTAATACCTTATTTTTGTGCTTGTGGTTGTGATTCTTGTCCCCCTCTAACATCAGCATCATCCAATGTTTGGGGGTTGATGAGTTGGTATACTTCAGTTGTAGTATTGCATGTGCCAGACTGTTAGCATCATCCAATATGTCAGCGGTAGAATCAAGTTGATTCTCAGCAGCAGAATCAACATGATTCTCAGCAGTAGAATCAGTCTTAGCAACTTTTGCAACATCTTCAACAGCAGAACCATCTTGAGCATGCGCAGCACGTAAAGTTTTAAGTATTTCTACTAGCTGCTCCCTTGTTCACCTTTTCAGGCACAACCTCATTACCTCTCCATATCCAACTCATATGCGTTGCCTCCACTATCCATATACAAGTCAACGTCAGCACTCTCCACATTAAACCATCCTGACCCAAACATTATTCAATTTTTGCTGACCCTCCAAATTCTTTACCCATTAACTTAAATCATTTAACTATACGTTGTTTCTATATTCAATTAGCGAATATTAATATTTTTGAATACCATATCTAGGTCACATACAAGTATCTCAAAGTAAAAAAAAACATATGTCTATTAGGGAAATGTTTCAACCTTGTTGACCAATTTTAAAATACAAGAATCTCAACAGTTTGTTAGGAATTATTAGAATAATGTTTATTTTCATTGCTGCTGTTAGTGTAGTTTCATTCCTGCTGGTCATGGCGTATTTTCTACCGATCATGGTTCCTGCTGGTAGCATTGTTTAGTTTCTGCTGGCAGTGTTTGTTACTGCTGGTCATGGCGTATTTTTTGTATGTTTGTTATTTTAGGAAGAGAAACATACGACATTGTGTTTTGAATACCATATCAAGGTCACATACAAGTATCTAAAAGTAAAAACAACATATGCCTATTGGGGAAATGTTTCAACCTTGTTGACGAATTTTAAAATACAATTAGTGACTAGTATAATTTTTTTGAATACCATACGTAGGTCACATACAACTACCTCAAAGTAAAATTCCATGTGTCTAGTTGGGCTATGTTTCAACCCAATTGCCCAATTTTTAAAAAAAGTTCCAAAGTAGTACTTGTAGTGGAAGGGATTTGGTTTGCAGGTTTATCGGCCGTAAAGTCAATGTTTGATAGTGAATTGGTGAATACTTGGGTCTTGTCACGTTGGTCAGCTTGTTATAAAAGATGCTCCCTTGGTGTCCACTAGCTTACAACACAAATAAACTTGTATTAAAAATTTGGGCAACTTGTATTAAAAATTTGGGCAACTAGTTATACAATGGTAAAAGTGAACCCCCCAATAATAGTATGACCCCATTAGTTAGTTGCAACTCTTTTAAGTTGCCCCTTTGTTTACTTGCCCCTTTGTTTAGTTATACAATGGTAAAAGTGAACCCCCCAGTAAAAGTGCACAATTGTTGGTTGCCCAAGTTCTAAGTTGCCCCTTTGTTTAGTTGCAACTCTTTTAAGTTGCCCATTATTTTATGTTTGATGAACTGCCATATTAAGTTGCCCAATTTTTATGTTGCCCAATTTGTATGTTGCCCATTTTTAGTTTCCCAAATTTTAAGTTGCCAATTCTTTTAACCCTGCCCAACAGCCATTATAAAGACCATTTGGTGATTGGTCTATTTTGGTAATTATCCCCCATTATAATTTAAGTTGTTGGTTGCCCATCTTCTAAGTTTCCCGTTTTATTAGTTGCAAATCTTTTAAGTTGCCCATTTATTACAACAACAAACCAACCAAGAAACCGTCCGTAGTTAAACCACATATTGTTTGACCTTTCCGGTGACGGTCCAACATTTATTCCCTCGGGCCAATATTAACAAACCCGATCCCAAATCATCCCAAATTTCACAAACAACCAGTTGGTAATATTGAGTTTGTAAGTTTATTATTCACAAAGCATGAGATACACCTAGTTGTTGCGTCAACTCATTGGCCATGGAAGGTCAATACTTGGTAAAAGGATATTTGAGACTTTTTGCGTACATCTTCGATTCACATCTATTAATTTTGGCGCGCGCCTTTGTCCCTTTCCCGCCCAAAGTGTTGGGAACCTTTAATCTAACTCTCCAGCCTATTTATAACTATGCATTGTATACCAAAAACACACAGACAAACACATATATCCCTTTCAATTGAAAGAAAACATAAACAATGGCAACGAATAATGGCAACTTTCAAAATGATGCTGAAGAGTACGAGTGGGTGTTAAACAACAATTTACTATTTGACGCAGTGTTTGATGCTTTCGGGTATGAACCGATTGCAGAATATGGGTCGTATAGGCAGGTAGATGCGTGGATGAGGGGTCAAATTTTGAACTGGCTGCATGCGCAAGACTTTTACTGGGATGAGGTTTGGGGACTGAATGATTATGGGGAGAGGAAGAAGACGAAGAGGAAGATGAAGATGAAGAGGAGGAGGAAGGTGAAGAGGATGTGGTGGCTCAAAGTGAGTTACTGGTGCAGCAAAATGAAGACGATCAGCAGCAAAATGTGGTGGTGCCTCAAAACAAGGGGGAGCAACAAGGTGGGTTTCACGACCCTTATAATCTAGAAAAGAGGATTACCGATCTTGAAATTGTGTTTAAACGACTCAAGGAAAGCAAGAATATGATGGAAAGCAGGGAAGAGAGCTCCGGTTCTAACAAGTTGGGGTGAAATGCATTGAAGCAGTTTAGTATGACGTTGTTTTCATGTTTCTAGTATGTTTAGTACCTTTTACAAAAATATCAATGAATTATTTGATTTTACCGAAGTCAACAAACCAAAATTTGTGTAAGGGTAAGTGGTGCAAAAAATATCACCAACTATTAGTGTGGTTTTAACCAAAAATTGCATAAGGGTAAGTGGTGCAAAAAAAATGTTACAAACAATTAGTTAGGCAACCCTGAGTATGTACTAGCGCCATTTATTATTTTGTACTTTCAGTACAATATATTCTTCTGAACGACTGACAACACCATATATACTACTGTAACACCATTTGTTGGGCAACCAGGTTATGTGATTACTATGATTGTATTAACATTTCAGTTGCCTCTGTTTTTTACGTATTTATTTGTTTATTTAGTTTTTGTTTAATTTTATATTTTTTTAATTCCGTTTAAAACAACAAACCAACCAACAATACGTGGTTTAAGTATCGACGTTTTATTGGTTTGTTTTTTTGTTGTACAATTCATGGGAAAAAAAATCAAAATTTAAAGGACAGCTTAGAGAAATGGGCAACGTAAAATGGGCACCAGGATAAATTGGGCAACCAAAAATGGGCAAAGAAGAGTGATCCTGCTGGTAGCTCTTCCATTGCTACAGGTAGTGAAACCCTTGCACCTGCTGGCGACATTTCTCTTCCTGCTGGCAAAATTAGGCAATGTTTTAAAAAGGCATTTTATAGCGCAACCTACATGGCAAAATTAGGCAATGTTTTAAAATGGGCAACTTAAAATGGGCATCTAAAGTTGTCCATTTTCTAAAGTTTCCTAAGTTTTTAAAAGTTGCCCAATTTAAGTTGCCCACTTTCTACGTTGCAAGTTGCCCATCTTTTAAGTTGCCATCTTGCAAGTGTGATTGACTAACTTACCCTGAGAAGTCATCATTACACCTGTCAGTTGCAGACAATAGTTTATTGCTTCGACACTGCCAAAAGTCTTTCTAGAGTTTTTGCATTTAATAGCATTCAATGGGAACCATTTTTAGTGTATGTTCAATTTCACAATCAAATCAAAATTAAAAAAATTAAAGTGGCTTTCCAAAATAAATGTTAAAGGCAGGTGAGCGCAACCTACATGGCAAATTTGGCAAAATTAGGCAATGTTTTAAAAAGGCATTTTATAGCGCAACCTACATGGCAAAATTAGGCAATGTTTTAAAATGGGCAACTTTGAAAATTGGGCAACTTAAAATGCGCAACTAAAGTTGTCAATTTTCTAAAGTTTCACAAGTTTTTTAAAGTTGTCCAGTTTCTAAGTTGCCCATTTTTTAAGTTGCCCATCTTTTAAGTTTGCCCATCTTTTAAATTGCCATTTTGTTATAAGAATGGGGTCTATGGGCAATCTGACAAACCCTCCCTAAATTTGCTCAGTTCTAGTCTCCCTACCCCATCATCTCACATCACTTACATACTTAATTCTATTAATAAATTTACTACTCCGTATTAATAAAATAATAAAATACTAATTTTATTTGATATTCTCTCTCCTCTATATATAACACACGTATCTCACCTTGTTCATTTTCCTCTTCGTCTTAAATTCTTGTTACATTACAAATCCTTTTTCTTTCCCTTAATAATCTATAACGTTAATTTTCCCTTACTTCAGATCTATCACGTATACATACAATAAAAATATTAAAAAAATATATTTTTCTAAAAAAATTAATTTTTCTAAAAATTATTTGAAAAAAAATTAATTTCGAAAAAAAAATAATAATTCAGAAAAAAATTTCTAAAAAAATAAAAATTATTTGAAAAAAAATATAATTTCAAAATAAAAAAAATTTAATTTCGAAATAAAAAAGTTTTTGTTAAAAAAAATTTAATTTCAAAATAATGGCGAAAGTTTCATAATTTTTCGAGGTCGTTTGGTACGAAAAATAATAAAAACAAAAACAAAGACAAATATATTGATTTCGAGAAAGTATTGCATATTTATACTCGTTTTTGTTGAAAAAAAGTATTTCGTTAATAATGGCGCAAGTTTCATAATTTTTAGAGCCCGTTTGGTACGAAAAATAATAAAAACAAAAACAAACGCAAAAAAAAAATTTATATATATATATATATATATATATATATATATATATATATATATATATATATATATATATATATATATATATATATATATATATAATAATAATAATAATAATAACACTAGTTTTGTTTAATGTGTTAACGTTAACGTGTTGTTGTTTAATGTGTTAATATTAACGTGTACAAAAAAAATTAAAAAAAATAGCATTTTTCTAAAAAAAAGTTCAAAAAAAAACTATTTTTCTAAATAAAATTATTTCGGAAAAATAAATGGAAAACAAAATTTCTTTTTCTAATAAAAATAACAGTTGTTTTTTTAGTAGTTTAATATGTTAACGTTAACGTGTTATTGGTTAATATGTTAATTAAATAGAAACACGTCAGACGAATACATTTTAGGTGTTTAATTTGTTAACATGGGCAACTAAAGTTGTCCATTTTCTAAAGTTTCATAAGTTTTTTAAAGTTGCCCATTTTCTAAGTTGGCCATTTTCTAAGTTGCCCATCTTGCAAGTGTGATTGACTAACTTACCCTGAGAAGTCATCATTACACCTGTCAGTTGCAGACAATAGTTGATTGCATCGACACTGCCAAAAGTCTTTCTAGAGTTTTAGCATTTAATAAAATTAAATGGGAACCATCCATGTACCTCTCAAGTTTCCAGGCAATTTTTAGTGTATGTTCAATTTGACAATCAAATAAAAATTAAAAAAATTAAAGTGGCTTTCCAAAATAAAATGTTAAAGGCAGTTGAGCGGACTATCCACCTTTGGAAATTTCAGCCGATACTCCCAACAAGTTTAAACACAAATTTGTGTACCTTCCCAAGACGTTGAAAAGTCAAGACAATATACTTTATGTCTAATCCAACATGCTAGGTAGGCATCCAGCTATTTTGTTGTTTGCTATTTAGTTATTACCAAATACTGTATAAAGATTTATAAAAATTGTTTTATTCCAAAACTTTTAGCAAAAACTGCTTAATGAGCAGAGTAGTTTGGTACCCAAAAGGTCTATTTAAGTTACCCAAAATAGTTATGGCATAACTATTGTTGCTCTATTGTTATTTTGGTACGTCGGTTGCAAACCATGACAAACATAAACAAGTAAAAAAATACAACACAATAACAACATAACATAGTACAATTACTAAGTTTTCTGCTGAAATGATAAACCACAACGATGACTAAATAGTAGCCAATAATTTGAAGGTTACATGTTAACGAACGCCTTCCATTGATGACAGTAACAAGGTTCCAAAGGCGAATGACACTAGACTTCGAAGCCACACTGAAAACATGTCAAACGACGATGCTGGATCCATAACTTCATACCTTCTCAAACCGGAGGTAAACCTGTTCACATAAATGTATGAAATTAGTGTTAACGTTTTAACATGTGTAAGTGTACTAGACAATATTTGTGAGTGTCAGTATATAATACAAATGCAATTGTGTTTAATATTGTGTCAATTCGATAACTGTTTGTTAGGAATTATTAGAATAATGTTTATTTTCATTCCTGCTGTTAGTGTAGTTTGATTCCTGCTGGCAGTGTTGGTTTCTGCCGGTCAAATAAAAATTAAAAAAATTAAAGTGGCTTTCCAAAATAAAATGTTAAAGGCAGTTGAGCGGACTATCCACCTTTGGAAAGTTCAGCCGATATACTCCCAACAAGTTTAAACACAAATTTGTGTACCTTCCAAGACGTTGAAAAGTCAAGAGTCAAGACAATATACTTTATGTCTAATCCAACATGCTAGGTAGGCATCCAGCTACAAGTTTAGGCACGTGACCAGACCACGTGACTGTTCACACGTGACACAACAGTGGTTCATCCTCTATAAAAGGTTATTACAACGAAAAAAGGCGCAACCAACCCCACAAAAAAACGATAAAGACATCTAACACATAGAATAATACAGAGTGTCACAGCGATCGAACTCACAACCACCGTTTGAGACAAGTTGAAGATGTTATCGTTTTTTTACAACTGGTTGCTGAATAACAGTATAAAGCATCGTCAAGAGGGTCATCTGACGGCCCACACATGTTCTTAAATGACTACTAATAGCGGTTAGTCGTTCTTAAATGACGACTAATAACCATAAACCATAACGCTCTACAAATCCCACTCATCTAAACACCCTTCCATAACATCCTTGAGCGTCCTTTCGAACAATATGGTGCATTTCGAACCGTTTTTGTGCAGAAGGGCGTCTCTGCAAGCATTCCCAAAACAACGGAAGGGAGATATAGAATGGGAAGAGCACTTTTGCTTGGAGATACAGGAGGCAATTTTGTTGCATACAGTGCCATACTTGCACCTGATTATCAAAAGACTCCTTACAACATGAAGGACATAGTAACGGTGGGAAGAAGTTAAAAGACCAAGGTGGTATATTGACAAAAGTAACCATACGAAGTGGTATATAGACAAAAGTAATGCTGACTTCAGTCCGGTTATTCAAATGGCACAATATTTTGTAACGTAATTACGTATTTTCTAAAAGATTGTTGTGCACTTTATTTTTAATTTGGTAGATTTGTAATTGTTTTATGTTTTTTTCATTTTTTTATGTTACTGTGGTAGGGTTTTCTACTTGGTAAAAGATTGTTGTGCGTATTTGATGACCTATTATCTAAAAGATTGTTGCGTATTTATTTTTAAAAATACAACGTTTTTCCATTTTAAAAACCTTACAATATATGGGTTTGCAAAGTAGAAACAATAAATAAAGTTGATGACACATATATATATTGGAGTGTAATTGATTATGATTAAACCTACTGGTTGAAGTGCCATTTAAAAAAATACAGTAGATGTATTTGTGTGAACTGTAGAGCAACCTACATGGCAAAATTGGGCAACGTTTAATAAAATTGGGCAATGTAAAAAAGATGGGCAACTATAAATTGATGCATCGTTGTGACTAGACAACATTTCAGTATTTTAGTCGTCAGGCGTTCAGAAGAATATATAGGAGTCTCATTAATTATGCTTAAAGTATCAAGTGTCATTAAAAAAAATTTTAAAATAAAGTGGATTTCCATTGTGTGAACAGTAGCGCAAGGGCTGCATTGGAAAGTGATCTACCTTTTGGAAGTTGATTCATTAGATTTACTTAACAACGTACCAAAATAACAATAGAGCAACAATAGTTATGCCATAACTATTTTGGGCAACTTAAATAGACCTTTTGAGTACCAAACAACTGTGGTCATTAAACCCAATTGAACTCCAATGTCGTCTTGCTTTAAGCAGTTTTTGCTAAAACTTTTGGAATAAAACAATTTTTATAAATCTTTATACAGTATTTGGTAATAACTAATAAGGTAATAGCAAACAACAAAATACGAAGTTGGTTGTCATACAGTATTCAACCCATACATGCATAAACTACAAGACTGAAAGAAAACAACCAACGCTGTGCGGGAAGCTCGGTGGAGTTTCAACAGGTTCTTAGCCAACTCCCAATTCATCCTCACATTTTCGGCCTCATCATAACTCAAATCAAACAGCTTGATATAAACCATCTTCAGCAAGGGGGAACACGCAAGTATGAGCTTTATTATTGTGAATTCATTCTCTGATCTAGGAAAAGATCGAAACACCACACTCTTGAAGCTTACATGTTAACGAACGCCTTCCATTGATGACGGTAAAAAGGTTCCAAAGGCGAATGACACTAGACTTCGAAGCCACACTGAAAACATGTCAAACGACGATGCTGGATCAATAACTTCATACCTTCTCAAACCGGAGGTAAACCTGTTCACATAAATGTATGAAATAAGTGTTAACGTTTTAACATGTGTAAGTGTACTAGACAATATTTGTGAGTGTCAGTATATAATACAAATGCAATTGTGTTTAATATTGTGTCAATTCGATAACAGTTTGTTAGAAAATATTAGAATAATGTTTATTTTCGTTGCTGCTGTTAGTGTAGTTTGATTCCTGCTGGCAGTGTTGGTTTCTGCCGGTCATGGTTCCTGCTGGTAGCATTGTTTAGTTTCTGCTGGCAGTGTTTGTTACTGCTGGTCATGGTGTATTTTTGTATGTTTGTTATTTTATGAAGAGAAACATACGACATTGTGTTTTGCATCCAATTCCAAAGAAAATAGTTAATACAAGATCCATAGAGGATCAAAGTCTTTTAGTCATTGTCTTCTTCAACTCTTGTGTTTAGTTTCCGCATAAGCACAAGTTTATTATACAGAGATTCTCATAGTAGTTGGCTTGTGTTTAAATAAGCTATGTAAAAGTTCTTTTGGCTCAAATATCTATCAAGAGGCACGATCCTACACAGTTTCTATACATATTGTTTTACATTCTTATCTAATATAATTAACAAAGATCTATCAAGGCCTCATCTGGGATCAACACCAAATCACAAAGTTTTTTCTTGAATTAAACTATCTTATTCCTCATAGCTTGACACTGATTATAGATTCTTTGTACATAACTCATAGACGGGTGTTTCTTTTATACTAACAAGAACTCCTTAACCTTACCCGTCATACAAGAAAACGTGTGAAGAGATATACATCAATCTCTTCTATAAATAAATATAACAAACTTTCTAAACATACGATTACTACGATTACTAGATAATAGTAAATTGTATTTTGGGTTACAGATTTATAAATCAACTCTACTACCTTCCAAATACCATTAAACATTGTTTATTAACTCCTTGTGCTTCCAGAAGTATTGAAGCATCCGCTCACGGTATGCTACCGCTGTTTGAAGCGGGTCATCTACTTCCAGTGGTTGGTTGCGGCACAATCTATATAAAATAATACATACCCATACACCGCAATCGCCATATACGTCTGCTTGTTTCGGGACTGCAGGACACTGGTATTTTATTTTATATTCCTCGGCTGATATGCCCTTGCTCGCCAATATACCCTGCTGATCCAGATACATGGTAAGTTGTTTTGGCAAAATTCTTTTCAAAGTTCTCCACCACCGTGCACCATTGCCATGTACCAACCCAAGAGTGTCATAAAATGAAACAACACCACTACGTAGGTGAAGCTCAGCGAGACACCAGTGTTTATCAGGTTCATTCACGGGGAAATAAACCTAATATAGACAAAGAAATGTACATATTAATATGCATACACTTAAAATTATATTTAAAAAGGATTGTGGCAAACTAACCTTTTCAACATCTCGCCAAGCCACAGGGTAGCTTGTTCCATCTGAATAATGACTGTACATCTGACCAGCCAAGATATGTCGGGCGAACAGAGAACCTGCCAAGGTCCAATCAGCATTGCTTGGTCTAAGTGACCACATAAGGTCAAACCATATATCCAAGTGCTGTGTACACAAAACAAAAATTATAAAACTTATAGTGGTTACTCAATCAAAAGTATATACAAATGTATTTGACCAGATAGTGATGATGGTTCCTTACATAGTCATACAGGCAACCGCCTTTACAATCTTCAAGACATGCCAACGCTAGCCAAAATTTCATATCAGAAACAATGTTACGACCGCCCCATGGAAACTTATAGCTTTTTGTTTTTTTTTGCTTTAAATAAACACGAAGTAAATCAGGCAGAGACACCTTGTCCTTTTTCAATTTGGGATGTCGAGTCAGATCCTAAAATAAACAAATAAATTATTAACAATAAACGAATCATAATATTGTTAATTTAAGAATAACAAATCAGACTACCTCAACAAAAGGATCTGGGTTGGCCGAATAGAACTCAGTAATTGACCGAGTTCTTGGGTTTCCAGATACGTCCTGAAAAGACACATACCATATATTAGCATAGGCCAACCAGATAGTGATTTCAGTATCAATGTTTTACAGTGCTTTACATCTAAAATGACTATAGGCTCAATCAACTTCTTTCTGCAAGTAGCTGCTCTGGTCAGTCGTGCGGATTGGACGTTCTCTGAATTCAGAGATTCAAAAAACTTATCGTGCTTTGATTTAAAGGCTTTAGCCACTATAGCAACTTTATGCGCATTTTTTTTCTTTTGGATTTTCTTCTTTTTACGTTCAGAAAAAACAGAGTGCAAGCAAGGTTTGTCATTGGGACCGACCACATTTGCAAACCCATGGTTGGTGAGTGTTTGTTGAAATGGTGTTGTTTGGTCTTCCAGCATAGCATAGGTTGTAATTAACACCGACCACAAGACATAGAAAGGAACAATTAGTAACCTTTTTAAATTTAAAGTAAACCAAGTACCTCAACATATGTCTGCAATGGGGTTGTGTGTTCTTTATGCACGAAAATAGCATTTGCATTCTCAACACCCTTACCATTTTCATTATCAAACGGTACTTCTTCTAACGAAACACTAGTCACATCCGCTCCGTCGTTTATATAACTCATGACATCATCATACACCACCGGATGATACTGGTACAATAAAGATGTATAAATAAATAGGCAAACAAGGAAGGTTGTATTTTGCAAAAGTATTTTTTTCAAGATAACATACATCACCGTAGACGAAGGATGTTGTTTCATTAATGTCCTTCTCGTGGGATGCCACAACTGGATTCGCAGGTTGATGATGATCAAGAGTAGGGAAGTCAGGAGTAACCCCTAATTCACATGCTTTTACAAGAACGTCCATCCCACCCACCTGAGATTCGTTGTAGCCTTGCTGCCCAACATCCATGTCAATTTCCATGTGATGGGCTGCAACACTGGTCGTAACACCAGTATGAGCCTCACAAGCTAATGGCGTGGCCTGTAGTTGACAAAATAATACAACATTTAATGAATTAAATGTAAGATTAAAGGGTAAACATTAACGGGGAAATGAGATACTTATAAACGTATGCCAAAAAAACACAAAGTAAAAGTAAACCTTTAAACAAACAGGATTGTCAACTTCCATTGGATGCGCATGATCGACATCATCATCAGCATGATCATCATCAACATCTCGGCGCGTAACACCATTATCAACATCATCTTCACAACGTGATGACGGGGTCTGTAGTTGACAAAATGAGATAAGGTTACTTAACGAGGAATTGATCTTCGTATAATGTTAGGAGAATAAAACATATAAGGTGAATACAAACCATGTAAATATCAGGGTTGACATCATACTTGACTGGAAAATCTGGATCATCGGTGTTTTCGTTAATAACTGTCTCTAACTCTGAAAATTTTGTTTTCACCTTCTGAAGCACCTCGCGAATGTCTTGTTTAGGGACAGACGCTACGTGCTTCGCTATCAACGAAATATCAGTTTGCAAATCAAATATCTTGCCCAAAATAGGATTTGTTCCAAAATTCTTTTCATCTTGGCCTTCGCATGATTGGACACCTTTTGCGTTTTAAACATTATTTTTATCTAAAGTTTCTAAACTTGGTGCTTCATGTTGATCGTCTGCGCTACCAGCTTGTTGGTGATCCTCTGATCTACGAAGTTGGTTGTCATCGTCTGCGCTATCAGGTTGGCGGTCATCCTCTGCGCTAGCAGGTTGGTGATCATCCTCTGCGCTATCAGGTTGTTGGTCTTCCTCTGCACTTGACAGGTCTGAATCAGACAAACCCTTTATAAAGGGGATGCTGGCAATACACCACGGTTGTCTCAATTCACGTTTGGTGGCATAAAGTGCCTTAATAGGAACTGACTCCTAAAAAAACAAATAGTAAATAACTTTGTATGTGAACAAATTTAAATAAGGGTCCAACAAATTAGCCTTCAAAGATAGTGCGGTGCTTACCGGTCCAAATAGTGTTATATGGTCTGATCTTCGAAACTTTTGACATTTAGACCAAGCAAGACCTCGTGGAATGACGTTCGTGTCTTTCGCCCACCAGTTGCCGCTTTTAGGAAATGTCTCCAAAATCCATATCTGAAATATGTGGTTGTTTAAAATGTATATAATGTGGAAAAGAAAAATGCTCAAACTGCAGGTTATTACCGTGTTCAAAACTATATATTCAATATATATCTAATACAAAAAACCTAGTAATGGATAGAAAACAGATACAAACATTTTGTACACCGGATACATATATATAACAATAGTATTGAACTTTAGTACAGAGTAGAAAGTATGGCATACCTTGAAAGCCCAAGCAAAACCGTATAGATTGTATGTCGCATTATAATATGGGTTTTTTTTCCAACTTCTCCAAATGTACTGGTCTGTGTCTCTCAACAACATTCACAGTCCTTTGATAAAATTTATGCCACATGTATTCACCCCAGGGAAAAACGTTCCAAGCATCAAAGTCCTCCACCAAAGACAGTATATGATTAGGGATACAATTCCTTTCTTCAATACCCATAAACACCAACATAGCAACTATCAAAAGACACAACCTAATAGCATCCTCATCCGAAAGAGCTAAGAACCTATTTGGATCTTTAAGTAGTTTCAAACAATCACTGCCATATACAGTTTTTATACCATCTGTCTTTTTTTCTGGAAATACGCGGTCACGAAATGCATTTGCTTTATTTTCATTTTTACAAACTTTCCCAAATCGAAACCCTGTTATTAAACAAAATTCCTTACGCCCGAACTCTAACAAATCATCCCCAATTTTGAACAAATCATCCCCAATTTTGAACTGCAATGGTGGGGAATCGGACGATATGTTAGAAACTTTTACCTGATGTTGTAAAACAAAATGCATCAAAGGGCAGTCATTATCGAAAAACCGAATATCCAACCACGGACCAAAGACTGTGTTTCTAAACAACCTTTCCCGCTTTTTATCCTTCGACAAAATTTCTTTGACTTCTGCAAGCAACTTCACTGTAGATCGAACAACGATTTTACAACGGTACAACTGAATCGGCATATCGAATTACAGGGTGTTAAGGAATTATGATTTGTTACTTGTGTGATGCTTTGTCTATGGAAAAGAAGCTGTTTGTGTATTGATGTGTTTTTGTAATGAATTGTAATCGAATTATCGAATTACAGGCTAATATATTTAAAAAAAAACTAACTAGTTTTAATGCACGTAAAATGACCAAAATATCCTTTTGTTCATGTATTTGTTGCCCAAAATTCAAAAGTTGCCCAAAATACAATACATCCCTTATACATCGTAGCAACAGTTGTTGAGGTACTCTGGTCGGTGACGTGGCGTCCTGTGGTCCGTCGGATCAGTTGCCCTGGGCTAAGGGGGAATTTTCTGTGAGCGGGCCGGATACTCTTAGCACTTGGGCAATCGGGCTATTTTAGTAATTATCCCATAAGAAAATTAGAATTTCATTAACTAAAATTGGGAATTACAATACTGGAAAGATAAAAATACAAGTACCTTAACTAATTTTTAAGCTAAAATAAACCTCAATTTCAACTGAAATTCTCTAACCTATTTATACTAATCTAAAAAACTAAGGGTCTTCACTCTTTGTGCTTCTTTTGTGAGATAAAACAGCTTTGGAGTCCTTGTGTGCTTCTTGGGATTAAATCCCAGCCCTTGGTTTAAAGTTGGAGTGATCTCAGCCCTCAAATTAATTTTGGCGCCCAAATGGTCACACGGATTGGTGACATGGCGTGGTATCTCGTGAAGTATTTTTGGCTTGGAGTGGGGTGGAGTGTCTAGGAGGGGGAAGGTGGAGTATGGCAATGATAATAGCAGAGGTAGAGGTGATGATGGTGTTGGGAGTTCTTTTGGCGGGCAAAAGGTGAGAGAAGGGAAGACTGAGCATTGACCGTTTGACCTGGCTTTTATTAACTTAAAAGGTACGGGTTGGGTTTAGGATTTGGTTTTTTGGGATTTATTAGTTTTAGGTAATTAGGGTAATTAGGGTTAAGGTAAATGGTAAAAAAATAGGTTTTGGTGTCGGGTTCGTTTTTCCAAGCTCAATCCAATGCTAAACCCCGGGTTTGACTTTGACTCCGTCTTCACATGATCAAATGCACCAATATTGTCGTGAAGATCCAAAAATATCCGTTTTCGCTTTGTTTTCAATCCTTTGTACCTGAAATACATAAAAACACAAACCAAGGATATATGTAGTATAAGTTGGGCATTTTTTGTCATTTTTGTGTCTTTTGTGGGTATAAAATGATGAGTATTTACACACTCATCAATCCCCCACACTAAACTATTGCTAGTCCCTAGCAATCCGATCATATGAAGTAATGAAAGGATCAAAAGAATACCAAGCATAACCCGTTTCGACTTTTTATTTGATGCGAGAAATTTAAACTAGAACAAAAATAGAAAAAATGCTTGATTTCCAAAAATGGTATCATGGAACGGGATTCACACAAAATGGGTGTCTCCAGGGAATTGTAATCGTCATCCTCTTTTTTATTCTCCCAACTAAGCTTAAACTCAATGTGCAAATGTTTTTGTAAAATGCTAACACTACTTATAATAATAATCTATGTAAGCCGAGACTTAACTTTTCACTCCCACAATTTATTCAAGTTAGGTGAATGTGCTCATTTTCAAAATTTTGACCGCAAAAATCAACGTTTTTTATAAGATTTTGACTAATACTAGTTGAAAGATAGATTTAAAATTTACAACAAGCAAGTTTCAAAACTTTATTCAACATATCAAAACTTATTGCATTTTGCAATATCATTCCATTTTTGCATTTTGCAATATCATTCCATTTTATTTTATTTTTTGCTTTTCATTTTTTCATCATTTTTTTTTTTACTTGTGCAACATAAACTAACGGAGTTTCACGGGAACCAAGACCTTACACCTTCCGGAATAAAGGATCCAAGGGCCGTTACAACGGAGAGTTCCAAGACTCTAAACATTCCTGAAATGAGGATCCAAGGGTGTTAGACCAAGACCTCACACATTCCTGAATTAGAGGTCCAAGGGCCGGTGTAAGAGGGTAGCCAAGACCTAAACGCCTTCCGGAAATAAGGATCCAAGGGCCGATCTTGAACCGTAGCTTTTTAGCACATACATTTATTATTTAACTTTTGCTTGTTCCGAAGTTTAAATAAATCTTTGAACTAGTATTTTTCAAAATCGTATGAAAAAAAGATTTTGTGTGTTCAAATGTTTGAAAATAAGCACTTATTAAGTCAGATTAGTTATCTCCTGGGAGGAAAAGCCATAGATTACTTATATAAGCTCTAAAGAAAACCAACTATTCTACGCTTAGCATTTTCATTTGCACATATCGTAAAACCTTAGTCTAATCGTTAAGGAAGCAGCCAGATCAACACTCTGGCAGAGTCGGGATTCCCTTTGTTCTAACCTAATCAAGACTAAACATAACACAATTTTTTATTTAAAAGCGAAAAAAATTTTAAAATTTTGGGTCAAAACGGGGGTACTAGGGCACTAGAAGGTACACATGTGACAAAATTTGGCCAGAATTCCCCCCCCCCCCACACTTAGAATTGAATATTGCCCTCAATATTCAAAGTACCGGCTATTATGCCGACGCTTAGAACGTAAAAAGGTAATACCATTAACCAAGTGTGGAACATAATTCTTTTTTTCTTCACAAAAAGGATTAAAAAGATATCCCTAGATAATCGTTAGCAAAAGGATAGGATATTGGGCGGCTGGATTGAAAACAGGCGCGTCAATCATCACAATCCAAGGGAAACCTAAAAATCAGAGCAAACAACACAAAAGCCAAGCACAGTGGGATTCCCCCACACTTAGTTGTTAGAAAGTAGAAAGAAGTCAGAAACATGGGTTGTCACCCATGAAATGCTAATGTTTTTGTTAACCGAGTCACTAGCTTGACTCGACCCCGAATTCATTGGTTCATGGGGAAGCAAGTGGAAGAAACACTCTCCATCGGACTTTCATTCAATGTGTTTGGATAAACATTTGAACATGAGAAAGTTCCACACCGACGAGATACCCACGGTATTTTAATAGTAGAAACTATAAGGGATGATACCGGGGTCAAAGATAGTGTCCTCATTCCCGTAGGAGAAAAGGGACAGAGAAATCACACCATATGTGATGAAGAGAAGCAAGATTTTTATGATTATGATAAAAAACTCTTCATCATCAAAAGCAATTTTGTCTTCAACGGGAGGGAGGGTCGGGATGAAATCTTCAAGAAGTAAATTCTTATGATCAATAACACCTCCCCCCACACTAGAATCATCCTCAGGATCAAAGTAGAAATGATCATATTCAGGAGGAGATATAATATGAGAGAGTTCACCGGAGAACTCCTCATGATAAAGATCGTTCATATCAAAATGAAATGCATCATACTCGGGAAGAGAGATATAAGAATGAGAAGTGGTACTGCCACTACCCGCCTCTTCTGAATGATCGATATCAAAGCAAAAGGCTTCATAAGCCGAGAGAAAAGAATCAGGATGAGAAGTGGGATTGCCACTACTCTCCTCTTTGTCATTAAAAATAAAAGTCTCTGATTCGTTAAAATCAACACTTATATTTTTCTCCAAGGATTTACAAAGGAAATATGTAAACCTGAGTCGTTTCCCCAACGAAGGTTGAATGGAATTTGTGAAATCAGGATCGTGAAACGTGTCGTGAATAGATATAAAAGAGATTCTTGGATTTATGAACTAAAATTATGAAATATTACTAGAAACAATTAATATAACTAAGGCAAAGATTAATATAAAACACTTAAGGCCAAAAACGTAAAGAAAATCTAAAAACGCGCTTAAACCGGGAAAACCCGAGCCTAAACGTTAAATCTTAGAAATTTAAACTCTACGGGTACAAATCTATTTTTTCTAGGATCTATATGACAAAAGAAAATTTTAGAAAAAACATTTATATTTTTCTGATTTTTATATTTTTAATTATGAATTAAAAACTGTTTCAAAAAGAAAAATGCATAAAAAATATTAAAACTATTCTAAAAATTCTGAAACTTTTTCTAATATTACTTAATGATATGACAGACCTAGGAAAAATATTAACAAGGTATCAGCTTATTCTAATAAGCTGATAATAAGCAAAATGGAGAAATAAGCTTAATTTAGAAAAACAAGGTTAAATAAAAAAGGGTGCAAAGGTTTACTGAACTAAGACCCTAGGGCAGTTGGTTGATGTGTGTGTTGTGTGAGGTTATATGAGCAAGAGGTCCCAGGTTCGAACCTGGCCTCTACCTTTTTGCTACTAACTTATTTTTTTTTTAGTTTTTCTAATTACAAACTTAATTAGCACATTAAGATAAGCTATTTTCAAAACTACAACATTTTATAAAACTGAAAAATAAGCTAGGAGCTAAGCTAAAAAGGGCTGGGCAGTTTGGTAATGTGGAATAAGCTAAGGAAAAAAAAAGCTAAAAGCTGTAAAAGCCAACAATAAGCTAAAGTGAGACTGGAAATAAGCTAAGGGGCCAACAATGAGATAAAATGAAAAGTAAAATAAGCTATGAAAAGAGGGAATAAGAACTGAGCAGCTCAAAATAAGCCAAGGCACCCTTGAGGTCTGCTGATGCAGGGCAGTTCAGTCAACAAAGGGCCATTTTTGAGCTTAATTATAAGCTTAAATAAGCTAATAACTGAGATTAATTTTTTGGAATACAGAACTACACTTGACAATCTACTTGTATACTGAAAATTAGGTTCAAGTTATAACAATTAAACCCTTAATTCTGACCTGGAAAAGCTGTGCAATCCAATGGTGGTTCTTGTGCAGATTTGAAACATGAAATGGCTCAACACTGCATCAAACTCAAAATGGAACACAAACAACTCTTGAACATCAACTTACATAGCTATATTGAACAAACTAGGAATAAGAACCAATGCTAAAACTGCTTATCTCAATGATAAGCAGTCATGACAGTTATAACCTTAGAAACTAGGGAAATCATTATAGGTGAGCAAAATCCAACAAATCAGCTTATCACAACCAAATATCAACTTATCTAAGTTAAATTGTGCTTGATCAAACTTCCCTATGAGGCAATTGAACAGTGAACACCCATTTTGACCCTATTTAACCCATAAGCCAAACACCACTTAGTTGATGATATTGTGATTAAACATGAAACAAATCAAATAGAGCTATGAAACCTAAATCAAATGAATTACCAACTATATAAAAGCTTAAAACAGAACTAAACAATTCCAAATAAGTACTAAGATTAAGCAATGAGCAAAGTTTGACTTATGTTGACTTTTTTAACTACTTTTGAAATTAACTGGATTAACTAATAATAAACTCACACCAAGCTGTCACAGGCTTATGTGAGCTTATTGAACAAGAAAGAAAGGCTTTTACACTTTAAACAACAACTGATTTTGATTACTGAATTAACATTTAAAATTTGAATTACAACTAAATTGATACAAAGCTTTTGAAATATAATTAAAACTGAGATATAAGGTTACAATAACATGGAATAATGAAAGACAGAATTTTAAAGGCAATAAGCTTAAAAACAGAAATAAGCATAAATTACACTACGAATGGTCTAAAAGCAGGGACAATCTTTTCTTGGTGTCTTCATTTCTTTAAATAGCCATCCCAAGAGCATCTCTGACAATTTCTGAGCAAATCCCACCATTGGAATGGCTTAAATCAATCCCAGCCCTTTATCTTCAGTTTTGGCGCCAAAATGGTGTGAGTGGAAAATACCACTTGACTGGCTATCTTGAGGGGAAGCATTAAATGCTTGTTGGACTGTTAGGAGAAGTGTAGAGGAAGCTTGGAGGGGATGGATGTGTTAGGGATAAGGTGAGGTGGGAGGTGGTATGGTTTTGGCGGTAATGGTTTAGGAAGAAGGTGGATTTGACTGAGGTGTTGACCCTGATATTAGCTAATAAGGGTGGGTCGGGTTATTTGATGGATTGGGCTTGGGTTTGGTTGTGTGTGTGGGCTGGGTTAATTATTTTAGGTAGAAATGGGTTGGCTAGATTGGGATAAGGGTTAGGATTATTTAGGATTAGAAATGGAATTGGTTTTAAAGTTTAGGGACCATTGATGTACAATCTGAAAATCCAGGGACCATTCTTGACAAATCTGAAATTTATCTCCAAGGATTATTTGTGACACTTTGTATTCTTGGAGGTTGACTTTTGATAACTTGAGCAATATCCCAGTCCGAACTTGTAAATTTCTTCCCCGTCCTCGGCTTTTCACAACTTTCCAATCATGTGCTCGGTTTTTGTCCGTTTTGCCTTGTTTTCAATCCTTTTGTACCTGAAACACATAAAAACACAAACCACGAATATTTGCAATATATTTGATCTATTTGGGTGTTTTTGGTCATTTTTGTGTCTTTAATTGGTATAAAATGATGAGTATTTACACACTCATCAGTCTTATATATGGGAAAAGCATCCTTGAGCTCGTGCTCCGAAGGATCTGACGGCTTATCTTTAACAACAACATCCTTCGGGGGGAGGGAAAATAACGGTTCATCAAATATCATCTTTTCTAATAACGGAGCATCTCCCCCCGGATCACCATCGGGCTCAACAATTTCCGGCGAAATTGGAGCATCACTAAAGAAAACCACGAGCTCTTCCATAGAGATATCACTTCCCTCAAGCAGAGGAGAAGGATGGGAAGAGTCGGAAATGATTGGTGCAGAATAAGGAGTGGAATTTTTAGTTCCATCCACAGAATCAACAATCTCAATACGATAAACCGATTCCGGAGGTGGGACAAGTGGTGTGCTCTTAGAGCTAGCAATTTTCACCACTTCCGTTGTGATCTCCGATTCTTGTTCATCATAATCAAGAATACTCTTAACTTCCGCAGCACAACTCTCAAACCATTTGCTTGAACCAGGGGTAATTTTCATTGTTTTGAGCTCAGCACGTTTTTTTGAAGGACTCTTAACCGTGAATCTTGAAAGTGTCAAATCACTTTTTTTGGAAGCAATTACGAGATCAGATTTTTGATTAACCGTAGCAACGTTGCATTTGCTGGTTAGAGATTTAGAGTTCTGATTAATGTTAAACGTGACTTCTTCATTATCAACCCGTATGGTTAATTCTTCGGCGTATACATCGATGAGAGCACGACTCGTCCTTAAGAAAGCTCTCCCTAGAATGAGGGGAACTCGAGGATCGGCATCAAAGTCTTCCACAACGAAATCAGTGGGAAAGTGGAACTTTCCTACTTTCACAATGACATCCTCAGCTATTCCAAGTGGACGAGCTATAGTATGGTCCGCCAGCTCGAGTGTCATGCAAGTAGATGTAAGCTCCGGAAGAGATAATTTCTTCCATACCGAGAGTGGCATAAAGTTAATGCTTGCGCCAAGATCAGCCAAGGCTGAGCACTGAACCATCCCCGAGAAATCACATGGGATTAAAAACTTGCCGGGGTCTCCGAGCTTTTCGGGGAGCTTCTTGAGGAGAACCGCCGAGCACTGCTCGTTAAGTGGGGTCTTTGCCATCTCAGATAACTTATCCTTGTTGCTTAGTAACCCTTTGAGTGTAGATGCAAATTTGGGCATAAGGACGAGAGCATCTGCGAAGCTTATGTCAAAGTGCAATTCATTGAAGATTTTAAAGAATTTCTCCATTTGTTGATTGGTTTTATCTCGAAGCTTCTGATCGTTAAGCCTCGAAGGATATGGAATCGAAGGCTTAGGATTGGTCTTCGGAACATCGGGTTCCGAAACTTGAGTTTGGACATCTGGAGGTTGGACGTGTGCGGTACTTCGTGGGCTTGAGAAATGCACCTTGTCCGTTGTCACCTCGGTATCTCGATTCACTTCCCTCGGTGGAGGGGGCATAGGAGTCGAGGGTCCATCATATGCTTTACCACTTCTAGTTGTGATCGCCTTCACATCGCCCCTCGGGTTAGCGATCGTGTTGCTAGGAAGAGTTCCCGAGCCCGAGGGTCGATCATTTAAAGACTTCTTGATCTCAGCTATTTGGTTAATTAACAACCGATTGGTTTCATCTTGGGTTTTCATGAATTGCTTCAACAATTCATCCGAGGATGTTTGATTTTGGTTAAAACCTTGGTTTTGATTGAAATTTTGCCCTCGGTTTTGAACATTTCCCAGATTTTGGTTGAAATTTCCTTGGTTTTGACCTTGGTTCGTTCGATTTTGATTGAATTGGGCATTTCGGTTTTGCCCATTTTGGTTTTGAGAATTGAAACCGGGTGGTCCAAGAAAATTGTTGGAGCGATAGCTGAGAAGATTACGGTCTCCTTGGGGTTGGTAACCATTACCTCCTTGATTATAGGATCCCGAAGCAGCATAAACGCTCTCTTGAGTGTTGCCAACGGTGGCTGGACACTCGGAATATGGGTGAGGACCACCACATGTTTCACAACTTTGATTAACAACATTTACTTGATGATTGTTGTTGTTTTGAATCTGAGTTTGATGTATTCTCAAGACAGCAGTGGACAAATCATCCATCCTTTTAGTGAGTGAAGCAATCTCGGAGGTAGAAGAAGAAGTAGTGGTGGATTTAGCTGACTCATTCCTCTCGGCAGAGGAATCCCAATGATTATGGTGGGTGGACATGTTCTCGATTAGATCATAGCACTCTTGTGGTCGCCTTTTCAAAAAGGTACCACCGGCCGCAGCATTGATCGTGTTGCGATGTCTTAATGTTAAACCATTATAGAATGTGTCTATTATGGTAACAAGTAACATATTGTGATTAGGACACCGATCAATCGAAAGCTTTTAACGTTCCCATGCTTCGAATAAAGATTCATCGGGAAGCTGGCGAAAGTTACTTATATCATTTCTTAATTTCGTCACCATCGACGGTGGGAAATATTTTGCCAAGAATTTTGAAGTCATTTCATCGAAACTATGAATTGAATTCTTGGGAAGACGATCAAACCATGCGGTGGCATGATGCGTCAAAGAATAGGGGAAGAGATATAGACGAAGGGCGTCATCGGTGACCCCATTTTGTTTCATGCTTTGGGTGACGGTAATGAATTTATCAAGATGCTTGTTTGCATCTTCACCCGGCAATCCGTGAAATTGGCAAGAAGTTTGGACTTGTTGGATCATGTGATGTTTAAGTCCAAAATCCGCGGCTTGGACATTAACGGGGGCAATCGGGCCACCACGTCCTTGCATTGTTGGTTGGCACAACTCCTCCATCGTTCGGAGATCGGGAGGTGGCTCATCATTGTTTGTATTGTTATCCATCTCTTCGTCGTCTTGAAAATCAAGACGTCGACCTCGACGAATAATTCTTTCGGATTGGAAACTGGTGAAATAAGATCGGGTGTCGAAGAACGGGTGTTCATACACCACAAAGAAACAAAATCTTAAAAAGAAAACAAAATTTGAACATGAAAATATTTTTAGAATTTTTTTTTTTTTTTAAGGAAAGATTACACACAATATTTTTGAGATCGATTCGTCAATCGAAATTCGTTTCTCTCAAAACTACTCGCAGAGTGGCGGAGAAGCAAAGGTCCGCTCGAAAGCTGATTAAAAACCCGCCTCTTTCGGTTTGTCAATTTAATGTCAAACCATCCTTAAACCACTTGTATAGGTTGTAATTTCAAGATAATCCGAAAACAATTAACTTACGATTTGTTTTGTTGGAAATTTTTATGGTATTGTAAACACTTTAGGAAAAGTGTTAGTGGTGTTTTTTAACTTTTATGATTTTTTATTTTTTTTTATATTGACAAAAAAACTGAACACCTTCACAAAGAAGGGTTTTGAAAACACGAAACGACAAACGAGATTTTAAAATTCGCTACAACCTTCCCCGGCAGCGGCGCCAAAAATTGATCGGTTAAAATCAACGTGTAATTATTTCCTAGGAAACACAAGTGAAGTATGTGTAACCCGGTTCGTTATCCCCGATGAAGGATGAATGGAATTTGTGAGATCGGGTTTGTGAATCGTGTTTGAAATATAAAAACGGAGATATTTTGGATTTTGATTAAATACCCTACAACTACGGGAAGCATAAATAGGCTAAGGGAAACTTAAAAAGCATAAGATACAAGTCTACAAAACGTAACAAATAACGAAATTAAAAACGGGAAAACGCGAGACTTAAAACGTGAAATCTAAAAATATTAATCCTAGGAATATCAAATTAATTTTCCTACGTTCTAAATTACAAAAGAAAATTTTGGAAAAAAGAATTGTATTTTTTGACTTTTTAATTATTTATTATGAATTAAAACTAATAGAAACTAATTAAATGATTTAAAAATAGTAAACAGATTTGGAAAATTATGAAATTTTGCAGAAAAATCTTAAATGAAATTATAAATCTATGAAAAATGAAATTTGAACTTATCTAAACCTTAATAAGCTGTTTGTGTGAAAAAGCAGTTTTAAAAAGCACTTAAAATAAGCACTTTAGCACCAAAATTCTCCAAAAGCTCAAAATCAGATTAACATGCTAATATGAACTTGAAACAACTTAAAAAGACTAAATAAGCACTCAGATTATGCCAATAAGAACTTGAAGAGTTGCAAAAATTGTGCAGTGACAAATGATAAAACTCCCTACTTTAAGCTGATCTAAAAGCTAACTAAAAGCTCCTTAGGAGAAACCAAAGGCAGATTCAAGAAGCTAGTACTAGAGACTATTCCCAAACTGAAAATGCCCAATTTTAATGATCAATTGCTTATTCAATTAAGCCAAAGAACAGATGCACTTGGGACAAAAATCTGTTGCAGGCTAACACAGTCCTAATGTGGAGATTTGCAGACTAATTATCAGCTATTCAATAAGCTATAAATTGGAATCCCAGCTCAAAACCTTAAAACCACTACTATAAACTATTTAGAAACCAATTATCAAGCTATAAGCACAAGAGGATAAGCTAATTCAGAGCACACAAAAAGCTGATAAAAGCAGCTCTTGTGCAGATCTGCACAAATGGAACTGATGCAGCAGGTTAGATTTTTTGCACTTAACTCTTTCAATCCTCAATGAAATGGTACCAAAACCTGCAATATCACTTAACTCACTAATTTGAACTTGAAAATACCAAAAATACTTGCCTAGATAAGCTCAGCTTATACTGAGCTTATAAAAACAGTTTGAGACCTTAATTTTGAACTTAGTACCTCAAAGTCTCTAAACTCCTCAAATCATCTTCTAATCTAAATAAAACAGCTTATCTAGCCTCTAATAAACTTGACCAAAACTAATCTAAAAGCACTTGAACAGTAGCAAGCTCTTAAAACCACAGCATGAGTTTAAACCAAACACCCCTTTTAAAAACTGTTTATGAACTGTCAAACTAGAAACCACCAAATAAAACCATTAATCTATTTAACTACTGATTACCTAACTTTTATATCAACTAAAAAGCAATCTACAAGCACTAAATTCAGCAGAAACTAGATTAAGCTAAAATGACTATAAAATGGTAAAATGAGCAATAATGAGTACTAGTAGCTGAAAACTAGTAATGAGGCAATAAATCAACACAAATAAGCTAGATAAGCAGTAAAACACAAATAAGCACTAATTTAAGCAGATGAACAGTACTTTGACTTTGGTTGACCAAATAAGAAAATTAGAATTTTATTAACTAAAATTGGGAATTACAATACTGGAAAGATAAAAATACAAGTACCTTCACTAATTTTTAAGCTAAAATAAACCTCAATTTCAACTAAAATTCTCTAACCTATTTATACTAATCTAAAAAACTAAGGGTCTTCACTCTTTGTGCTTCTTTTGTGAGATAAAACAGCTTTGGAGTCCTTGTGTGCTTCTTGGGATTAAATCCCAGCCCTCGGTTTAAAGTTGGAGTGATCTCAGCCCTCAAATTAATTTTGGCGCCCAAATGGTCACACGGATTGGTGACATGGAGTGGTATCTCGTGAAGTATTTTTGGCTTGGAGTGGGGTGGAGTGTCTAGGAGGGGGAATATGGAGTATGGCAGTGATAATAGCAGAGGTAGAGGTGATGATGGTGTTGGGAGTGCTTTTGGCGGGCAAAAGGTGAGAGAAGGGAAGACTGAGGGTTGACCGTTTGACCTGGCTTTTATTAACTTAGAAGGTACGGGTTGGGTTTAGGATTTGGTTTTTTTTTTGGGATTTATTAGTTTTAGGTAATTAGGGTAATTAGGGTTAAGGTAAATGGTAAAAAAATAGGTTTTGGTGTTGGGTTCGTTTTTCCAAGCTCAATCCAATGCTAAACCCCGGGTTTGACTTTGACTCCGTCTTCACATGATCAAATGCACCAATATTGTCGAGAAGATCCAAAAATGTTCGTTTTCGCTCCGTTTTCAATCCTTTGTACCTGAAATACATAAAAACACAAACCAAGAATATCTGCAGTATAAGTTGGGCATTTTTGGTCATTTTTGTGTCTTTTGTGGGTATAAAATGATGAGTATTTACACACTCATCACATGTTGTCCGGACACATACGCCAACAACACTATTCTTGTGAAATAAAAAGAAGCTATTGACCAATAGAGAGCATTAACACCCTATAGCCTGTTGACCTGTTCTCTGGCCCAATCTACTCAAGAACACAAACCTGCCATGTTGTGCCTCTGATGCAACACACTGATTGAACAATTATCAACAAATGTTCAGAGAAGATAATGTTATCTTGGTGGAACAATGCTCAAGTAATTCCTTGTCACTGAACCAGTTTATGACAGATTGGTATCAAGGGTTTCTTGCTGGTCAAATTTCTTTATTTTGATAGATGTATTCTGTTTTAACAACCCATGAGCCCCCTAATGGCAACAGATTCATCCGTAAACAAAAAATAAGACCCATCTATAAAAGATGGCTTTACAAGAAGCAGTTTCACTAGAAATTAAAGAATACATCCAACCATATTAATAAGAGAAAGAACATCAAAGCTAATCAAACAAAGAAGCATTCAAATGGTGTCTCAAAATATATATTTCGAATATTCCGCACCTAATATAAGTTTTAACAAAACATCTGAGTGGATCCTAATCGAACATTAATTTAAAGTCCCTATCCTGTTCTAACCAGTCACTATTCTATTTGCCTTTTGAAAACCTCTTCCTTTCATTCGCAGAAACTTTATCTCAATTAAGTGTAGGATGCGCTCCTGGGCATGAAGAACCTGTTAATAAAGAAAAAAATACAAATTCGAAAAGAGAGAAGCCTGGGGAGTTATAAAAATAGAGGTGGCAAAATAAGCACGTTGATTATTGTGGTGTGGGGGGTCGATAAAACAACTTTTTTATTTTTTTCTCGTCGATTATAACAACCACCAATGAGTTAAAACTGGTTACCTGTACTCTACTGTATCTAATTACGATGATAAAATGAACGTTAGGGGGAAAAAAAAAAAAAAAAAACAGCAATCTGAATGGCTTGCTACATTGACACATTTGGGATGCCAGTTAGTATATAGATGGGCCAAAATTGCCATATCAAGTGTATGTTCAAATTTAGATCATGAATAAGGATGAACAGTTACCGTAAGGACAATATGAGCCATGTGGCAGAGGAGTATTTGGGGCAGCCTGAGGTGGGTATGGGGATGGTGGATGTAACATGATTGGAGCTGGTGGCAAATAAAGCAGGATTGGAGCTGGTGGCGGATAAAGCAGGATTGGAGCTAATGGCCGATAAAGCATGTATGGAGCTGGTGGCGGTGCAGAATACATAGCATTATAGTATTCACTTGATGCATCATATGATAGAGCTGATGGCGCAGAACTGCTTGCAGAGTTCTGTATGCAAATTACCAAAAAAGAAAAAAAAAAAAACATTGTTTAGTTTGCCACTGTATAACACTTAATCTCCATAAAGATTTACATTTTCATTTCTGATCAAATTAACTTTTGAATCAAGACCAGCAAAACAGAAATGCTAAATTACTTGAAATAATTTGACCTAAACTACTTAGGAATGTCACACATGAATTGTACTTTGGCATGAGAATAATACATTATCAGTCGTGCCTCGCCAGCATAACTGCATAAGATAAGTGTTTGAGTTAAAATATGATGTATTTCTCATGCACTTAATCTCTTCCATAACTTAAAGTACATTCCACAAGTTATAAGGTATCTTATAGTGCAACACAGACTTATCACTTATGATAATATAAGTGCATGCATATTTTTTTTGTGCATACAATGTAGTATATAATCCTTACTGAATTTTTCTACTTAGTTGTGGCCAACTACAAGAGAAAATACAATGAAGTTTGCACATAATGATTTTCAAGGAGGTCTAGTGGTAAGGCAGCCCGAAGGATTCAAAACTCAAAAGAGACCCAGGTTGAACATCTAGGGATGACTAGGAAAGAGTCGAAAATGGCCACGGAATCTTTACCAAAAAAAAAAAAGAAAATGGCCACGGAACTACCGGTTTAGGCCGCGTACATTAGAGCCAAAAAGGCTTTATTTTCCATAGGTAACCTGAAGAGGTATTCATCTCAGTTTACCCGTTTGTAATGGAGCTTGCACATCTTTAGAATATACGAGTTTTAATTCTTCTTGTGCGTTAAAATCCTACTGAAAAGCCTAAGTTTTTTTTGTTCTTATTAACACTTGTGTGACTATAACATATTAAAATTTAAACCAATCTACTTAGAACACGAACCTGTCAGTTTGAGTCTTCAAAGGCCAAGGGCTATCATCGTATCTGTAACACCCCATGCCCGCTTACTTCAAAAACTTTGACTTTTTACGCGGAAACGCTTGAACCAAAACTGACCCGCTGTACTCTTTTACAATCTGACAGAAATGCATACACATTCAGGACTTGAGACTATTTTTAGATGAAATTAGATTCAATTACCTTCGAAACGATAGGTGGCACGACCCGTGAAGAATTACGGATTAAAAGATATGATTTTTCAAAGTTTACTAAATTCTGTCCAAAATCTGAAAAACTGCACAACCGCCGCTACTGTTCATCAGAATGCATTTTTTTCAAAATCCCTGGCCGGAAACCCGACCTCCCGAACTCGAAACTCAACCAAACTTTCCAGATTTATTTGGTATATCAATGGGCTCATTTTCATACAAAAACATTTACCGAACGACACCCCGAAGGGGTACTTTTACAAATGAGACGGGTTATGCAAATAACCCGTTTTGACCCATTTTCACTACAAACAACCCATGCGACTTCCATTTTGCACCAAACTTGACCAACTTCATTTATTTAACATATCAAACACGTTCCAACGACACTTGACCCGTTTACTACTCAAAATGGGTACGTTTATACTTAAACCAAACGCTCCTTTAACTTTACTCAAAAACACATAAACCATACTTTGACTTATCAAATGACTTCCAAATCGTCATACAATTCTTGACATACACTTTGCCATGCGGCTACACTTTAACAACTCATAAAAGACTAACGGGGGTACGAACTTACACATGAGCCCGGTATCTACCTAAGCTCTACATTCTTACCAATCTACCCATATCGCATAAACAAGCCTTAACCCATATATATATCCAAATCATCCATCTAAGCACGCCAACCTACAAAACGGTTAGACAACTAAACCGTAAGCACAACGGCTTAGTAAGTAAAACGACTATAACATACAATTATACTTCAATCCACATAAGCATCATATACATAAACACTTACTTCATGGCTCATTACTCAAATCTCAACTAGCACATAACATCAACATATTCCATAGCATCATCTCATCACATAAGCCATAAACATGGCATCACATAAGCATAACCCAAGCTCATCTTCTCAACATAAATATACATAACACATAATGATAGAAATCCATATAACTTATGCTATCATCATTTTACTTACCTTAGCTCCAAGCTAAGCACATCAAAGCCTCATCATCAACATCATCATCATAAACACCTAAATCATAACATCATACAAATCTTAACACATAATATCATAATCATAAAAATGGTTTATACAACCATTAGCTTATTCCTAACAACACTAATCATCATATAATCATATATTGATTATATGATGATCAATCCCACTATTTACTCATCTTCTTCAAGTTAGGGTTTACAAACCCTAACCTCTTAATTATACAATTTAAACACTATAAGCATCATACCTTATGTAGGAATCAAGCTATAAACTTCACCCTTGAATCCTAACACTTGAACCATCAAGACTTCTATTTCCCTCTCTATTTTCTCTAAGAACCGGCCTTCAAGAAAATGGTGAAATAACTAGAAGACTCTCATCCATGATATTTACTTGCACAAGTTTGGGATAATGACAATAATGGCCCCTCAAATCTTATTCTTCTCACTTTAGCCACAACTAGCTTATAACTCATTTAATCCTATAACAAGTTAGGTCCTTGGAGTTCATTCTCTTATTATTTGAGCCACATAATACTTTCCATAACCATACAATACATTCTTTGACTATCGGGTTTGACTAAAAATGCAACGTTCGATGACTAGCCAATCACATTGGGCCATAATCTATTTTCATCTAGGGTGGGGTCCCAACACCCGGGAAACGCCAAGGTCTATCATCGTATCCACGAGAAAGAACATTAGCCAATTGAACCCTATAAACCCAAAAGAGCATCCATAAAAGAAATTTAGTTTAGCCAGAGCCAAAACATCATCACCAGCACAAAAAGAAAAAGAAATGCAGAGAAGAGAAGAAGCAACTACCTTCCACTGCCGATAAAGTCATCACCCCATGCATAAGTATTGCTATTCCAAACAATAATATTCAACTCTCTTAATCCGTCAATCAAACTAGATGCGAAATTTTCTTGAAATGTAGGGTTATTGGCTCCATCTGTTACATCGGTCACAATAATTTAAATTTAAATTTAAAACGATTAACACATATATTTTAATTATTTACATTTAAGGAAAAGTGAGAAAGAACCGAGGACCTTTACAAACACTAGTGCGACTTTTGTAACTTCCATATTCGACACAAACATAAGGATTTAGCATTGTTGAATGCCCTTCTATGTCCTTCAGGTTCTTGCAGCCTACCACTGTATATATATTTATAACAAAATATGATTCAGCACAAAGTAAACATAAAAATTATATACGAAAAATGTAAATCACTATATACATAAATTTACTAAATTAGTCCAACAAGATTGGAACGTAAACATGAACAAAATTTGTGTTCCCTTGATAAATTAACTAATACAACACGAACAAAAGTCTAGTTCATTCTTTAGTGTCCTTTTTCAAAAAGTCGTGAAAATAGTTTTAGTTAAGCTAAGTAAACGAACATGAACAAAAATATTACAAAAACGAGTATTATGTATACTTTTAATCTTTTTTATACCGTTTTAATCAAAAAATATAAACATATACTAAACTATTGAATTATCTAAAAGAACGAACGCACGCGAAAAGCCACAAAGTAATTAATTATACCAGTGAGTTCGAGGATATTGCCCTCAATGGTGTGATTCGACATTGGATGATGATTGTGACGATTAATATAAATTAATATGAACGATGAGACTTGCATGAGTTGCGTGATTCTTATATAGTTTTAGGGTTTATCTAATTAAATAAATTTAGATGAACTAAAATAAAAAATAATAAGATAATTACATAAATGGTCCCTGTGGTCTGTCGGGTTTAACAGATATAGTTCCTATACTTTTTGTTAACGGATCCTCTCCCTGTGGTTGCGACCCATAACGGGTTTGGTCCCTTAACCAATTTTTTCGTTTGTTTGACCGTTAAAGTAAGGGCATAATTGTCTTTTCAATTGTTAAATATTAAAAACCCATATAAACTATTTTCCCAATACAATATGAAATCCAAACTCTTTATTTGCTTCTTCTTTAACATCATCAGAATTTTCAATCCCATTAATCCACCCATCTACATTATTGAATCAAAACATATAACATCACCATATTTCTTACTATCAAACCCAAATTAAAACCCCTAAAATAAAACCCTTTCTTTCTATCAAATTTTAATAAGAAACATAAATCAATATCTACAAAAACTTAGATCTATACACATAAAAATCTATGGAGTAGTGGTGGATGACGACGGGTGTAGGTGCAACAACAATGGGTGATGACAGTGGAGCAGCAATGTGTGGTGGCTAGTGTAGTGAGTGGAGCAACATGGGTGGTGGCGTGGGTTGTTGGTGGTGGCGGGGATAGGTGGTGGTGGCATGTGTTGTTGTTGATGATGATGGACATGGTGGTTCAATGGTTCCAATTGTTTAATATTAAAAACCCATCAAATCCGGCGAACCACAGCCACCCACGACTCCACAACAACCACCATACATAACCACCTGGACAACTGGTCAAACCACCCTCATTTTATTTCTTCAAAATATATACAGATCTGAGATTTGTGTGGTGTAAAATGGGTTTTGTAAGTTCAAGATATGATATTTTTTTTGTTTTGCACATGAATATGAGTTTATGTTTAGCATGATTCCAGATTTGGTGGTGAAGATCTTATCTTTTTAGTTTTCACTAGGCTTTTTTTTTCTTTTTTTTTTTTTTAATCTTTATGTGTTGTTGAAGAGTTTGAGTTTTTATGAAATTTAATTCAGATTTAAGTGCAATTTTTTTTTTTTTTAATCTTTATGTGTTCTTGAAGAGTTTGAGTTTTTATGAAATTTAATTCATATTTAAGTGCAAAATTAAATACACATTTTAAAGTAAAGTATGTGATTGAGATAGTCGGAATTTGATGGAGGTCGCCGGAAAAAATGATGGCCGGAAATAATGGTGGTATGAGATGGTGTTTAGGTGTGAGGATGTTTCGAAGATGGGTATATTTGTTTTTTTTAGAGTGTAAAAACATTTCTCATTTGATGAGCTTTTCAAAAGATTATTTTGTTATTGTTGTTTAAAGATTTTTGGTGTTTTTAAAGTTAAAAAAAATAGTGTTGAAATTTGGTTGAAGAAATTTGCTGGAAAAAAATGAGGTTGAATAAAGTATATATTTATTTTTATATCTTAAAAAAGAATAATAATTAAAGGGTATTTATGTCATTTAAACCATTTAAACAAGCACTTCACGGTCAAACAAACGGAAAAATTGGTCAAGGGACCAAACCCGTTATGGGTCGCAACAACAGGGAGATGATCCGTTAAAAAAAAGTATAGGGACTATATCCGTTAAACCCGACAGATCACAGGGACCATTTATGAAATTAACTCTAAAAAAAGGGATAATGTTTATGAAGGTCTCCTAACTTTTCAGTTTTTATCATATAGGTCACTCATCTATTAAAACAAACTAATAAGCCACCCAAGTATGTTTTTATTTTCGATTACATCAACTTCGGCCAAATTTAATTCGGAAATTATATCAAACAGAAATAATGAACTTAAAACTAACATACTAAAGTAATATGGATAGGAAACTAGACGTGAAATTTCAGTTTTATTTGGTCATTGTAAAAGTGTTGGATGTTTCTTTTCAATATCTAGCAATCTGATATGTTAAAAAGGCTGGAAGAATGAGCTTAAATATGTTGTTTGATCTATAAATTTTACAATTTTAGCCGCTATAATTTGTTATACTACCCGGCCCAAACTCGCAGTTGACAAAGAAGAGCCTATTTGACAACGCGACATGGTTTTGATCTTAACTTTTGCCGAAAGTCACTGCAACAACTAAACATCATTAAGGGCTAATCCTTGGGGTAAAAGGTTGGTCAGCATTTATAGGTGTATTATACGGGTCAAAGTTTTTTCATCAACTTAAACCTTTTGAGATAAGATTAAGGGAATACCGAAAACAGAATGAAAACAATTATTGTACATTAAATGTGACAAATACAGTGGCCCTATTGTTGATGTAATAATTAAGAAGTGGAATGTGATTGTATTGTGTAAATGACACTTGACCGAACCCAATTTGTCTCCCTTGGTACACACATCCAAATGGGTTCCATTTTGTGTGAACCATATCGAACCCACAATTCATCCCGGTCCCATAACCCGATTGTGTCTTCTACTCACACCGACAAATCTCCCCTCTTCATTTAATCACGTGCATCATCTGACAAACTCATTTACATCACTAACCCAAAAAATGTTACGGAGTAGTTTGTTTTTAACGGTAAAGGATATTCTCTCATTAGTACATGATTTACGGATCGATAATTGAGTACTTTTCCTTGTTCCTTATCTAGCTATAAAGTAAGTCAAGGACTACGAAAATGGTTGGACAAATTAGAGGATAAAAAAAGGTGAAAAGGCGAATTATGGGTTTAAGGTTAACTTTAGGGTGCATGATCCATCCATGTACCACATATCGAGCATTGCTAAAGCCTCCTACAATATCCTCCTACTAATCCTCATACACACTCAACAATATTATATATATATTTTTTACTCATTCTATCTCTGCATTCAAACCGTAAGTTCTGACACTTTTCAGTATCCTGTGAGTAGGAGGATAAGTAGGAGATTTTGGTAGAAGTATTTATCATTTCTCATACTACAAATTATAGGTTTTATTGTGGTTTGGAATTGATTCTTTATCAATAGCACACTTTTTCTTTGAACCTTTTTAATGAGAGTCATTTGATAAGTAAATGAGAATAAGTAATGAAAGAGTAATGTTGGGTACTAAAATGTCAATTTGTATTTATAAGTTTTAGGTTGTCCAAAATTTTAAATGTTTGTCTAGATGATACATCATATCATTCTTTCATTTAGTCATACTCCGTGTTTGTTACGTAACTTACGTCACAGCATTAATTAAAGCGTCACTGGAACCTTAACTTTGATATAACTTAACAACCGTTAAGTAATTTTTTCTTTTTTCTTTTTTTTCCCTAATAATATGTAATAAAGTATATGTTATGTGATAAAAGATTTGTTAAATTCGTTACTTCATCATCAAACTTAAATAGTAGAAACTATCAACACCGTCACTTATTACATTTACCGATTTATGTAACATATGTAGTGATTATCTATATCTATATCTATACTATATATAAAGTATACTATATAATATAGAGTAAACAGAAAAAAATATCTCTGAACTTTACCAAAATTGCGAAATATGTACTCGAAAAAAAAACTGCAAATATTGTCCCTGAACTTTCAGTTTTCTACAAGAATGGCCCGTGAAGAGTTACTGTAATTGCAATTTCAGTTTTCTGGCTAACGCTCGTTAGGAAATCCCGTTAGGTTAGTACTCACGTGCGTTGCACGTGAGGGTAATTTCGTCAATCCATTTTTCCCGCCTTTAACACCCTTCAGCTACCCTCAGGCACGAATATCGACGAGGATATTTTTTGCAAATAACCTAAGTCGTGTATAACACATTAACAGTATCAAATCACACACACAAACACATTCTATCTTATTTCATCCGATCAAATCACACACCCACAAGCACATACCATCGGAACTTGCAAGGCGTGCAAAATCAAACAACACACATACCAGGTAACAATATTTACTGATTTTTACTTCATTCAAACGTTATTTGTGTTAATCTTAATCGTTAATGCAGTAAATATGTATGGGAATCAATTTGTTTGCGCTGTGGACAATCCTGAACATGTTTTGGATGAGTTTGTAAGTTAACACCATATATGAATTAACTGTTATTTCTCTAAGAAACTAGTTTTAAGAAATTGACAATGCTTAAAAAATAATTTTGATATACAGGAACTGCATAATGATTACGTGTTAGGAGGTTCCTATCATGGGAATCGTTATATTTACTTAGTTAACTGTACGGGGATTAGATGGAGAGTTAGTTTAAGAAGAGTCTCAGAATTAGTGTGTGTTGTTGAGGGAGCAAGGTGGAATAATTTTGTCATGCACAACATCACATGTTCGGATGTTGCTTACATACATTTTATAGAAGAGGGTGAGGATGTGTTTTATGTAACTTGCTACAGTGAGGATGGGGAGGAGTTTCATAATTATGAACCCGAAAGTGCTCAGTTTTGGAGATATTTAGTGCCAGTGACAGACACATCTCTGCTTATGCAGTTGTTGCTGGAAGATTTTTTGAAATATCTGAATGGTCCAACCCCTACTGACTGTCTGACTCGGTCGTGGTTACCACTAACACGACTGAGTACAATGTTAGGGTGGAAAATAAACATCTTTATGAACGATACATCCACTCCTTCCTGTTTGGGTTTGGTTGGTTGAGACAGGTTCAAGATTTGAATATGAGCCCTGGTCAGTGGATGGTGTTTACTCAGGTTGTCCCGGGGGAGGAATATAATGTCATGTTGTTTGAACCTGATGGAGGGGCCATCACAACAGTGGAGACATACAACACCAACATAGCCATGAATGCCCTCTGTCACCAAGCACATGACTATGGTATGTTTTTCTTTATTAACTTTAACTACATCAAGTATATGATATCAGTGTAACATTTTGGATTATCTGTAACTAATTTTGTATTATTAAATTCAGATTTTGAAGCCCGTCGGATGAACTGGATGTGTAACTCGACGTTTCACACTGTCCATAACCAAGAAGAAAGGGCATTCTACAGAAAGATGATTGCATGCTTCCGGAGTGTATTGATACTTTGCTAATTTGTTAAATCGTTACGCTTAATGTTAGTGTGGATGTTGGTTTATTGATAATTGGAGAGAAAATATTATGGAGGGAAAAACTTTTGTATTTCACATTAAATGAAAATGGGTACAAATGAGAGTTTATATACAAACTGAAATTCAAAGTCAAAGTAATGCTACGCTACAATTTCAATGAGATTACAAACTAAACAACTATCAAACTATAGCTTGTGAGGTTGTTGTAGCTTCGACACAGACTTGATATGGTTGACTTTATGCTCTGCTTCCTCTGTTCCAACTCTTCTCTTGTCATTAGCTTGAGCTTGAGCTTGAGCTGGATCTTTAGCTGCTATACTTCCTTTATGCATGGTTGATGTGGTCCTCTATTTTGTTCTATGTATTTGGCCTGTTTGGGAAGCAGTAGTGACAGAGTTGCTTAATCAGATATATAGTTGTCAATTGTCTGAGATATTGTGTGTCTGATAGGATGATTGATAGATCATAATGTATGATAGAATCACCCCAAAAAAACTAATGTTAAGTTTTGTACATTTTGTAACAGTCTATACCATCAAGACTTGTGGAGAAGTACAACTTGTATGGGTTCTCTGTCGCTATTGTGAAGCATGAAAGGATAGAGAAAGTGTTCGAAGTATGTGAGAGAACAATGATAGTTGGTCAAGGGAAGGTGAAGAGGAAAGTGGCAATTGTTTCATCAGCTAGTTTCAGGGAGTTGAGGGAGGAAGCAGGGTTTGGTCCAGGTAGAATGGTCCGCTTCTTTCTAACTGATGAAACAAACAGGTCACAAAGAGTTTTAAAGTTTGATGTGTGCTGATGGTTGTTCAAGATGGGTTAACGTGGTCCTCTATTTTTTTGTCCGTAGACAATGTTTGAAACTGTTCATAAGTTGGATGAATGATCTTGTATAAACAGCTTTTGTAGTATCTGATTCGGATAAACCATATGGGTTTGTCCATAGTAGCCTGTATGTATGGTGGGCACGAAAAAACTTGATGAATGATTAGACAATGTTTTGTAACTATCTAATTCGGATAAACCATATGGGTTTGTCCATCGACAATGTTTGTAAGTATCTAATGTAGGATAAACCATATGGGTTTGTCCATAGACAATGTTTTGTAAGTTTGATGTAGGTTGATATGATGGTTTATATAGTCCAGTTGTAAATGTTGTTTATTTGAATTTGTGGCTGATGCAATCTATCTGCATAACTTTAGGTTTTCAAACGGATTTTTGGATGAATTTGTGTTGTATCAAATATTGTCTATGTAGGTGCTGCAATGTAGCAGGTTGTATTGATGTATCCCAGGTTGTATTGAACTATTACCAATTGACATTGTTTGACTTTTGTATGTCAAACATTTGTCCAATGCAGGTTCTATCAAATTAGTGCAGGCTGTTTTCTTTCCATTTGTCAATGCAGGTTCTATCAAATTAGCGCAGGCTGTTAGAGAGAATAAGAGTTAAGCCATATTTGAGGAAAGGTTGTTATACTCTTATTAACTGGAAATGCGAATACAAAGCTCTATTTATAGAGGTAAAAGTCAAAAACAAAAGTCAACTACATTACATATTTGCACATTTCTACTTCTACATTACAATATTACATCATGACTTCTACACCACATTTCCTACAAACAACAAAAAAACAACAATCAAAGCCATTACAGCAACACATTTCCTATAAACCACTAAGTTTGATTTACTTTCTTTCAATTCTGTTAGTGCAAATATTACGATATTTAATCTATACAGTCTCGTTTGTTTTGATTGATGACAAACATGTAACTTGATACATAACGTAAAATGTACAAGTTACTCGTAATCATATTTTGTCTCAACATACATTCAACACCTTTTGACGTCTCAAGTCCTCGTATGCTACAACACAGGTTCGTACATGTTTGTTATGTAGCATTATGATCAAACCCCTTAACAAATCATTTAAAATGTTTAAAATACGTTTAGAGTCATTAAGTATTTTAAAAGGTTAACTATTCTATTTCGAATCTCATTTTACATTTTGAATATACAAGTAATTTTACTTGTACATCTTGCTTCCTAAGTTGTATTCATGTAGGTTCATAATCATATATACTCGATTGTATATAACATACTCATATAAGGATGAAGTTTGCATCTATTATTTTCCTTATTGTTCATCTTGACGCACTAGATCAATGGGAGCTTCCGTCAAGCATTTACAAAGTGCATCTTATACACACCTTTTTGTATATGTCTTACTCGTCCAAGGACGAATATAGTTTTGCACTAATTTTTATTTGCAGCCGTTCAATCATACCCTGACGCCTCAAACAAGGGGGAGCAACCATCAGGGGGGAGCATGCACGCATTCATCATCATTCTCACTCTTCGACACACCTTTGTGTTTCGACAAAAAGGAGGAGAAGATAGTCTAACATAGCTTACCCACGTGCATCGTTTGCTTTGTGCATTTTCTTCATCATATATTTCTCTAATATTTTATTATTGCATAGCTAACCTTGATGTAGGTTAAGCCTCTTAATTTGATCCATGGATCCGCTACCAAACAAGGGAAATAACCTAGGGGATGCAACACCATAGGGTATTGGAGTAGACAATTTAACTTCACTAGGGATGATGCAAGCTCGTCTTTTCGGGGAGAAATGAAGTTAAAAACTCAAAGGACACACCCTTTTTGTTTCGACAAAAAGGGGAGAAGAGTGTAAACGGAGAAGGTAATGTAGAAGGTAATACGGATACAAGTAACTATTTACATTTTACTATCTATCACATTTACATATTTTGTCATCATTAAAAAGGGGGAAATTTTTAGTGCAAATATTACGATATTTAATCTATACAGTCTCGTTTGTTTTGATTGATGACAAATATGTAACTTGATACATAACGTAAAATGTACAAGTTACTCGTAATCATATTTTGTCTCAACATACATTCAACACCTCTCGACGTCTCAAGTCCTCGTATGCTACAACACAGTTTCGTACATGTTTGTTATGTGGCATTATGATCAAACCCCTTAACAAATCATTTAAAATGTTTAAAATACGTTTAGAGTCATTAAGTATTTTAAAAGGTTAACCATTCTATTTCGAACCTCATTTTACATTTTGCATATACAAGTATTTTTACTTGTACATCATGCTTCCTAAGTTGTATTCATGTCAAAATAGAATAAGTGCCACATTAGGTGTCAAAGTGCACTTTAGGTGTCAAACTAAGACAAATGTGTTTACATACTTCTAAAAATGATGTTAATGACATAATAACTTAAGTCCTATAATAGCATAAGTAGTTTAACATTTTTAGTAACACATAAACTAACATGGTACAACTTGTTAAACATATATCAACTAGTTAACTAATTCATTTTACAAGTTAACTTTCTTATATACTTAAATCAAAAATAAAATAGTCTTATTACCTCATGCATAGTGTCATCTAAATCTCAAAAGATCACAAAAGATATCTTGGAAAGATTTGATAAAGATTTTGGAAAGATTTGATAAAGATTTTTTAGATTTTCTGTCAGAGTGGAAAGATTTGATAAAGATTTTTTAGATTTTCTGTCAGAGGGGCACGAAACCAAAAATTATAAAGGGCGGAACCCTTTTTGTGGTTCCGTATGATCCATGGGTTGCTGAGCAAAAATGGCTATAAATAGCAGCCCATTGTTCACTCATTTCTTCACCACTTGAATACACATTCTCTCTACCATGTTTGCATATATTTAGCTCAGTAGTAACACTCATAAACACCCTCATAACACATGATAATAATGCTTCTAACTTTCATTACGTTGTAAGCATACTCCCGAAATGATCCTGTGAAGTAAGCTCAGAGATCTTGAGTCATCATCCACCACAAGCATACATATATGGAGATCTATCACAACAAGCTTAGGGAACTTGTAATCTTCATCCATTGAAGGCTTCCTATCAATGGAAGTTCATTTAGATTAGTTATTCATATCCATTAGACATTTGTGTCATGTATCATCATTGTAAATATCATTGTATCATCACAATATATTCACCAAACTAGATTAGATGGTTTATGTGTTTGTGCCATAAAACACAAGGTTTGTTATGTTGGGCCATAAAACATAACGGGTTTGGTTGTACCCGAAGAAGGACTCGACATTTAGTTTAGTGTCAGAAATATTGTATAGGCGACGTTAGGTTGGTTCTACCTCGAACTAGAACCCGGTATTTAGCTTTGTATCGGAAAAAGGGTAAGCGACGTTTGTAAGGTTTTCTCCGCCGAGAAGGGAGCTTGTTGATTTAGTGAAGTAACTCTCGAGTTGGGTACTCAGGGAGGGGAGTAGGGCGGAGAGGAGCTCCGTGACTGTACCACTATAAATCATCGTGTCCGGTTTGCACTTTCTTTTATTTACTGCTTTACTTTTTACATTATATCATTGCTTGTGTTATTGCTTTGTGTTGATCTTCGTGGCTTATGATCATATTGTGAAAATATGTACTCTTGTGTGAAATACACGTAGTGTAGTATTTATATTTCCACTTTTCATATTACATCAAACTTGATCGGCTATTTGATACAACAAGTTTTAAGATTTTAAACGGTAACATATTCACCCCCCCCCCTATGTTTTCACAAATTCCATCTGCAGAAGTAACACTTGGTTTTGCAAATAAGACTTCTGATTGTCAAAATCCCTTTGCAAGTCTTATTTTTACATTCAAACTACATTTGTCTATTTTCAAATCTTTTTCCATTTGAATCAACTTGTGCACATCTTGTTTGTAGTAGTCACTTGGTAACTCAGGATCAAGCCAGTAAAAGGTGCCACATTTTGAACCCTACATGTTTAGACATATTAGCATATACCCGAATCATAAACAAAGTAAAAATCACTTACATTATAAAAATTTATGCAGCCTAGAAAACGTCTTAAAGGATGATAGATGGTTCGTGATGTTTGTTGAATAACGGGTTCCTCATGTTCGCAATGGGTAGGTGCTGGAGGACGACGACTTTGAACAGAAGATGATGATGAAGCCATTTCGATTGAATGAGTTATTTTAAGGTTTAGGTAGGGTTTGGATGAGTGTTTGAATTGGGGAAGAAGATAAAAGATGACTTTTTTTGTTGACTACTAAAAGTTAAGATAACAGATCTTGGCACGTGATATGGCCCATTTTAGTCAAACCCAATACTTAAGTTAAGGGACATTATTTGCAAGTGTGCAACTTAAGTAAAACCCTAAACTTCGCACTTGTGTCTACCCAATAGCTGCACAACCCGTGTTTTCCCGCTCTAATCCTCACATACTCCTCTACTAGAGACCAATAGTCGATCATTTTTCACATGATTTCGTACAATGGCAGACAAGGACTTGAGCAATTTCGAGTTAACCAATGATATGGTAGAGTTTATTCAGGCTAAATATGGGGATACTTGGACGGAAATGGATAAAATGTCTGATGAGATTATTGATGACTTATGGTAATATGCGCACAAAGAATCTGAAGTCTTGAAAGGTCAGTGTATTATTTTTCATTGTTCTGATTTTTGTGTATTACACATATAGTCTACAAATGGTCATTGTTATGTATTTAGCCTCTTTGTCAATGATACCAATCTGCAGATGATAAGGGAAAGGGGAAACTTGATGAGGGTTGTGAAGATACTCAAAATAGTAATAAGGGGGAGGGGAAACTTGATGAGGGTTGTGAAGATACTCAAAACAGTAATAAGGGAGAAGGGAAACTTGATGAGGGCTGAGAAGATACTGAAAACGTGAGTAAGGTGAATGCAAAACCGGAAGATCATGAAAAAAGGATAGGCTATCTTGAAAAGGGGACTAAGTTCGATGCAAAACTGGAAGCTCTTGAAAAAAGGATACAGTTTATTGAAAACAGGTGTGTTAGGGCAAACCAGCAAAATATGGGGATGGGGAATAAAGGTTTGCAGACAATTGTAGAAGTGATTGCCATATCATCCAGTGATGAGGATGAAGAAATGTACATGTCACCCACTGATGAGGATGAAGAAATGGACATATCATCCAGTGATGAAGAAATGGACATACAACCAAAGGCTACCACTTGCAAGCCTTGCACTAGGGGGATGAGGATGAAGGGAAAGGCTTTCACATCTAAAGAAAATGGGGAGGGGGGGAAGGGAAAGCCTGCCACTTCCAAGGATTGCACTACAAGGGGGAGGAAGAGGAAGGGAAAGGCTTCCACATTTGGGAGAAAAGGGGGGGGAAGGAAAGCCTGCCAATTCTAAGGCTTGCACTTCCAAAACTGTTGGCCCCCTTGTTCATATAGCTCCTGCAAGTAAGCTTACAAGACCAAACAGAGGTGAAAGAATAACAAATGTTGTGTTGGGTCTTGGAGCAAAGGTGGGTTGCTCAATCAAGAAAATGATGGATTGGTATGTATCTGCCCCTAAGAAGCTCTAGGCTTAAGAGGGTCAATTACGTTTGTCGTTTCAACTGTTATGTATCTTTTGGTTACCAGTGAAACTTATTTTGGTGAGGTCTTTTGGGGTCTGTCCAAAGCCTCATTGTGTTATTGTATAGTTTTCTAGGATCTGAAATTGGTGTTATTGTCCAATGTGTTTCTAAATCTTACCCATGCAATGGCAAAGTACAACAAGTTCTAACCCATTTGTCAACTGCAATGTGTTTCCAAAATCTTACCCATTTGTTCAAACTTAAAAAAGGAGTACCAACTCATTTGTTCATTGCAATGTGTCTCCAACTGTTACACATGTTTATCTAAAAGTCTAAAACTAACCATCCCATATCATTTGTTGACTTTAGTAGTCAACCAATTGAGTTTCATCATAAACATAACCATTTGTGTACCTGCATACCATTCATTGACTTTAGTAGTCAACCAATAAGTAAAACACTAAATTAACATGTCAAATGTGCTAAACATATGTAACACATGAGTAACACCAAATACTGTGTGCCAAACACAGTATTGCATACATAACCCAACATGTTTATAAACATACACATGTGGCACAAAATACCACTAGACACAACACTAAAATGTTATTCGAGCTACATAAACTAAATTATTCCAAAACATGCCATCCAAAGCCATAAGATAAACAAAATAAACATAGCAAACTTGACCATTGCCTTGTCATGACCTTGAGCATTCCCTCCTCACTTGGAATCAACCTCCTCATCTGCTTCTATTGCCTTCTCATCCTTGTCAACTGGATCCAACTTTCTTCTATTCTTTTCTATACCAGAGGTCACACTGGCAGATGAATCAACTGTATCTGGAGCTCCCATGTCTGCCCTTTCCAAACTATCTTCAACATCTGCTGTTGGAGCTTCATTAGCAACTACTACAGCTTCATCTCGGAGTTTATTGTGTAGAAAAGCCACATTATGAATAACAAATTCTAACTCAGCATACAACATATCAATCTCTGCATCTTGATTAGGTCCATAGGCTGCTTGATCATCCAGCCAATCAACTTCAATATCTTTGTGGATGAAATCATCCTCTTTTCCTGTCTCCAACTCACCTTCCTCAGCATACAACAAATCAATCTCTGCCTCTTGAATCAACAAATCAATCTCTGCCTCTTCAATATGTCCATAGTATGCTTGCTCATCCAGATAATCCTCTTCAATTTCTATGTGGAAGAAATCAGCCTCTTTCCCTGTTTCCAACTCACCTTCCAAACCCTGTTCAAGTTCAGGTTCAGCTATACCCTTTCCAACATCCTCTTGACTAACTTTCTCTTTTTCATTGTCAACATTTTGATTTACATCTACCACACCCTCTTGTTGACTCGCCTCAGTGTCTTTGCGTCGCTTCTCCTTGATTTCATCATAGTTTATTAAGAATTCCATTTTGAACAAGATCTTTTTGAACTCGTACTCACCACTCAACCTTTTTGCGCTTATTTTGTTCTTCCCTTCATCAGAGCATGGTGTTGGAATAACAAGCTCATCATCATCAAGATCTACGAAAAACAATTCTCATCATCCCTGCATCCAGCCTTACTAGATGAATCATGAGTTGAAGTATCACCCTGTTTTCCCTCCTTTCCTATTTCAGTAGCACCATGCCACTCTAGCAAACACAACTCACCAGCTTTCTCAGATTTCTTAACGACATCACCATCCTCTATATCTTTAATCAGAACACCCTTATCACAACTATTCATCATGTACAACAAATGCTCCTCGACTGATGAAATACCTTCTTCAATATAAACCTCTATTTCCTTAAACCGAGGCACGTATTTAAACATTTGCACGACATTTTCCACACTCATCAATGGGACCAACCCATCATCCAAAGATTTCTCAGGGATCCTAAAATGTGAGAACAGAGTACTATCCCCTAATCTTAGTGTGTCTAACATCCCAACATACTCCTGAATGCAAAAATAGTCAACATCAATCAGGTCAACATAGACTATATGTCCAAACCGATATTTTCGATTTGGTGGATTTGTGAAGAGCCCATTGTGGTGGATTTTCAGAGTGAACAGTGTACCATTCGAATCTGGTTAGAAAAACAAATAACAACTTAAAAGTATGAAAATCACATATCCTACAATGTACACATGCATGTTCGAATAAGAAAAACAAATGACAACTTGAAACATTTAAGCTTACCGTAAATAGCATCAAGCTCATGTGTTGGAAACTCAGGAGTTCGAATCTGCCAAAGTGGAGAAACCGCTACCATGGTTTGTGTGTGTCATTTGATCGTGTTAAAGTGTTATACACGACTAAGTTGATGTGCAAAAAATGTCCTCGTCGATTATCGTGCCTGGGGTGGTAGCAGGAGTGTGTAAAGGGCGGGAACAGTGGATTGACGAAACTACCCTCACGTGCAACGCACATGACGAGAAACTAACGGGATTTCCTAACGAGCGTTAGCCAGAAAACTGAATTTGCAACTACAGTAACTCTTCACGGGCCATTCTTTTTGCAGTTTTTTTTCGAGGACATCTTTCGCAATTTTGTCAAAGTTCATGGACATTTTTTGCAGTTTACTCTATAATATATATAAAGGAAAAGTCCTCCAAGTGAAAAAGTAGAAAAATTAAATAAACTATTTATGCAAACCATAAACTTTTATTATTGTTTTCGTTTATAACCCATCTTATTTTCATTCACTTTAAATAGTGTTAGTGTTTAATCATTATTTTAAAAACCGGGTCCCTAATCATCCCGGTTAAGTCACCGGGTCACCGGTTCAACCGATTCGACCACCAGGTCAACCCGGTCTTTCACAAAAATTATACAAAAAAAAAAAAAGATATATATCTCGAAAACCGGGTTGATCCGGGTCACTTCAAACCCGGCGAGTCTAATCGGGTTTCGAAAATATAAAAGCCGGTTTAATTTGACCCCTTTTTTCGACCAGAATCGGTTCAACCGATGAAACCGGCCAGGTCAAACCGGGTTATTTTTCCTTTATAACCTATAAATTTTTGTTTTATCACTACAACTATCTGCCGTTATAAAATCCTGTTACTATGCACGGGCACTCGTCTAGTATTATAAATGCCTCAATATTTTCATTTGTCATTACTTGTGAATACATATTTTGTTGAAGAAAAATGATTTATATGCCTAAAATATGAACCTAAATTTAAACCTAAAGATTTGATTGATACATTTGAAAAAATGGTTGATGAAAAATGATGAGAGATAATACGTGTATTACACTTGTCATGAAATGAATGTAGTATGTCTAATTTTAGGTCTCTTATTTATAGGCATATATATCAACACTCTTCATTGAATTACAAGACCAAATGGAAAATAAATGAATTGCCATTTTCATCATGAAAATTAAACGCTTTTGCCAACAACTTGCTATCTAAGAAAAGTTGTGTGATAGTCAACATTTACATGTTTAAATAAACAATCACATGCTAAATACCCTAAACTCTAATTCTATTAAACTCGGGTGGAGGGAGTGGTCACCAGATCACCAAAGTTTGCCAAATTTTCACATCATCAATACCCAATAAAAACCTTCCAACTCACACTTCACCAATTCACCCAATTTTCATCAATTTGGTTGCGGCGGTTTCACCAATTTGCCACATCACTTTTTTTTTTTTTTTTTTTTTTAATACATAAAATCCAACAAAAACTATATAAAATTAAAACATAACATTTTATTAATAACAAAAAAAAAAAAAAAAACATTACATAATACTTAAAAATAAACAAACCATTACATAATATTTAAAAAACCAAAACAAAACACTACCATAGTAGCCTCTCATCTCGATCTTACAAATAAACTTTTTAAACGTTATCCTTAAAGATTGGCTGAGGCAAAGCTGAAAGTGACGGTATATAACTTCAACTCAAAACTTTTCATCCAAATTAACCACACATAATTCGGAAGCGTGTATTTGAAACAATAAGAGGAAGAAACAGAAGCCATACCCACAAACTAGTATACATAAATGAAACCATACAAGAAGCCTTGCTTCATTATGATGATAGTTTTGTGTATAATTTTGATTAGAAGACCATTTTTGGCTTCTCCGGATAGTGAAGGTACGCATGGTCCTTTTCATTTTGGCTAAATTATGTTCATGATTATATAGTGAGAATTACTCCTCTTTCACAATCGGCAAGAGTTACCGATCTTCACCGAGGGGGTTGCGGCGGTGTTACTGATCGGTGCCGAGGTTCACCGAAGGTTTACCGATCCCACTCCCTCCGGCCTAATTCTATTAAGCTCGCATCTATGAATTTGATTAAGACATGAAATGTAATGCAGAATTATAATCTTTCATCGTCCTAAAATTCCTTTTTATTGGTGTGGGGCCGAAGAACAACTAATACAAAACTTATTTATGGGTGTTGATAAATACACATAGAATTTTACTTAATACACATAAAAGGACAACCATTTAATGCATGAGGACAAGCATTCAATGCATGAGATGCATGTGTATTAAGTAAAAGTCTATGTGTATTTATCAACCCCCTTATTTATACACTTTGTTATTGGTTATTTTATCTTCCTATAAAATGGTTTTAACTTTTAACTTTGTTCTAGTAGACAGGGTTGAGCATTAGTTCAAAACCGAACCGAACCGATAAAAGTTGAATCGAATCAAAACCGGTAGACAGGGCTGAGCATCGGTTCAAAATCGAACTGAACCGACGAAAACTAAATCGAATCAAAACCGAAAACCATTAGTATATAAAATCAAAACTGAAAACCGTTAGTATATAGAACCGAAGCCGAAACGAATATGGTTCGGTTCGGTTTTTGGTCCAATATGCTCGGACCTAGTTCTATTACATAGCATAAAGATTTATATTATGACATTTGCAAGAAAAATTTAAGAAAAGTAAAATTGATATTTGTATTTATACTTTCGACGCATTATATGAAGAAATTATGTAGTCCAGCGAGAAAATAAAGCCCAGTTTTTAAAAATACAAACTCCATATCACATGTTAGTACAAATCTTTGGCACGCTCCCAGACCTAGGTTAGACTAGCTCTTGGAGAGTAGATCTTGCACTGAGTATCTTGCGTGAACTGCTAAGAGAAAAGTAGCACCGTTAGTCTTACCGCGGAAGAGGGGTTCCGCGGTTAACCTCGGGTGTGAGAGTGAGTATATTGAGAGATAATTTAAGTGTGGACTGTGTGTGTAGTAAATGCAGTTAGGTGAGCAGTAATAAATGAGTTGGGGTATTTATACTACCCGTATTTACTGTAGCTGAGTTGACCTGTGCCTTATCGGTTAGTGTCAGGATCAACTTGCGCCGTCTCTGCGGACGTGTGTCAGAGCAGAGTCCACTTGTGCTGTCAGAGCAGAGTTCGCTTATGCCTTATCTGTCAGATCAAGTGGGGGAGTCCACTTGCGTATTTGCCGCAGCAGAGTATGAGCTCTGCCCCGGTCTGGGGAGTCCGAGGCATGTGCTTGTCTTGGTTTGGCAAGACTCCGTTCTAGTGTGAACTGACTCTGCCGCGGATAAAGTTATGGGGATGTCCGGACCAGCCTGATGGGTCCGGAGGTACTATACCCGATCAAGTCCCCCCAGTCTAGTATACTTGTTTTGTTGAAGAGCAAGTGTTCTAGACTTTATAGTTGCGTTCCGCGGCCTTTGGAGGTTGCGGCTGTGCGGAGGCTGTTGTAGTCTCCGCGGTTGGTTTTTAGGATGTGTCTCGTGTTTGCTGACTGGACATTCCACCACCCTCCACGTGGTGGAGACAGGCTGTTATGGGGAATAGCGAAACGTTTTTACCCACCTAATTGCTGACTGATGGGACGTTTGCGGCGGCTGACCGTTCATTTTCTGCGATCATCTTGGCAGTTCATCTGGCTAGATCTGTGACCGTCCAATAAGCATCCGGGGACGTGTCAGTTTTGTGGCCTTTCGATTGAACTGATAACACGTGTGTGTGTGGCTATAAATACTAAGATTTACACCACTTTTAAGCTTTTTACACACAGTTAAAATTTTTCCTTCTCTCTTAAAAACAAGAATTCCTCCCGCCTTTGATCTTCTTCCTTCCTTTATTTCCGGACTTTAGTTTTTTCAGGTTAGACTTCTTTCATACTGATTCTTCATTTATCATTTAGAATGGCGCATATAAGTACGGTAACCTCCAAACTCACTCAGGAAGATGTAAACACATTTTGTGATAAGTATAAGATCCCAGGGTATCTTTTACCGATAGCGCCCGGACCTAGGGATACTATTAAAGATGCTCCGGAAGGAATGATAGGTGTGTATACTAGGTTTTTTGAGTTTGGTAACTTTAGGATTCCCCTTTCATTGTTTTTGCTCCGTGTACTGGAGTATTTCCAGATTCATTTATCACAGCTATCAGTGTTAGCAGCTTGTAGGGTTAGTCACTTTGAGATACTTTGCCGCGTCCATGGTGGTGTACCGACTATAGATTTGTTTAGGAAATTCTATTATGCGGGTGTTAACAATGGTTGGATGACGTTAGAGAAGAGGAAAGGCCCAAAATCTTTAGTTGTCCCCGTCTGTTATACTAGTGCCCTAGATTCGGTTAAGAACTGGAAGGACCATTTCTTTTTCATTAAAAAGACCATCTTCCCTTTGGATATTCCATGGTATGAGGGAACGTCTGTGGACCGCGACCCTCCTCCTTCTGATGTGGGTGTGGATCTAGAGGTGTTGCGGCGCCTTGATACTAATAGGGCTCCGTTTAAGAAATATCCGGAGGAGTTTCTGAATGTCATAGGTTTGAGCCAAACTTGGGATGACGATAGTGCCCGCCCGACGTTTCTACGGCCGGATGAAACGGGTGGGTTGAATAGACTTGCTTTTATCTCCGTTTTCTATTTGTGTTCTTCTGCGTCTAATTTTATTTGCTTTGCTTTGCAGAGATGGACTTGTTTTCTTATATCCAACAGCCTGACGTGTTCAAGGTGAAGGTCGGGGAACGCACCTTGGAGAAAGATGAGAAGTCCTTAAGGGCTGAGACTGCTACGCGTGTGCTTCAACCGCGCGAGGGTGTGGTGAAGGTGGTTCAACATATGGTGGTTGATGAGATTGCTGCGGCTAAGGAGGGTAAGAAAGCCGGAAAGAAGAGGGTGGTTATTGATGTGCCCGAGCCACCCAAAAAGAAGAAGAAGCTGGTCCGCAAGGGGGCTGCGGCTGGATCTGGTATGAGCTGCTTGCATTATCCTTGTGTGTTGTACTCTTCTTTTTTTTGTTTTATATCCGTACTTATGCGTTTGCGTTTTTCAGGCGATCCGTCCGCGGAAGGTCCTATTACTGTTGATCTTGAAGATGAGTCGGGGTCAGGATTGAACCGTTCTGGTCCTCAGACGGATGAGGGGATTACGAAGAATACAACTTTCCTCTCTTCTTCGTCCCACACACCTACTCAAGAGCGGTCTGAGGGGAATTCTGAGACTCCCCATGCGGATGTTAACGAGTCTGAGAATGTGGAGTCCAAAATGCCAAGTCTTGAGGTATCTGATCAGGACAAACCATCCGGACATGCTGAGGGTGTGATTGCTTCGTCCAGTCATGCGATCAATGAGGAAGAGGATGCGAGTGGTTCTGATGAATTTGAGAAGTCTGTATCTGTTGAGACCGCTGACACTTCTTCCACTTATGTCCCCAAATGGTTGTCTACTAATGGCTTCAAGATGGACGATCCCTGGGTCTACCGCAGTATCGTTGACAATGTTGCAACTCCGGTCTTCGCGTCTGATATGAGGGACATGTCTAACGAAGACCTGATGAATGAGTTCAATAGGCTATCTACCCGCCAGATCTGTGTTAATTCTGAGGTGCGACTGAGGTTGGAAAACACTCTGTACCAAAATGGCAGGTTGAGGAAGCAACTGGAAGGGAAGAAGAAGATGGTTGTTGATTTGAAGGTTAAGTTGTCCGAGCTGGAGGGTGAGAATGCCGGGGTTATGGCTATCCGCGACCAAGTGTCTACTTTGCAATCGGTCGTGGATGATAAGGATAAGGAGCTGGATGAGCTCCGGGCTAAAGTTAAAAGGTTATCTCCAGAAGTTGAAACCTTGATTGAGAAGAATGCGGGGTTAGCTACGGAAGTTATAGAGCTTCGTGGTGAGAAGGAGGCGCTGTCTGAAAAAGTGTCCGGCCTGGAAGTCCTTTGCGACACACTTCAGCAGCAATTTAAGACTGAGACAGAAAAAATTGTTGAGGAGAGTATGAGCGCTGCCCATGCCACTTTTGAAAATCATCTTGCGGAGATGGATAAAAGGCTGGTCGCGATCAACGAAGAGTTTGACACAGAGCTCTTTCCTCAGACTTTGAGGGCTGTTGAAGGCCGCCGCTGGGTTATCGGCCACGGATTCAGGTATGTTATTGAAAAATTTAAGGAGTCCGAGGATTTGAAGCTGAGACTTGGGGGTTGTATTTCCGCGGCCATTAAGGATGGTGTGCGCCAGGGGCTGGAGGCCGGGATTGTGCATGGGTCCCAAGGCATAAAACTTGACCAGATAGAGGCCTATGACCCGGAGGCCAAGCAACGATATGACGAGTCTGTAGTCAGGTTGGCTAAAGTGCCTTTCCCCTTGTTGGACTCTTTGGAGGCGTGTCGGGATGCCCCACTTGAGTATTTAATGGCGAAATTGGTTTTGGAGGAGCATTGTGATCCCAAGTCCGAGGAGCCTACCTTCAAACCTCCGGTTGCCGAAGAGACGGTTTTACCGGAGTCTGTGCTCCGGTTTGTTACTCGCCGCCCCCGAGCCATTGCGACTTATAAAGAGTTCAAGAACAAGAGGTATGGGGTGGAGTTTGATTATTCTGACAAGGGTCTTGCCGTCGTGCTTCCTAATCCTCTTGGTCCCCAGCCTTCCTCCAGTGTTGCTGCGGTATCTGCCGAGCCTGTGACCGTTGTTGCTACGGAAGTTTCTCAAACCGGAGCTACTGCAGAAGGTGTTACTCATGATGACATGTTTGACTCCTCCATGCTTGACTCCCAGAATCCTGAGAACCCTCAGAATTAGGTACGTGCGGCTGTTGTTCGGGGGATATTTTGACTATATCTGCCCTGCCGCGTCATTGTGAAGCTTTTTAATCCTTATCTTTTTGGGAATGTAATCCGGATGAATGCATCCGCGTATCTTGTAATCGTTGGGATAATGAATATAACTTGACCAATTTTCATGTGTATTAACACTTGGTTGTTTTTTCATTACTTGTTTGTTTTTGCCGGGGCTCATAAGGTCGGACTTAGTTTACTATCTCTTTGTATCCGTACTTAAGATTTTCGGGATAGCGTAATATGGTCAATGGGTTTGCAATACCACTTATATGCCTTGGAAAGTTTGAGGTGCAATGTCCTCATGCCGGGCTTGTGAGGCCGCTTACGCATCTGGATTTCGTAGTTCTGGGTCGTACATGCATGCAAATGTGAACATAAAAAATGACAAGGTAAATTTTTGGGAAAAGTTGTGGAGTTGATCAGACCCCACATATCATTGATTATAAGAGTAATACATAGTAGATAACTTAGCTTGTAAACATGGGCTCCCGCTATTGCATACAAAAGATGGGAGTGCTTACACTTAATTACAAATAGCATTTCTTGAGGTTCCGGATGTTCCAAGTCCGGGGTATATCCCGACCATCTTGACCTCTGAGGTTATAAGCTCCTTTCCCCAAAGCTTCCACGACTTCATATGGGCCTTCCCATTTGGGGCCTAGCTTGCCGGTGTCTTCCACAAGGCTTGCATTATTGCTGCGGTAGACGAAATCTCCCGGTCTGAAGTTTGTGCCGCGGACTTTGGCGTTGTAATACTTCTCCATTTGAGTTTTGCTTTTTGTGGGAAGGATTCCAAACACTTGGGATGTGAATCTTAGTAACGTGTTTGAGAGATATTTATGTATGAATGTGTTTAGCATGCGGAATCTACTACAACACACTTAAAAGAACACAAGGTGGTGAGTTATGTAAACGTGAGTATGCAATTAACAAGGAACACAACTTTGGTTAACACAAAACGATTCAATATTATTGATGAAATAATACGGATGATCTAAATATCACCGGATTACAAAGTAATCTTGAATCTAAGATTGTAAAAGGATTTGTGAATTTAGTAACTAAGTTACTTGAGAGATGGTTCGTTTTTGGTTAATAGTTGAAGAGATGCATGCATAAAGTGTGACTAAGGTATCCTTTTATAAGATAAGGACACCTTATTACAAGTTGTCAAGTGGTTGATTATAATAAGATACTTTGACTATTCTAGCCTACAATTAAATACAACTACCAATGTACAACTCTGCAATATTCTTCTGTACACCACAGAAGACTAAACTACTTCTACATAACGTATAACAATGTACAAAGACTAATAATTCAACTAAATATCTATTACAAAATATCTAATCAACTTGACATATAGCTTGGCAGGCCCTTTGTCAACTAGCAGTACCTTCTACCCAGAAGGTACTGTTAGTACATCTTCATACTCTTCAAAATCAACTAGCAGGCTCTTTGACATCTTTGGCAGGCTCTTTGACTTGAACATTTTATTCCCAACAATCCTCCCCTAAACTTGTTATTTCCATTAAAATACACAAGTTTCTGATGAATAAAATACATACCTTGAGGATTTGAGGGAACTCTTCCAAAAACCTTCACTCTCTGTTCTTCCTTTTTCTTTCATATTGCTCAGATATGCTCCTCAACAAACTTTGAACAATTTCTGAATTCTCTTCATCTTTGTCACATCTTAATCTCTTGGAGATCATAGTTTTAAGCACTTCATAACTAAGTGGATACTCTTTCTCAGCCAACATAAATAGTTCAATCCCACTTGATGTGTAAAGATGATGAATACTGCTAAGGCTTAGAAATTCCCATGTTGTTGAAGGATCATAATAGGGAAATTTCCAATGAACATCTTTGGGATCAGGATCAAACATCCTATTGAATTCTACCCATAGTTCCTGTTCCTTAACATCAGTACTAGAAGTTGTGTCTAGCCTAATCTGCACTAGATTCCACAATTCTTCCAAGTCTGCTCTGTCACATGCTCTAACTAGATTTTCAAAATTCTTAAAGATAGCAGACTGACCCCCAACCCTTATAATTTTCCATGACTTTCCTAATCTATCATGGTTTACTTCCCAGTCAATAATAGGGCGTCTACAGCTAATTGGATCAGCATGAATGATAGTTGGCAAAGTAATTAACATCTTACTTACTTGCTCTGTGTCCAATTTTGCTACTTCTTTCTTCTGAGCATCTTTCTTCTTCATAGAGGGCTTTGCATCAGATGGAACTTTGTAGTAAAGACTTTTGTAGGCTTGAAGATACAAGTAGTAGATTTCATCAGCAGATTTCTTCTTCAGTTGATAATCATTCCAATTTGCTTGACCTTTTAGAAATCTCTTCATAAAAGTTACTTGATCTTTCCATGATTTGCCCACTTTAAAACCTCTTGTCTCACTTTCTTTCATCTTTTCAAAAATGTTAGCCAGAGCTGCTTCTTTATACTTCTTGTTGATGAAAGATTCAAGTGCTGCTGTTTTCTCATCAGAATTTAGATTCTTGTCATTTACTATCATTGAAGCTTGGCCTTTCACAATTGGATCATTAGCAATAATCCATTGCATTTGTGCATCAAAGGTTTCTTGAGCAATTTGAGTATCAAGAAGAGACTGAGCATCTTTTTGCTCTTTCATCTCTGTTAGCAGTCTTGAAGCCTCAAGTGCTTTCAGTTCTTCTTCATGAATTCTTTTGGCCTCTTCTTCATCTCTATCTATCTGTGCTTGCTCTGATTTCTTTAACTTTTTGGGCTTTGGCTCATCTTCAACCATAATGCTCTTGCCCTTATCCTTTGGAGTTGGTTCTTGGGATGGAGCAGAAGATTGCTCATCAGCAACAAAAATCCTCCCTTGAACAAACAAATTCCCTTGAGGCTCTAAATCCCTCTTTCTCTTGTACACTTTCTCAGCAGACCCTTTGTACTCCATAGCCAATAGCCTCTCTATCCTAGCAGGCTCTTGTTCTGGCCCAGCAGGCTCTTGCCCTGCTCCAACAGGCTCTTCATCATAAACTTGAGTTCCTTCATGGAATTCAAATTGAGCCTTCTCCTCATCTTCAGAACTATCCATCCTCCCCTTTTTGGAAGAGTGACCTATCCTATCAGCATCTGACTTTGAAGAACTAGATAAAACAACCCTTGCAGACCTTTTACCCTTTAGCTTCTTCACTTCACCCTCCAATTTCTTTACCCTCTTGACTAATTTGATGTTGATCTCAGAAAATTTCTTGCTTTGTCTTTTAAGAGCATCTTCTAAGAACCTCACCTTGTTTTTTAGTTCTTGCATTGTCTGAGGTGATTGAGTTGGTGTTAAATGATGTGATGATGTTGGTGGTGTTGCTGATGGTACTGGAGATGGTATTGGTGATGTTTGATGTGTTGGTGAGATGTAACCATGTGAAGAACTAGATGATGGTGATTCAGCTGATGGTGTTGGTTCTTCTGGATGTTGTGGTAACATTTCATCAAATAGTGGTATTTCTTCCCCTCTAAAACCAATTCTCATGTTTGAAAATACTTTTTGAGAAAGTTTTGGTGTTTCATAAATTGAGTCTGTGGGAAGTAACAAATGTTTTAATTTTGCAATGATGCATCCAATAAATCTTGGATACATCAAAAACTTTGTTTCACTATCCACATTTTTAATCAATCCTTCAAAAATATGTTTGGAAAAATTGTATTTTCTGTTTGTAGCCAAGCAGATGAGAGCAGAAGCCATGTTTCCACTAAATTGCTCCCAAGAGGTTTTCTTCTGGCTCAAACAATGAAGGATTGTGTGAATAAAAAATCTCCATTGTGGAGTAAGATGCTTCTTTAGAAAAGTGAGTTTTGTGGAAGTAGCATGATACCCCATTCTTTCTAAATTTTCAAAAATCTCAGTATCTGGCAACTGACTAATACCATCAGAATCATCCAAATGAAGATGTCTTCTTATGGATGACTCAGTAAGAGTCATATGTTTGCCATCCACTTTGGCCTTAATCCTTTGGTCCCCATTTGCAGAAGTTTTAATTTTAGCAGATTGCCAAAATTGTAAAATTTGAGATTCATAAATAGTGGGATTGACTAGTAAAGCAAACCTGATGTAGGAGTTATTTAAAAAATACACTACTTGATGAAATGAGGCATTATCCTCTGACTTCTCCAAAAATGCTAATTGATTGTGACGTTGGACAAAGTTTAGAACAACCATGGTGAAAGATAGTGAAAGTTTTGATTATGATTGTGGGATTTGTTGGTGGTACTGGTAGAAGATGAAAGGTGTATGTGAATTATGATAAAGACTGATGAAAGAAGATTTGTGAGAATTACTTTTAACCGACAATAAGAAAGATTATAATAAGTAAATGAAAAGGCGGTTAAAAAGATCTTTTATATGTGAAATATAATATAATATAATCATCAGTAATTTACATAACTACCCCAACGGCTAATTTTAACTACCAGGCCTAACGGCTAAAACTTTTTCTGACAGGCTCAACGGCTATCTAGTAGTACCATTTTACTCTAGCAGTACCAATTTTTGAACTACCAGTACCTTTGAAAGTTTTGTAAAGACCCCTTATAGTTTTTAGCAAACTACCAGCTATCAACGGATTTGAGTTGTCTTTACCAAAAGCCGTTTGCTTAAGGACTAGCTAACTATTTACAATTAAGTATGGTTAGTTAACAACCATATAGTTTTTGGTAAACTATCAACCATCAACGGATTTGATTTGTCTTTACCAAAAGCCGTTTGCTTATGGACTAGCCAACTCTTAAGTTTGTAAAAACTTGGTGAGCTGAATACCAAAAGCCATATTGGCCTAAAGATGGTGCAATTTCCTTGGATGGAGGAAATTTGAAAAACAATGATGCTGTGTATCTTGGATGATTGGTTCAACAAGTGAAATCATCTAATAGCATGCCTTTGAGTTGAAACTTTCCTTAGTTTGATCTAGATAGAACTTTCTCCTTTAGGAATGCTTCATCCCTTCAAGATATGTGATCTAACTCTTATCTTTTTCAACCTTTGCATCATCTTGTATGCTCTTGTCTTTTGCTTGCATAAATTGGTTTCTCTTCCATTCTGGGCTATCATATCCTCCCCTGAGATTGTTATCTCCCCTGAGATTAATATAACTTTTGTTGCCCCTTTTTGTTTGGAAGAACTCTTGTTTTGTTATTAACCTGAAATGTGTTAGTTGCAAACCAAAAGAACAAAGTGCAAAGCACTTGATCTATAGTATTTTAAACATTTAAGCATTAATATGAACAAAACATAGGAATTTTATATCAGCAGGACCAATTATGAATAGACAGTACCTTTTGACTAACTAGCAGTATCATGTTTAAAAGCCAATACCAGTTAATTTTATATACAAAAACACATGTTTTTCAAAGATTTATCATTCCAATACCTCCTACAAGATATTTGAATCTACCTAAATCAAAAGCTTTGGTGAGAAGGTCTGCATAATTCTTTTCAGAATCAATTTTAACAACTTGAATTAACTTTTTCTCATTGCAATCCCTTATGAAATGGTGTCTGATTTCAATGTGTTTTGTTTTTGAGTGTTGAACTGGGTTTTTAATGATACATATAGTACTGCTATTGTCAATATAAATAATGGTGTTAAGAAAATTGTACCCATAGTCAAGCATTTGATTTTGGATCCAAAGAACTTGCCCACAACAACTTGCACCAGCAACATATTCTGCTTCAGTTGTAGAGTTGGCCACCATTGTTTGTTTCTTGCATTGCCAAGAGATGAGTCTGCAACCAAGAAATTGACATCCACCAGTTGTGGATTTTCTGTCTAGAGTTGCACCAGCATAGTCACTATCCGAATAAGCCACCAATTCAAAAGATGATACTCTTCAAAATCAACTAGCAGGCTCTTTAACATCTTTGGCAGGCTCTTTGACTTGAGCATTGCAATCCCTTATGAAATGGTGTCTGATTTCAATGTGTTTTGTTTTTGAGTGTTGAACTGGGTTTTTAATGATACATATAGTACTGCTATTGTCAATATAAATAATGGTGTTAAGAAAATTGTACCCATAGTCAAGCATTTGATTTTGGATCCAAAGAACTTGCCCACAACAACTTGCACCAGCAACATATTCTGCTTCAGTTGTAGAATTGGCCACCATTGTTTGTTTCTTGCATTGCCAAGAGATGAGTCTACAACCAAGAAATTGACATCCACCAGTTGTGGATTTTCTGTCTAGAGTTGCACCAGCATAGTCACTATCCGAATAAGCCACCAATTCAAAAGATGATTCTCTTGGATACCAAAGACCCAACCTAGGTTGACCCTTAAGATACCTAAAGATTCTTTTGACTGCTGTAAGATGAGAGATTTTGGGATGTATTTGAAACCTTGCACATACACATACTGAGAACATGATATCTGGTCTTGATGATGTAAGATACATCAAAGACCCAATCATTGATCTATAAGTGTGCAAATCCATATCTTCTCCTTCAGCATCCTTGAGTAGCCTTTTATTTGGATCCATTGGTGTACTTGCAACCTTAGAATCAGCAAACTGAAATTTCCTTAGGATCTCTGCTACATACTTATCTTGACTGATAAATATGCCTTCTTTGGATTGTTTCACTTGGAGACCTAAAAAGAAAGTAAGTTCCCCCATGGAACTCATTTCAAACTTACTATGCATAAGTTTTTCAAATTCTACACACAAGTCTTGGTTTGTTGATCCAAAGATAATGTCATCAACATAAATCTGCACTAGCAAGATGTCTTTCTTTGTTCTTTTGATGAACAAAGTTGGATCAATCCTGCCTCTTTGGAATCCACTTTCTAGTAGAAAACAAGCCAATGTTTCATACCATGCCCTAGGAGCTTGGTGTAGGCCATAAAGAGCCTTGGTAACCTTATAAACCTTGTCTGGATACTCTGCATCAATGTATCCTGGAGGTTGAGAGACATATACTGGTTCTTCAATTTCACCATATAAAAATGCACTCTTCACATCCATTTGATAGACAGTGAAGCCTATGAATGAAGCATAGGCCAAGAAAAGCCTAATTGCTTCAAGTCTTGCAACTGGAGCAAATACTTCTTCATAATCTACCCCTTCTTCTTGAGTATATCCTTGAGCTACCAATCTTGCTTTGTTTCTGATCACTATACCCCTTTCATCTTTCTTGTTTCTGAACACCCATTTGGTTCCAATTGCCCTATGACCTTTGGGCAAATCAACCAATATCCAAACCTTCTGAATCTTGAATTGGAGAAGCTCTTCTTGCATTGCTTCCACCCAACTTGCATCATCTAAAGCTTTGTTTATGTTTTTGGGTTCAGCCTGAGATAGAAAACATGAAAACAGGCATATATTGGAAATATCATGATTCTTTTCTTCATAAATAGAGGAGATAAACCCTTCTTCATCTGAAGATAAGACTTGAGATAAACCAACTTGAGATCTTGTTCTAACACCAGAATTTATGCTTCCAATCACATCATCAGATGATTGATCTTTGAGAATTCTAGTGTTGGGAGTTTTAGGAACTTCATAGGTAGATGGAAGATTGCTAATCCCCACCTCTTCTTGTAAAGAATCATCTATTTGAACATTCAATGGCTCAGCAGTATCAATACTTGAACTAGCAGGACCATCTGGTGAACTAGCAGTACCATTGTCATTAGCACCACTTTCTTGATTCTCTTGATTCTGAGTTCCTTGATCATCTTCATTGCCTTCATTTGTTGTGTTTGAAGGTCCTTCTTGACTTGAAGATAGATCCATACTTTTCCAAATTGGCATCCAGATATAATCTTGATCTTTAGGAGTTTCAACATTTTCTTCAAAACCTGCATCATCATTAGTATTTGTACCTGAAACAGGCACATAATTCATAGATTCTGAAAGCCTATCAATATCAAACATCCAATCTGGTCCAATTTCTTTCACATTTGTTAGTTTCTCTTGAAACTCTATGTGAAGATTCTCTTCCACTAGCCTAGTGCAAGTGTTAAACACTCTATAGGCTTTACTCTGCAAAGAATACCCTATCAAATAACCTACATCTGCTTTTCCATCAAACTTGCCTAAATGATCTTTGGTATTTAGAATAGTGACATGACAACCAAAAGGTCTCATAAAACTTAAAGATGGTGTTCTACCAAAGAAAAGTTCATAAGGTGTCTTTCTATGTGGCTTTGTCACAAGAACCCTGTTTTGTACATAACAGGCAGTACCAACTGCTTCAGCCCAAAATGAAATAGGCAACTTAGAGTCTACTAACATAGTTCTAGCAGCCTCTATAAGTGTTCTATTCTTTCTTTCTGCTACTCCATTTTGCTGTGGGGTTCTAGCTACACTAAATTCCCTTTTTATGCCTTTTTCCTTGCAAAAGTCATCCATAACTCTATTCTTGAACTCTGTCCCATTGTCACATCTGATGACTTTGACTTTCTTATCAGATTATTTTTCTACCTCAGTGATATAAGTTTTAAGAATCTCACTAGTTTCATGTTTAGATCTTAAAAAGAAAACCCAAGAGAATCTGCTATAGTCATCAGTAACGACCAGACAATATCTTTTACCATTCAAGCTGCACACATTAGTAGGACCAAAGAGATCCATATGAAGCATATGTAAAGCCTGAGAAATAGAGTTTTGGGTCTTGGGCTTACAAGAAGACCTATGTTGTTTGCCTTTTAGACAATCAACACAGGATTGGTCGTTTTGGAAAATCTTTTTGGGTAAACCTCTTACTAAATCATATTTTGCAATAGTGTTGATTGTTTTAAAGTTTACATGACCAAGCCTTCTATGCCAAAGCATAGATTCATCCAATGAGGCTTTTGCTACCAAACAAGTTAGACTCTCCTTAGGATCAATGTTCTTTAAATTAACACTGTACATATTGTTCCTTTTTGGGATTTTAAGAAGGATCTGACTCTCATCAGGCATTTTAAAATCAGAAGAAAGAACCATACATTCATTGTCAGTAAATAGAACATTGTTCTTTTTGTCACACATTTGTGAGACACTAAGGAGATTAAACTGAAGTTCTTTCACAAAATACACATTTTCAAAATCTAGTTTACTGGTTTTGATAGTACCTTTACCAGTGATCTTTCCTTTTATTCCTCCCCCAAAGGTAACATATCCTCCATCAAGTGTTTTGAAGTCTGAGAGGAATGACATGTTGCCTGTCATGTGCCTTGAACATCCACTATCAACATATCCTTGATCTCCAATATCAGATGAATGTTCCTGCACATGAATAAACATATTAGTTTCCTTGGGGTACCCAAGCCATGACAGACTTGGGTTTGCCTCTTGCATCAATGAAATCAAACCTCTTCAGGATTGTTGATGCACCTTTTGATTGGATTGGTTTCCAAATCCAACATGCTGAGGACTTAACAGCACTTTCCCTTTTAATCCATTGTGTGGTCTTTGGGCTATTTGTACCAATTTTGGCAATACCAAGTTTGGCAGTACCATTTGGTCTAGCAGGACCTTCTGGTCTAGCAGAACCTTTGGTTTTTGGTTTCCAAATTTGTGTTTTGACCACAGATTTCTTTTGAATAGGACTATTCTCAACTTTTGGTACATTTTTGAAAGTGTTTCTTGTACCCTTATCAGTTGGTTTTGTAATAACAGGCTTATTTTGTCTAACAGTATGTTTAACTTTTGTGGAGTTAGACTTAACAAGACTTTTTCTGGGGTGAGTAACATTTGTTTTAGACTTTGTTTTACTCTCAGAAACCCATTTATTACAATAAGCATGAAGATGATTAAAGCTACCACAATAATAACAGGCCTTATTGTACATGACAAAGTCATAACCTAGTTGTTGTGACATAAGGTTGTTCCAATTTCTTTGGCTTCCCCTAGGTTTGTTATTACATTTTTCACAACTTTCAACTGTTTTCAAAACAGCTTTGGTCTTAGCCTTAACTTCTACTCTCTTAGGACTGATTGGTCCTACTTTGATTCCTTTGATAGGAACAGTCTCATCTTCATCATCATCAGATACCCAATCTTCAATAATTAGGACATCTGGTCTCTTATCAGTGAGCACCTTGGAGAGTGAGGCAATCTTAGCACTCTCAGAAGGTTCACTTTTCTCTACAGGTTTAGCTAATGATTTATTAATGATTTCATGCAAACCTGATTCAGCAAGATCTGATCCTGGGGGAAAAGGAATTCCTCTATAAGGAGGTGGACATGTATTGTATCCTATCCCTAATTTTATTCTTTTATTCATCTGATTCTCAACTATGCTTCTAGTGCATTCAGAAGCAATTTCCAATTTAGTAACAGTCAGTTGAATATTATCTCTAGCCAATGTCACTTTAGTACACTCAGTTCTTAGCATTTCTATTTCTGAATCTTTCAAAAATATTTGTCTATTAAGAGCAGCTTTTGCATCAGAAAAGGTAAGTTCATTTTCTCTATTGTGAATGATTTGTTTTTCAAGCTTGGCCATACCACACTTATGATCAACTAATTTTTGATTGGTTTTTCTTTCTTCTACTTTCAGCTCATCATAAAGTTTTATATAAGATTTTAATTCATCAAAAGCTTTACAAGTAGTAGAACATTTTGTAATTTGTACCTCAGTAGTGGAGAATGCCATCAAAGCCAATTCATCTGAAGTTGACTCATCTTCACCCATGAAACTCCAATCAAAACCCATGCCATCAATAGCAACCATTGCTTTTGGCTCAGCAACTTCTACTGCCTTACTCTTGCTTTCAAAGCTTCCTTTCTTCTCAAAGCTTCCTTTATTCCTGTTGTCAAACCCTCTACTCTTGTCATCCTGCTTCTTAGGTCTTCTACACTCTCTAGAGTAGTGACCCTTCATGTGGCAATTGTAACACTCCACTTTTGACTTATCATAGCCAGTAGGCTCATTTCCATTTATCATTATCTTCTTACCAGTCCTCATCAACAACTTCTTGGCTCTAATGCTCAAAAGTGAAAGTTGCCACTTTATGTCCATCTCTTCAAGATCATCAGGATGAATCTCTTGAAGATCTTCAAATGTTAATATGGACCCGTTGTGTTGAGATGTAAGAAAAACACACCCAATTGTTTCATCTAAAATGGTTTTGGTACTACTAGAAGTACTAGCAGTACCAAAGGTTGTGTTGGCAGTACCTTCTTCTCTGCCATCTTTTTCTTCATTATCAACCTTTGAGGTACTTGGTGATGAAACAAACGCCATATTTCCTGAGCTTGATCCAGTAGTCTTCTTTACTTCATGCTCTACTATTTTGAAATTGTTGTAGAGATCATTAAGACTCATCTGATCAATATCTGGCTTGTTTTTCCAGACAATAACATGCATGGACCATTCTGAAGGTAAACTCCTAAGAAATTTAGAGTTTAGGTCTTCTTGAGTTATCATCACCTCATGGATGGCTAACTGGCTTGAAAGCTTCTGAAGTCTATTGAACATACTGTCCAAAGACTCATTAGGTGTGGCTGTAAAGTTCTCAAATTGCTGTTTGAGAAGTGTTTTCTGTGTTTTCTTGGTAGCATTATTACCACCAAATCTAGCCACAATAGCTTCAAAAAGGGTTTTAGCATCTTTGTATTTGTTAAAGATCAAAAGCTGATCATTTGGAATAGTCATTAGTAACATACTCCTGGCTTTTAGATCATTTCGCTTCTGAATTCTTTCATCTGCATTTGATGGGTGTTCTTGTATTTGTGTTACAAGAGCATCATTTACTGTTGTAGTGGTGATTGAGGGTTTAAATGAGTTGCCTCCTTCAATGATCTCCCAAAGTGCATAGTCTTACACTTGAAAGTATTGTTCTACCCTTAGTCGCCACATTTCAAACTCATTTTGCTTGAGTAATGGAAGTTTAGCTGCAACATTTGTTTGAATATGTTCAACATCCATTTTTCTTTTAATTTGTAAATATCAACCTGGCTTTGATACCACTTGTGGGAAGGATTCCAAACACTTGGGATGTGAATCTTAGTAACGTGTTTGAGAGATATTTATGTATGAATGTGTTTAGCATGCGGAATCTACTACAACACACTTAAAAGAACACAAGGTGGTGAGTTATGTAAACGTGAGTATGCAATTAACAAGGAACACAACTTTGGTTAACACAAAACGATTCAATATTATTGATGAAATAATACGAATGATCTAAATATCACCGGGATTACAAAGTAATCTTGAATCTAAGATTGTAAAAGGATTTGTGAATTTAGTAACTAAGTTACTTGAGAGATGGTTCGTTTTTGGTTAATAGTTGAAGAGATGCATGCATGAAGTGTGACTAAGGTATCCTTTTATAAGATAAGGACACCTTATTACAAGTTGTCAAGTGGTTGATTATAATAAGATACTTTGACTATTCTAGCCTACAATTAAATACAACTACCAATGTACAACTCTGCAATATTCTTCTGTACACCACAGAAGACTAAACTACTTCTACATAACGTATAACAATGTACAAAGACTAATAATTCAACTAAATATCTATTACAAAATAACTAATCAACTTGACACATAGCTTGGCAGGCCCTTTGTCAACTAGCAGTACCTTCTACCCAGAAGGTACTGTTAGTACATCTTCATACTCTTCAAAATCAACTAGCAGGCTCTTTGACATCTTTGGCAGGCTCTTTGACTTGAACATTTTATTCCCAACACTTTTGGCCTCTTGGATTGCTGCGACCTCTCTTCTTTCTTCAACTAAATCCAAATTTAGCTGCAGGTCTTCATCATTTGCTATCGGATCAAACAGGGCGCACCTTAGAGATGGCATTCCGATTTCGACGGGGATGACAGCCTCCGTCCCATATGTCAGGGAGAACGGGGTATCCCCATTGCTGGACTTGATCATAGTTCTGTGTGCCCATAGCACGTGCGGAACTTCCTCCAGCCAGTCCCGGCTTCCTTGATCAATCCTTGCTTTGATTCCTTCACCCAAGCTTCGATTTGCTCTTTCTACTAGTCCATTTGCCTGAGGGTGCTTGACCGATGCAAATCGTTGTTTGATGTTGAGCTTTTCACACCAATCCATGAAGGGGTTGTCCCGGAATTGTTTGGCATTGTCCGCGACTATTTCCCCCGAAATCCCGAACCTGCATACAATGTTATCCCACACAAACTTTTTGACCTGATTGCCGGTGATTGTCGCAAGAGCCTTGGCTTCAATCCATTTTGTAAAGTAATCGATTGCGACTATCAGGTATTTGATCCTTCCTGGTGCTTCTGGGAATGGGCCGCAGATGTCTATCCCCCATTTGTAGAATGGCCAGGGGGAGGTGATGGGATTTAACTTTTGCTGGGGGTTCCTGGGAACCGGCCGGTGTACCTGGCAGTCCTGACATTTGTTTATGATTTCCCTTGGGTCCCTATGCATTGTGGGCCAGTAGTATCCGGATCTGATTGCCTTGGCCACAATAGACCGCGGTCCTGAGTGCATGCTGCATGAGCCCTCATGGATCTCTCGGATGACGTAGCTTGCCTGTGTCGGACCTACGCATCGCAGCCATGGCTCTAGGAAGGACTTGCGGAATAATACCCCATCAATAACAGAGTATTGTCGCGACTTGAGTTTCAATTTTCTAGCCCCTTTCGGATCTGCTGGAAGTACTTCGTCTTTTATGTAGGCTATGAGGGGGGTCATCCAAGTCTCCTCTTCCTCCTCAACCACATCCATTACTTCCTTCTCTTCGATTGATTTCACCTTCAGTGTTTCGACAAGAACTTGCTTTGACAAATGAGCGAAACTGGTGGAGGCTATCTTGCTTAGAGCATCTGCTTGTTTGTTCTGGCTGCGTGGCACCTGCCTGATGGAGAATGTGCGGAAACCTTGTATCAAGGCTTTGGCTTTCGCCAAGTACGATGCCATACTTGCTTCATTGGCTTCGTAGGCCCCATTAATCTGGTTTGCAACTAGCCGGGAATCGACATTCGCGGACAGGTGCTTGACTCCCATTTGCTCAGCTATCCTTAAACCTGCTATTAGTGCTTCATACTCCGCTTCATTGTTAGATGCATCAAACTCAAACCTTAGCGCGTAAGTAAATTCCGCACCTTCAGGGTTTGTGAGAATCAGGCCTGCTCCGGATCCTTCTTGGCAGGATGATCCGTCAGTGTACAAACTCCAGGGTTCAACATATGGATATTCTGCCGCGGCTTCAGCGGAGGCCGGAGTCTTTTCTTCTGGGATCTCCGCAATGAAGTCAGCTAGCACCTATCCCCTTATCGAGGTCCGCGGCCTAAAGCTGATATCATGTCCTCCTAGCTCAATAGCCCACTTAGCCAATCTCCCAGTTTTTTCTGTTTTTGCGAGCATTTGCTTGATGGGCTGATCCGTGATGACAACTACCGGATGTGCTTGGAAATATCTCTTCAATCTCCTGGCCGCGTGGATCAGTGCCAGAACCAATTTTTCCATTGGGGCATAATTTACTTCCGGAGGTTGCAATGTGCGGCTGATGAAGTAGATGGGTTGCTGGATTGGGCCTCTCTCCACCAGCAAGACTGCACTGATGGCTTCCTGTGCCGCGGATAGGTACATTAGCAGTTCCTCCCGTGGTTGCGGAGCCGTCAGGGTGGGAAGGTTGGCTATGTGGTTCTTCATTTCCTTGAACGCTTGCTCTGCCTCTGGTGTCCAATGAAAGTCACTTTTTTTGATGCATTTCTTTAATGTTTTGAAGAACGGCAGGGATTTTTCTGCGGATTTTGATAGGAAACGGTTGAGACTTGCTAATTTCCCATTCAGGCTCTGCACTTCCTTGAGTGTGCGGGGGGAAGGTAACTGAGCAACCGCGGCAGATTGATCCGGGCACGCCCCAATTCCGTTTTTGTTGATCAGGTGGCCTAAGAACATTCCTTCCTCTGCCCCAAAGGTGCACTTTTTCGGGTTTAACTTCATGTTAATTTTCCTCAACGTTTTGAAGGTTTCTTCTACGTCTCTTAACATCTCCGTCTCCGAAAAGCTTTTAATGACCAAGTCGTCCACATACACTTCTAGATTCCTCCCAATCTGTTTTTTGAAAGCCTTATCCACCAGGCGCTGATAGGTAGCTCCGGCATTCTTCAATCCGAAAGACATCTTTTTATAACAAAATATTCCTTGGTTTGTGTGAAAGGCGGTTTTTTCCTCGTCTTCCGCGGCCATTTGTATTTGGTGATACCCTTTGTATGCGTCCAAGAAGCATTTGAAGGTGTAGCCGCAGAGAGATTCGACTTTGTAGTCAATCTCTGGTAGAGGGTAGCAGTCTTTTGGGCACGCCTTGTTCAAGTCTTTGAAGTCGACACACATTCTCCAAGTTCCGTCACTTTTCTTGACCAAGACCGGATTTGACACCCAGTCGTGATAATGGACTTCTCGCATTATGTCCGCCTCTACCAACTTTGCCACATCTTCGTTGATGGCCTTGTTTCTTTCAGGAGCTTGCCCGCGCTTCTTTTGCCTTACTGGCGCGTACCCTTCCCGGATATTAAGCCTATGTTCTGCTGTGTTCCGCGGCACGCCCGTCATATCCGACGGTTGCCAAGCGAAAATGTCCAAGTTATTCTGCAACAGATCACATAGGTCTTTCTTTCCTTGGTTCGTCAGGCTTCCCCCCAGGGTGACTGTTTGGTCCGCGAACCTAGGATGTATCGCGACCCTTACGCCTTCTTTGGCTGGTACTTCTTCGAAACTTTGTTGTGATGAGGGTTCCGCTACCATCTGGCATTCCCTGGGCGTGATTTTGTCACTATGTATTGTGACTACCCCTCCTTGGGTGGGGAATTTAACCATGCCGTGGGCCGTGGAGGGAATGAGTTTAAGCTGTCTTATCCCCGGTCGGCCTATTATGCCATTGTATTGGGAGGGTGATCTGACAATCATGAAATTCATCCACGCACTTGAGGAGTTCTCTTCATCTCCTAAGGTTACCTCCAATAGAATCTGTCCCAAAGGCCACGACAACTCTCCACTGAATCCGAGCAGGGGGGTCGTAGCAGGGATCATTCTTTTCTTAATTTCCGGGCTCAAGTGATTGAAGCAGTGTTCGTACAAAACCTCCGAGGCGCTTCCATTGTCCACATACATCTGGTGCACATGGTGTCCGCCTACTTCTGCCTTTATCACCAGCGGATGATCATCCCAGTCATCCTCCCTTATAGGAGGGAATGATATCTCCATGTTGGGGTAGGCGCTAGAGGTTGTTTTTTGCTTCACATTCCGCGGCAAGGCCTGTATCATGAATATGGCCGGGGCTTTATCTTTAGCCGCTGTATCTTTCTTGCCGCTCTTGGGGGTCCCGCCTTTTTGGCTCCCATTCTTAATCTCTTTCACTAGATGTGCCAGCTGCCCTGTTCTGACCGCTTCTTCAATTTGTTTTCTCAATTGGAAACATTCGTCCGTGTGGTGGCCTCTTTCTCTGTGAAAGTCACAGTATTTGTCCTTGTTTCTGGACTCGGCCGGACTTGACATTGGCGGTGGGGCCGTGAACTTGACTGAATCCATTGCGAGAATCTCTTTTGGTGTTTTCGTGAGGGGTGTAAACCTATCGCTCCGCTTCCGGTCTGCCCTGGAGCGTTGTTTGAATTCCGTCTTTCTGTCAAAAGGCTGGTTATTGGCTGCCCGGGATCCTCCTTCACCGGACTTCCACGAAGAACGGTCCTGTTTTTTCCTAGATAGATTTGCCGCGGCAGTCTCCCCTCGGACGAAAGCGGTGGTAATCTTCCACATCTCGTCCATGGTCTTTGGAATTTTATCATTAAGTCTCCTGATTAACTCTGGGTTATTAATTCCGTGCATGAACCCTGAGACTCTCATGCATTCCGGGGCACCCTTTACTTGCATGCTTTCTGACTTGAAACGGTCAACAAATGCCGTTGTCGTTTCCCCTTCTCTTTGTTTGATGTGATGGAGCTCCACCGGATCTTTAGTATACTTCTTTTGTTGGAGGAAGTAGGACAGGAAGTATTTCTTGAGATCCTCAAAGTTGTCAATGCTTTCAGCCGGCAAGTCATCAAACCACATTCGAGCATGCCCCATGAGGGTGGAGTTGAACATATGACACCATGTGGGCATGGCCCACCGCTCTACTTTGGCTGCGGTGCAGAAGCTTTTCATGTGGTCCTCCGGATCCCCGGTCCCGTCGTAAGTCTTGACATTGTTAGGCATTCTGGTTCTTTTTGGGAATTTGAAACCCCTAATCCTCAATGTGAAGGGATTAGTGTCTTCAACGTCGTAGGGATGATAAAGATCATCCTTTTCCCCCTTGCTTTTTTCAGACCTTGCCTCCCAGTACTCCCCCGCACTGTCCTCACTTTCTACGGGTGTCCTCTTCCGAGGTCGCTCAGGGCCGGAGTATGTGGACCTACTCCCGGTTCCATGTTCCCTGGAACGAGGGACGCGGCTGAGGGTTGGGCTGGGTGATCTTTTCCTGCTACTTTCGGGGCCTCTCTCCTCATGGGGACGCCCACCTTGTCTATAACGCTGTGCTTCATTTCTGCGCTCCCTTCTAGCACTGCTTTTTGTTCTGAGCCTAGAGAATACGTCTGCCTTCTTTTCTCCTAGGCGCGACTTAACATCCCCCTTCCTTTCTCCCAAACGGGTAAAAATGGTAGATCGGGGGTATTCCATTTCTTTGTCGCCGCCCCTGGGCTCTTTGCCAAGCCTGGAGAAAATGCTTCGAGAGTGGGAGCTTTCAGAGGGTCCCGATCTGTAGCTAGGACTGGTTTTCCGCCTCTTTTCGCTCTTTCTTTCCCATAGGGATCTTGACTGAGAGTTTTTGGATGGTTCTTGCGGGGAAGGGTTTTCCCGCGACTCATCCTCGAAATCAAGGCGAGTTCTTACTTGATTCAGCTTTTCTGCACGGACCTTCTCGGACATTAGTGGCAGCAATCGGTCGTAGTGCTGATTGCAAAACTCCCTGATTGCTTCATCCGGGAGGGATTCCACATGGTGTTCCCGCTCCTTCTCTTTTCCCATGTCGCGAGTGTTGCGCACGGTGGAAGGTTTCAGGGAAGGAGAAGGGTTGTTTTCTTGGTTGCTCATGGTAGATTTTTCTTCCTTTTGAAACGCAGTTTGTGTAACTGGTCCCACAGATGGCGCCAACTTGTTAGTACAAATCTTTGGCACGCTCCCAGACCTAGGTTAGACTAGCTCTTGGAGAGTAGATCTTGCACTGAGTATCTTGCGTAAACTGCTAAGAGAAAAGTAGCACCGTTAGTCTTACCGCGGAAGGGGGGTTCCGCGGTTAACCTCGGGTGTGAGAGTGAGTATATTAAGAGATAATTTAAGTGCGGACTGTGTGTGTAGTAAATGCAGTTAGGTGAGCAGTAATAAATGAGTTGAGGTATTTATACTACCCGTATTTACTGTAGCTGAGTTGACCTGTGCCTTATCGGTTAGTGTCAGGATCAACTTGCGCCGTCTCTGCGGACGTGTGTCAGAGCAGAGTCCACTTGTGCTGTCAGAGCAGAGTTCGCTTATGCCTTATCTGTCAGATCAAGTGGGGGAGTCCACTTGCGTATTTGCCGCAGCAGAGTATGAGCTCTGCCCCGGTCTGGGGAGTCCGAGGCATGTGCTTGTCTTGGTTTGGCAAGACTCCGTTCTAGTGTGAACTGACTCTGCCGCGGATAAAGTTATGAGGATCTCCGGACCAGCCTGATGGGTCCGGAGGTACTCTACCCGATATCACACTCCCGCTTTTTAACTTTTACGTTTTAACTGTAGTTTCCCTCCAACAAATTTGGTTCTCGTCTTTATTTCCCTCTCTTTTAGTTTTTCAATTTTCAAATAAGTCACATCATTTTCCCGTAGCTATCACGAATATAAAAAAGATACAGTAAATCTTTCTTCATAGAGACATGGGACATACTAGTATTTAGGATATTTGTATTCAAAGCTCATGGAACTATTTATGAATGTAAATTTTCTGTCTTCAGAATTCAGATAATTATAAATGTAAATTTTCCATCTTAAAATAATTTTCACAGACTGCAAACTCATTTTTTTTAAAAGCTTAATCATTATTGTTTTGTAACTGTTTTACCTTTACTTAAATAATCAATGTTTTTTCAAACTTGTTACAATAAATTTAAGTAAAATTAATATGATAATTATTAATTTATTTATTTTATTATTATTTTTTTTAGAACGGCACCACTCTTGAAATGTTAAGCCATCCAAACGGGCAGGCCCCGGGACGCGAACAACTAGGAGAGACTCGCGAAGGAAAACTCATAGAACTCACGGCTTCGCACTAAGAGGAAAATCCGAATTCTCTTTGTCACTTGCGAGACTCGAACCCGGATAAAACCCCACCTCAAGCTCTAGAAGGAACTCAGGTGGTCAACTGAACTAAGTAAGTCGGTTGAAATGAGTATTAAGTATTACAGTAACAAACAAGAAAATAAAATATTAGTTATTCTTTTTTAAGTACTTGTTTGTAGTATAAAATTTCATCTAACATATCTGCTTGATAACGATTTTTATAAGTAAGACAGAGTGCATTATTATGTTATAAAAGTAACAAATTATGTGATTTCCTATTACCAAATCATGTCGGTTGAACTCATGTTACTAGTTGCATGAAAATAATTCAGCTTTTAATAAAGGGCTACTTTTGTTCGATGAGGGGTATGTTTGGCAACAATAGCTGTTGCTGGTGCAGATAATGGTGTTGGTGCTGGTGCTGATGCTGATGCTGGTGTTGGTGCTGGTGCTGGTGCTGAAAAATATTAAAATTATAAAAAAAAAAATTTGTAGTGATGTTTGGCAAACTAGCTGAAATTTTAAATTAAAAGTGTAAAATGACATAATTGGAAATTATTTTGTGAAGATAAAAAAAAAGATGTAGCCCCCATAATCTTTTATAAGTTGGTTGAAGGAGCTTTTATTTTTGGAGATTATTTTTACTACTCGGTATAATCTTTCATAAGTTGTTCAGCCAAACAATCTACTTTTTAGACAAAATATTATTTTGTGAAAAAAAAAGTTGTAGCCCTCATAATCTCTCATAATCTTCGTCACCAAACACAGCCGAGATGTATAAAATGTTTGGTTTTATTTAGTGCACTACTTGGTCCAAATATATATTTTTAGGATAATTAGTACAATGCCCCAGTTGCCCAATGCATTTGTTTATCCGCCTCGATCTTATAAAATTCTAATATTAGACAAGGCAACTGGGCATCTCGACCCATACGATGACAAGTGTCATCCAGTTGCTCAAAAAATACAAAAGTTGCCCCAAAAATATACAAGTTGCCAAAAAAAAGTCAGAAAATGACACTTGTCACTTTTCACTTGTCACTTGCAGAAAAGTGACGCTTGTCAGTTGCCCAAAACCCTGGTCTAATATCAGAATTTTGTGAGATCGGATCGGATAAGCAAACGCATTGGGCAACTGGGGCATATTAGTAATTATCCATATATTTTTAAGGGGTAATTCCCTATTTACCCCAAAATTACAACACCACTCACTTTAAATGCAAAAAATAAATAAATAAATAAATAAATAAACTCCAAATACCCCCATGAGAGAAGGTCGCCCCGAAATCTTGAGCGACTATCATATATTGGTGACGCGTGTCTCAGGATAGGCGTTTTTTTTTTTTTTTTTTTTTTTTGTCTATAGTAAATTACAAATATACCTTCACTCTCTCTTTTTATTTTAACCCCTTCCCCTCCTTCCTCCTTCCTCTCTCTCTCCCTCAAATGGGATATTTTGAAAAAGTACCTCAAATGGGATGCAAAGGAATCGATTGGCATTTCATGTCTCGAGGATATTTTTGGTCCTGACAGACGTTCTCGTCCCGACGGCGCCTACAAAACACGAGCTTCAAAGAAACAAAAGCCGACTTCAACGTCGAGCGCGGCGAGCTCCGGTGGGAGTCAAACGAGTACTTTTTCGGGACAATTATCCGAAAAATATTCGCAAAAAGACGACGTTCAAATGGCCGCGTACGAGGCGATGAGGGAGAAGGAAGTAAAGTCGTTAGAGATGAAGTTTCACATGCTAGATCCCGACATGACCACACCGGCCAAAGCCGCTATCATTCGCAAGAGAAAAGAACAAATAATGAAGAAATATCAAGATGACGAGTAAAATGTTTAAGTTTCGTATTATTAATATGTGTTGTATCATTATTTTATGTCCCGTATCGTTTTTTTTTCGTATCGTTAGTTTATGTTTCGTATGTGTTTAAATTTGATGTATTGTATTTTTATTTTTTATGAAATGAATTTAGTTTATTTAAAAATTTGAATAAAAAAAATAAAAAGAAAAAGTAATGAAACTGAAATAAGTAAGTTGTGGTATGTTATGATAAAAGGAGATTGTAAAGGAACACGTATGGGACTCAAATGGGGAGAAATAGGATGTGCTCTCAGACACTCATTGTCCGAGTCTGCATCCACCGGGTCCTACTAGTACGAGCAGCAGTGTATAAACCCAGCCCCCTCGTGATCCGAGCCCCCAAATTCACTCCCACATTCATTTCACACACTCTCCAATGAAACCCACCACCAAGTTCATCCTCCTCAATCCCTTCCTCCAAAAACAACCCCTCACCACAATCCCCCACCGTCTCCTCCTCTCACTCCTCATCATCATCTTAACCTTCTCCCTCTTCACCACCTTATTCTACACCACCACCAACACCACACCCACCTCCACCTCCCCTCACCCCTTACCCCAACCCATCTACGAAACCCTCCTCCACTACGCCTCCCTAACCCAAAACCAAACTCACCCATCTCGCATGACGTCACCACAGCTTAAAACCATTGCTGACGTCATCCGACAGTACCCAAATCCCAACATCCTCGTATTCGGTCTGACACATGAAACACCCTTCTTCCACGCCGTTAACTTTAACGGTAACGGACGTACCACTTTTGTAGACGAGAACAGTTACTCGATATCCAAGCTGGAAGAAAAACACCCAACCATAGAAGCATATGACGTCAGTTTTGTAACTAAGGTGTCAGACTTGAAAGACAATATCCGTTATGCGAAAACTGAGCTTCGAAAAGAATGCAAACCTGTTCAGAATCTATTGTTTTCTGAATGTAAATTGGCTATAAATGACTTACCAAACTATGTGTACGATGTAACATGGGATGTGATAATAATTGATGGGCCACGTGGGTATGCTCCAAATGCACCTGGGAGACTGTCGGTGATTTTTACTGCGGGGGTTTTGGCAAGGAGTAGTAAAAAAGTTAAAAATAGTGGTAGTGGTGAAACGCATGTTTTTGTACATGAGTTTGAGAGGGAGGTTGAGAGAGTTGGGAGTGAGGAGTTTTTGTGTAGGGAGAATTTGGTGGAGGTGGTTGGTGGTGGTTTGGCTCATTTTGTGGTGGAGAAAATGGATTATGGTGGTGGTGGGAATTATCGGTTTTGTCGCGATTCGGGTGCGACGGTGCCGGAGTAAATAGGTGTTTGCGGTAGTTATGTTTTACATTGGGGTAAAACTTGTTTTTACTATGTGAATAGTGTTTTATAGAGGTGGTTAATGTTTGGTGAAATGGTAATTGGTATTTATGGAAATTTTGGGTTTATTATGTTACATTGTTGACAAAAATGATATTAAAGTGCTTGGAATCAACCTGCTTAAAATTTTACTATATATCTATTGTTTTGTTATCGATTACTCCGTATTGTTTAGTTACGCGGTTTTTTACTGTTAGGGGTAGATTTTTATCTTGGAATTCAATCATTTGTTACATGAAATCATGAGTGATAGTGTTTAGGCGAGTGAACTGTCGAGTACTCAGAATAATCGATACCTTGGCTGGTGAGCTCGCGCCGTCGGACCAACCGAAAAAAGTGGATGGCGCACGGTACCGTAGGTGGCGCCACGGTGGCTAGCCCACGCCGTGATTTTTTTATTATTATTATTATTATTATTATTATTATTATTTATTTTATTTTTTTTACTTTTTTTTAAAAAAAAAATTCGAACGTTGGAGCCTTGGAGGAAGAAGGGAAAGTTTGGCAACGGTTATATAACCGTTTGGGAAGCGAAAAAAAATAAAAAATAAAATAAAAAAATAATAATTTACCCTTTAAAAAATCTTATAAATACCCCTTATTATTTCATACTTCACACACACTTCCAATATATTAATTCTCTACTCTCAATTTTTTCATACTTCAAAATGAATCCCAACTCACCATGGATTAACAATATGTTAAACGACCCGTCGAACTAAATGACGGGCTCGTCTTCAAATCCGGCCACCAATCCGGGCTCGTCTTCGAATCTATACAATCAATCGTCTTACTTTCCTACCTTCCCAAATAACCCATACATGAATCCCGAAGAACAAATGCTATTTAGTCAATGAAAAATGCAACAACAACAACAATATACTCAATTTACTCAACCACAACAAACAAACCAAACCACCCCTTCCCAACCAAATTCGGACCATGTATCCTTCCATCTAGTAGACGAAGACGAAGACGAAGAAGAAGAAGAAGAAGAAGAAGAAGAGGCGGTCCCGACCCCGACGTTGAAAAAAACGAGGACAAAGACGAAGGTGAAGAAGCCAAAGACAAAGACGAAGGCCAAGAAAACCAACGAAGACAAAGAAGAAGAGGCGGTCCCGACCCGTCGATCTTTTTGGAGCCAAGATGAGGAGTAACTTTTGGCGGAGTGTTTCATTCAAATTTTTGAGGATCCAAAAATGGGTTCGGATCAACAAAGGGATACGTTTTGGTACAAAGTGCTTGACGCATACAACAAGGAAGCCAAGAGGCTCAACTACACTATTCGTACCAAAAACATATTGACGGGAAAGTGGACTCCAATGAATAAAGATATCAAGAAGTGGAATACGGTTGTGGATGAAACGACTGTTATGAGTGAGGAGAATGATAGAGATTTTATGACCCGTTGTCACGTTTTGTTTAAAAAAATTGACGACGGCACCACATTTTCTGGTGCCATGGGTAACGGCCAAAATGTGATGCTGTGAGATTTCTGGTGCCATAGAGATTTTTACTGACGTGGTAGCAGCTTTTCGGCCATGGCACCAGGACACCCAATGCTCTTAACGATTGTATGCATATTCGATGAATGTTGTAAACGAGTGACAGAAAACGTTCACGAACATAAATAAATGAACGGCATTTGTGTTCATGTTCATTCATTTAACTAAGCGGATATGAAATATTCTTCATGTTTGTTCTTTTATTTAATAAACGCACATAAACGAACATATTATCTCACGATTCATAAAATGTTCATTGAACGTACGATTTATTTACAACCTTAATATTCGATGGTGTTTGGATGCTTGAATGGTTGGTGTTTTGGTTACTAATATGCCGGGAACTTGGTTGTTGGTTGCTCGTTTAACCTCATTTTTTGATTTATCAGTTTGTGTGATAGGACTTATATCTTAAAAAACTAGTTTTCCCAGCATATTTACTGCGTGGAGCTAATTTTTCATCCAAAAATATTAATTAGGTCATAACTCATAAGTCAAATAACTTGCCCCCACGGCCCCACCTAAATACACCTAATGATGGGTATCTGTTTTATTAATGTTTTTAATTTCGATGGGACAATGTATCATATATGTTTTGATGAATTAATTCGTTAGGAGAATGTGTATTTATGTTTGTAAACGTGGTTTAGAAGTCAAGGTATGTAATATTGAGTTATTGACGCATCGTTATCGTTTTAAACATGTGTTTCGAAAGTACTTTAAAATGATTTGAAAGAAAAATTGATACTCAAATAGTCACAAGCTTAAAGGTGTTTTTTTTTTTTTTTTTTTTTTTTTTGAAAATTAACAAGCTTAAAGGTGGTACCAATTGATTGTTATATTTGACTAGTTATGTTATGGCTAAACATTACAATTATGGTAATATGTTTGATTGAATAAGTAACTTTCAGAATCTACTAAAAATTGCTATCCAAGGGTAAAACAATAAATCGCTACAATGAATGAGTGCAACTAATTAAGAAAAGCTTTCCAATAATATTTATCAACAATTATGAGTAGGTTGATTCCAATCACTTTAATATCATTTTTTTTTTAAATCTATTTAATATCATTCTCTTAGTGTGAATAGAAAATGTGTAAATGATTCATATTTCTTCCGGGCTTCCGGCTCAAATTAACGCTGTGTTCTAGAGAAAAAAAATGAATGAAAGTGAAAGTAAAGTAAGAGAGAGGAAGTAAAGTGACTTTCACCTCAAAAGTGGATTTAGAGTTTTATAACTAAAATATAACCACTTTACTTCACTTTACCTCACTTTACTTTCTAAAAAAAAACTGAAGAACACAAACTTTGTCACTTTCACTTTACTTCCTCTTTTTTACTCAACTTGAGAACACAGCGTAAGTTATCTTTCTATTTATTAAAATGTTAACGGGTGTTTATGGAAATTTTGGTGAAATGTTATTTGGTGTTTATGGAAATTTTGGATTCAGTTTAATTGCGAGTTTCATGATTTACTGCTTAAAATTTTACTGCATATTAATTGTTTGATTACCCATTTTTTTTATTGTTTTGGGAAAGTTTTTGTCGTGAAATTCGAGCTTTTGGTTACACGAATGATGGTGTTTTGGTGAGTGAAATGTATGAGTACCTAAATGGTTGGCGTTCCGGTGACGAAAATGCCGGGAACGGTGTTTCTTTAAGCTTAATTTTGGGCTTATAAATTCACGTGATTCGGTTTATATTTTAGAAGCTCATTCTTTCATACATATTTCGTAATTGTAACCTTATGTGAATTTAAAACACTCTGGCTTATAATATAAGCTAAGTCAAATACATTCATACGAACAATAAGCTTATGACAAAAACACCCTCAAGCCATAGCGATGGGTATGCGTCTTTATTTCGATGGGACGATATATATTTTGATGACTTAATTATTAGTTGGAACTTGGAAGAATGTACATTTATGTTTGGAAACGTGGTTTAGAAGTTAAGGTATGTAATATCATGAATAATATATTTATTTTTTTATTATTTTTTTTTGTGCGCACGCAAATGGTGAAAATATATATAAACTCCAAATATTGTACACATAAGGATATAAGAAACTGATTTAGACAAGCCTTAAATCTGTTTCAATACATCAGACCATACATCAGCCCACATACAATCGATATCTGATACTACACAACTTATCAGACAAAACTATTCTCAGACAATACTAATCTCAGACAAACTTGACATATACTGAGAAGATTCTTCACAACAACTTCCATTCATCAAACCTTGAATTCACCATTATATGCACCATACCATCTAGCTACATTTTCATCACTCCTCCCCTCCAAGACCACTCAACCTGCCATCACAGTGATCAAAGAAGGATAGGAGAATGGCATCACTAGGAACTCGTATCCCTTCTAATCAAGGGCAATGCCAAACATCCTACATTTCCATCTTTTCGAATGGCTTCAGATGTTTGGGAACGCACTCCTTGAGAGAAGCCCATCCATTACCTCCCGTGGCAATGTATTGGGTGGACCAAGAATGTCCATCTTTCATACATCTCTATTCCACCCATCATACACTGCCCGCCCAAGCCATATACCCTTTCACAATGAAAAGCCCTACTTTATGGTACATCTTATCTGGTTAGACCTCTTATTGATCCAATATAGGTACTAGTTTCCTCCCAAGGCCAAACATAGCAGAGCTATAGGGATCAAGGAAGGTACAATCATACCAGAATAGACTCCAAGGTACAATGTGCTTTAAACGTTGTTATGGCCTGCATATTAATTGATCTTGATGTATCAAAGATCATTCAGTAGCCTACAATACTCTGCCTATGAAAAATTCACTTGTCCCAAACACTCCCTTATCTCCCCTGTTTCAGAACTCCCAGCTTCTTTGTGCATTCAAAACAACAATTGACTTCTTAGTTTTCAATGGCATTAGTTTGGCTCTAACCTCATCACAAATGATCTTTATTAAAGTCTGCTCATCTCTTTCTTCTTTCTTGAAAATCCTATAGTTTCTTTCTTGCCAGAGGAAGTACACAGTGGTTGCAATACATAACTTCTGAATGATGCTCCATATCTGATTATGGTTCTTGAATTTAGAAAGGTTTCTCACAATTTCATCCCATGTTGTATCATCACAATTAATCCTTGCCTTATTCTTTATCCCTGCCCAAATCTTTTGAGAAAATTCACATTGAAAAAACAAGTGGTCATGGGTATCAGGAACAGTCTTACACAATGGGCACTCCATAGTCAGTAGGGGATACCACTTCATTAGTTTGTCTTGTGTGATCAACTTATTCCTGACTGCAAGCCACAAGATAAATGTATGCCTAGGAACACAATGTGAATGCCAAACCAATTTGGACTAGTTTACTTCATTATCTTCACCTCTAAGATCAGCCCAGACTTGACTGGTAGAAAACTTAACCTCTTGCCCTTTATTATTGATCCATATGAGTCTATCAGGTTCAACATTTAGATTAGGAACATGAAGGCTTTGCAGGATAACATATCTATTATACTACTCACTGAGCCATCTTCACCCATTCTCATCAATCAGATCTCTTAGGCAGCTATTGTCATTAAAACCAACTGCATAAATTACCCTTTTGCTGATGATCTTACCAATAGCTTGATTCTCATCCCATCTATCATGCCACACTCAAATATTACTCCCATTTCCAACCTTAGATCTCATATGCATTTCAGTAAATTGCCTTAGACCCAAAATTGTTTTCCAACACCAACTATCATTATCAGAAGCTTGAACATCCTAAACATTCCTCCCTTTAAGCTTGACAGTGCTAATCCATTTGACCCATAGAGAGTCTTTTTTTGAAGCTATGTTCCAGAGATGTTTAATCAGTAGAGTCATGTTCCATAGGTCCAATGGCTTGAGGCCAAGGCCTCCTTGGTTCTTGGGTTTGCATACATCTTTCCATGAAACTCTTGCTTTACCCTTAGATAATTCCCCATTACACCACAAGAAACCTTTAAAAAGGGATTCAATTTCCTTAATAACTGTCATTGGAAGCTTGAAAACTGAACCCCAATAGACTTGCATAGAAGATAGGACAGAGGATATCAATTGAGCTCTCCCAATATATAAGAGACTTTTATTTTTCCAATCCCCTAATTTCTGTCTAACTTTATCCACCAAACTTTTACAGTCTTTAACTCTAATCTTCTTATCCATAAGTGGCACTCCAAGGTATCTCACTGGAAGTTTCCCAATCTTGAAAGGCAAAATAGATTGAATTGCAGTTTTCTCTTCCTCAAATAGGCTTCCACAGAATAGAGTACTCTTACCAAGGTTTGGGTATAACCCTGACACTTCACTGAACTTTTCAATTGCCTTTTTGATTGTGTTAACAGAAGTAGTATCACCATGACATAGCATCAAAAGGTCATATGCAAAGCACAAGTGGGTAATCTTGAGCTTACTACACCCAAAATGATACTTAAAATTCCTTTCCTTTTGGATTTCATCTCTAAGAATCAGGTTCAAAACCTCCATAACCATGGTGAACATGTATGGTGAAATAGAATCACTGATGTGCATTCCTAGAGGGTGTATATATTATATTTCAATTTCACTCAAATTTTAAATTTTTAAAAAATACCTTTTTTACCGTTTATCTAAGAAACACATACGAGCAAGTATACTCGTTCGATTGTAGTATGGTTGGTGGTAAATAAGGATCGTCCCAAGAGACTACTAGTTTTGGTTTAAGTAATTTTAGTTGGTAGCAATAAGAATAGTACTTAAGATTGTCACGATCAAAAGCACTAGAAGTGATTTAAACAAACAATGGTTTCAATTCAATTCAATCAAACAAACAAACAAATAAATACTTGTTTAGGAACCATGACTAATCGTGATAGAATGTTGAACATGTTTGGGTGAAACTTAGAAGGCACATATCAATTTTCACAAGGGCTTCCAGTCAATGGGTCATATCAAGAAAATCCATGTTTCTACTAGTTTCACGGGTGAGTCATTTCGGCCAAATCTCATCCCACTACGCTAGCTCTTTTTGTGATCAAATGTATGAAAAAGTCGATTAGTTAAATTAGTTCTTACGAGTCTTTTCAACCCACTCTCGTGATTAAATATTTCTGAATCCATTTAAAAACTTGCATACTTGATATTCGTCACTTATCAAATACCAATCCGTTTGTCACTAACTCTTGGAATTAAACAATATTAGAGATCTTTTCAACCTTTAAATCCAATAATATTTAACCAACAAGTTTTAGAACACGAATTATATTTAAACAAACTCATGAAAATAACCACTTTTTCTAACCAACTAAACGTCCAACATTCATACGAAAGTCACATCATTCCCAAACAAGTATCACTAATTATTCCATAACAAGCATCATTATAAAACTTAACATTGTATTCAACAACAAATGGTTTAACATGTTTAAAGTAAGTAAAGAAAATTACCCAAAAGTAAGATTACAATGAGTAATAAAAGAGTTATAGCACTCCTTGGGGCCTCCAATTGAACAAGGGAATCTTCCACCTCTTCTACTTAGGATCTTTCTTGAGAATGGCAGAGATTTTTGAGCTCTTTTGGGTTAGATAAGCAATGTGATCAAGACCTTATGGTGTAAGGCTTGATTGTAAGTGTTGTTTTCAAAATGGGTGATTAGGGGTCTTATTTAAGCTTGTAAAACACCCCAAAAACTGTCATATTACTTCAATTATCATAAAGGAGAAGGTAATGATCGGAATCAAGTCATTATGGTAGTTAAAGTTAAGAGTTAATGCAACTCTTCATCTCAGAATTTTCTCAACCTTCGGTCTGGACCATGGACCTTCGGTTTGGGCGTCGGCTGAACCTGAGGTCGAGTTTGTGAACCTTGGGTTTGAAACCAACTTTTGCACATAAATTTTAACTCTAAGCTAGCATGAAACTCCAACTTTTAATACACTTTTTAGCACTTAATCTTGACTTCATCTTTTCATCCTTCTCATGTACAACGGAAATAATCATATTGATGCGTGGTTTTGCAACCTTACAACAGGTTTTACCTCTCGAGGGATCTCAAGAGGCTTACAACCCCACCAGGCAGTGTACCTGACCGATGTAGTATAGTGTAGTGGTAAGTACGGGGGATTGATCGTTCTCCACAGGAAATAGTGTTCGTTAGGTATGAAAAACTACTCTAATAGGTCTAAGGGTGAGAGAAGATTCTTTTTATGTTTTTATAATTTTATGAAAGCAAGTAAAATCTCGGGTTTGAAAGAGTGGGCGGAATTAGTTGCTAAACAACTAACCCAAATAACTACGAATGCAAATAAAATAAAATAACAGAAAATGAAAATGTTGGTAGAACTTATATGGAGAGAAATGTGTTTACTTAGATTTCCTTACTCCCTAACTATCTTTTACCGGTTGATTAGTGTGTATTAATTGCGTGGATGACGGGTGTATTCCTTAATACCATTCGTGGGGTGGCGTACGTACTTCCCCAACTTTATGAACTCCTACTTCACTCCTATGTCGAGCCGGCTAAGAAGCTCCTAACATGGGATCACTAGAATTCGCTCATGCATTAAATACAACCATAAAAACCTTAGTACGCATTGGTTCATGTTTCTTAAGACGTTCAAGCAAGTTACCGTATAGGAAGTTAGCCAGTTTTCTTAAGCCTAACATAGATGAACAATCATCCAATACAACTAATAACACACTAATAACCAATAATCAGTAGCTAGGTTTCATTAGATCTAAGCAAACACAAGATAAATCTAGCCTAGCATGTTAAACAAAAGACAAGAACAAGATAGAATCAAACAACACATAGACATATTGAATGATTAATTGATAACTTATCTTCAATGTAACATGGAAGATCTCAAGGCAAAAAGCCTTGAAAAAGCTGCTAAAATCGTCTTAGGGTTTTTCACACACAAAGTTCCACACTAATGACAAAAAATTGCAAAACTATATATAGAGATCAAGGGCTGACGGCGTCACGTTGTAGATTCTGACGCCGTCACCTCGCCGCTTTTAGGGTTCCCGGATGGCCTTCCTGACGCCGTCCCTCTTTAGACCTCCAAAATCCGTTCTGGCTTATCAAAGCTTGACGCCGTCAGAAATAAGCTTGACGCCGTCCCTCTTTAAATTAAGCCGTGACGACCTTGATCACTTCAAAGGGTGACGCCGTCAGATTTTTCATGCAAAATTCTCTGGCTTATCATGAGTAATTTTCATATCCACCATTTTCTTGCCAAGCCATGACGCCGTCCAGGGCAATCCCTGACGCCGTCAAAGGTACTTTTCAGCCGATTTTGAGACTTTGTCGTTTTCTTCACTTTAATGCTCCAAAAACGTCCAAAATGCTTCCTTTTCCAGATTTCTTCTCAAAAGTACCTAAAATGACAAAAGGAACGATTTAGGGCAATATTTGATCAAATAAATACGATTTAGGGCTTAAATGACCCCCTAAAAGCGGTACACTTTTCGCTTCATCAAATACCCTTACACTTGAGATTTGCTTGTCCTCAAGCAAATGCGCTTTTATTCTAATCAAAATACAAGTTAGGGGTCATTTAATGCTAACATAAAAGTAATTACAACAAATATTCGTTCCACTTTAATCATAATAAGCACGGAGATTACAAACTAGCACCTCACAAGTAGTGTTTAGATACTCACATCTCTCAGGTGTCATCAAAATAAATCTCATAAATGAAAACGGATAATATCTCTCACTACCTGTCATAGCAAATAGATTACCATAGGCTTGGGAAAGGATCAAAAACCTCCTCCACTAGGCGTAAGCACCTAAGATAAACTATCAAAGAGGGCTTTTAAATGGGTTATAACGTTAGGTGTAGGGATATGATAAACACGGTTTTGTTGGATAAGGAATATTTTACTGGTGGCGAGTTAAAGATCTTGATCAATTACATGTACTATACAATGTTGTTAAGCCAAGACTCGACTCAATCTTAAGCTAAAAACAAAATAACAAAAACATAAAACGAACATTAAATGAAACGGGATGGTAGTCCGTATGTTTTTTCTATTTTTCTTTTTCTCATTTTTTTTGTATTTTTTCTTGATTTTTTCGATTTTTTTTTTATTTTTTTTTTATTATTATTATTATTTTTTTTTTTGCATACACTCTTGCCCTACCATCCAAAATAATACATCATAGGGGCGTTGCATTCCCCTTACACTTGAACTTTTACATAACTTTACAAACAACTATTCTAATGACTCGAATTAAGATAATCGAAAAACTCATAGTACTTTTAAAATATTTAGCACATATGGGGGTAATAAATGATGTTCTTCCCCATTACTCCATTACACTAGTACTTTACCCATGAGTCCCAATCGTCCTAAAACAATATGTACAAGGATATGACTCGACTTAGCAACCATGTAATCAATTAGATAATTAACTTGGGTTTTAAACAAATGTTGTCACAATAATGCACTAAAAATGAGTGCATACAAGGTAGGCTAAGGCGATTTGGGTGTACATTTAAGTGGGGTGTAACAAATTCTTCCTTTAAGTAAAATGCTTAAAGGTCGAAACGAAAAGATAGGCTCTGAGGGGTGTACTAAGGGTATCGTGTACCAAAAATGAGTACAACGCAAAGGGTGTGGGAGAATTACTTGACCAATGTAGCCAAAGTAATTATAACAAAATCACAGGTGTAAAACAATGGGTTAATCCTAATGCCTCTTATCATGTAGTAAATCTAACTACACGAATGTAGTCTCACTTGTGGCCTCAGAATGGTCCTAACGCAAGTTCTAGAATCTAAGTGCTACCGGTACTCACATCATAGCATAAATGCTTTTCCTACCAATTCTAGGGGCGAACCTCACATATTTGGGGGTGGAAAATTTTTTAGTGGTACGGTTTTGTGCTAGTCATATAACTCCTATCCATGAGACGCTCATTAAGATCAAAGTTTCACTCCTAAATGTTGTAAAAAATTTTAAATTTGGCACTAAAATTACCCTAACAGGTATTTATCTCAGTTTTATTACACATCTACTATTAAACAAACAAAAATCAAACGTAATAGCATTCTCTAATCGTACTTTTACCCCCCCCCCCCTTACACTTAAGATGAACATTGTCCCCAATGTTCAAATAACAAGATGTAAAAGAAAAAAAGTAAAAGAATGAAATCAAATACTCCCCTGATTCGCTCGGTGGATAATGTGGTAACACGGTTAGATCTTCTTCCAAAGTAATGTTGAAGCTCCATGACTAATGCATCGCCATAAGCTTGATCCAGCAAACATTTCCTTGTCCAAAATAACCTGTTAAACCTGAGAAAACAAACACGAAAACCTGCGTAACATCGGCGGGATAAACTCTATATATAAGGATATAATGCTTGTGGAATGATAATTTTGCAGATTCCTGGAGATTATAAGTTATAGATTTAATAAAAACTTTTTATGAAAACAAAACTTTCAAAAATTTTCAGAAAATTAAACCTGATGCCGTCAAGTTGTAAATCCTGACGCCGTCAGAAATGATCTGACAGAATTCTCATGATACGTTTCCGGAAAAAATTTGGACAAAACCTATACCTTACTTCATGGAATTCCTGCAAAACATCATTATGACTCGATACAAGCATTTGACTCAAACAAATACTAATATGTATGTTAATTTATTATTATTACGATTCATGTTCATTTGTGTTCTAATAAACCGGTTTGGATTTCCCTTACACTTAACTTTTGCAAAATACCTTTATATGTAGTTAAGACGAAGTTAAAAACAAGATAAAGCATTTTCACAAATTAGTTTTTGAACATGAATCAATAATAATAAAATTTAAACATACATACGGAAACAAATAAAATCAAACGAACAAATAAACACACAAAGCAAATTAAACTTGGGTTGCCTCCCAAGAAGCGCTTTTCTTTATTAACGAGTCTTGTAGCTAGACTCAAAGTCACGTACATTATGTGACTCCATCATTGGTCACGGTTCCTAGGTCATTCTCATTTCCGGTTTTATACTCCGGTCCTAATTTCAAACAATCCTTATAGAAACCGGATATCCTTCCCATAACATAGTCTACTCCTTCATTTCTATCCTCATCATTCCTATAGTAGACCGCTTGCTTAAGCTCCTTCTCAACATTTGACAAGTGTTGGAATTGTTCTATCTTATATGGCATTTGGTAGTTTACCTCATCGGTCTCATCCTTAAATCTAACTATCCCTAAGGAAGGCTCATAAGTCATTCTAGAAACCTCAACAAATGGTTTTCCAAAAACTACTTGAGTTAAGGATGCATCGACTATTGGGCGGATATCTTCTACAATTACAAAGTCGGTGACATAGGTGAAGTTTCCTACATAAACCGGTAATCCCTTAACTCTTCCCGTGAAGTTACTCATCCAACCCTTGTCAGGGAACATCCTATACCCAAGTTGATTTTTCATTATCAAGTTGTAGTGGGCTCTAGTCATGATGTTTATGGGTGATCTAAGGTCGATGTAGGCTTTCCACACATGCAAATGTCCGATGTTGCATGGTATGTTGAGATTAGAAGGGTCGCCTATTTTTATAATTGGTCTACCTAGGAAGTATGGTGTCTCGGGGTCATCGAATAAGTCTGTATGATATGCGCGCTCTTCCTTAGTGGGTAGCCTATTGAAGTAGTCCTCATCATCATCTACTTCTTCAATCTCACTTTTCCTAACTTCCTTATCAACCTCGACTTTCTCAACCTCGTCCTCAGGTTCACTATTATCCTCATTCCTATCAATTGGTTTGATAGTGACAACGTTGACGAAGTGGACGTGTTTGGATGAAGAGGGGTCTTTTACTTGGGGTCCGCTATTTGTGTTCCTAGCGTCCTTATGTGGAGGTGATAGCACTTGGTTATTGAGGGCTTTCAATAAGTTGTCAATTTTATTGGTCATCTCCGTTTGTTGTTGATTGAATTCGGATTCAAACTTAGCTATCCGAGCTTCTTGAGATGCCATAAATTGGGACATCAATCCTTCAAAGTTATTGGTACTACCATAATTGCCGGAAGGATTGTTGTTGAAAGTACGGTTCGAGTTGGAACCGCTTGATTGGAAACGATTAGGTGGGTTGGAAGAATTGGTTTGTTGTGCGTTTTGGTTTTGTTTCCACCTAAGGTTTGGGTGATTTTTCCATGAGGGGTTGTATGAATCACCGTAGGGGTTTGGCTCGGGTTTGAAAGTGTACCACTTGTCTCCCGCTCCGTCGGTACGCGAGGATGCGTAGTCCGCAAAAGCTTGTTCGGGGAGTTCCATGCAATCACGAGTGTCGTGGGGACCACTACATAATTCACATGAAGAAGTGATTTTGTTCACTTGGCTTGAAGGTTTAGGAGCCTCGTAGGATTTCATGAGAAACTTGACTTGGTCTTCAAGTTCTATGATCCTACGGTCGGAAGTGCTTGAATTGTTCAAAGGCAAAGATATTGCCTTGACCGTTTTATTCAAATCACGGGGATCACTCCAACTTTCGTTGTCATAAAGAGCAAGATCTTCTAGGAGAGCCCATGATTGTTCCGCACTTAGATCACGTAGCTTACCACCGGCCGATTGGTCAATGGTTTGCCTCGTGGAGAGATTGATATGGTCATAGAAGATTTGGACTTGGAGCCAAAGTTCTATGCCATGGTGAGGGACTTTTTGGAGTAAGTCCTTGAATCGAGTCCATGCCTCGTAGAGGGTTTCGCCTTGACGTTGTTGGAACATCAAGATATCATTCCTTAGCTTGGTAGTTCTTCCTGGTGGGAAAAACTGAGCAAGGAAACGAGTGGTGAGATCATCCCAAGAGGTGATGGAACCTGCGGGTTGACGCTCTAGCCATTGACTAGCTTGGTCCCGCAGAGAGAATTGAAAGAGACGTAGTCGGGTCGTCTCTCGAGTGGCAACATCAAGGTCTATAGAATCAACGATTTTGAGAAAGTCCTTGAGATGTTGATTAGAATCTTCAGAACGAAGTCCATGGAATGCGCATCCGCTTTGCACCAACCGGATGGTGTCGGATCGCAAGGGAGTGACATTGGCTCCTTGAGTGAGCTCAATGGTGTTTCGATAGCCATGGTGGCTAGGACGGGAGTACTCTCCTAAAGTACGGGCTCTAGGAGGTGGTGGTTGTTGTGGTGGGTTATTGGGATCAAGGATATTACCACCTTCCATGATGTCGGATGGTAATGGTTACGAACAAAGAAACGAAGAAAAAAGATAGACTAAAGAAAACCTAGAAAAATAAAATAAAAATCTCACTAGAAAGGAATCTAGTGAGTAGACCTATAAAATAAAAATTCAACCTAAACAATAACTATTCCCCGGCAGCGGCGCCAAAAACTTGATGCGTGGTTTTGCAACCTTACAACAGGTTTTACCTCTCGAGGGATCTCAAGAGGCTTACAACCCCACCAGGCAGTGTACCTGACCGATGTAGTATAGTGTAGTGGTAAGTACGGGGGATTGATCGTTCTCCACAGGGAATAGTGTTCGTTAGGTATGAAAAACTACTCTAATAGGTCTAAAGGTGAGAGAAGATTCTTTTTATGTTTTTATAATTTTATGAAAGCAAGTAAAATCTCGGGTTTGAAAGAGTGGGCGGAATTAGTTGCTAAACAACTAACCCAAATAACTACGAATGCAAATAAAATAAAATAACAGAAAATGAAAATGTTGGTAGAACTTATATGGAGAGAAATGTGTTTACTTAGATTTCCTTACTCCCTAACTATCTTTTACCGGTTGATTAGTGTGTATTAATTGCGTGGATGACGGGTGTATTCCTTAATACCATTCGTGGGGTGGCGTACGTACTTCCCCAACTCTATGAACTCCTACTTCACTCCTATGTCGAGCCGGCTAAGAAGCTCCTAACATGGGATCACTAGAATTCTCTCATGCATTAAATACAACCATAAAAACCTTAGTACGCATTGGTTCATGTTTCTTAAGACGTTCAAGCAAGTTACCGTATAGGAAGTTAGCCAGTTTTCTTAAGCCTAACATAGATGAACAATCATCCAATACAACTAATAACACACTAATAACCAATAATCAATAGCTAGGTTTCATTAGATCTAAGCAAACACAAGATAAATCTAGCCTAACATGTTAAACAAAAGACAAGAACAAGATAGAATCAAACAACACATAGACATATTGAATGATTAATTGATAACTTATCTTCAATGTAACATGGAAGATCTCAAGGCAAAAAGCCTTGAAAAAGCTGCTAAAATCGTCTTAGGGTTTTTCACACACAAAGTTCCACACTAATGACAAAAAATTGCAAAACTATATATAGAGATCAAGGGCTGACGGCGTCACGTTGTAGATTCTGACGCCGTCACCTCGCCGCTTTTAGGGTTCCCGGATGGCCTTCCTGACGCCGTCCCTCTTTAGACCTCCAAAATCCGTTTTGGCTTATCAAAGCTCGACGCCGTCGGAAATAAGCTTGACGCCGTCCCTCTTTAAATTAAGCCGTGATGACCTTGATCACTTCAAAGGGTGACGCCGTCAGATTTTTCATGCAAAATTCTCTGGCTTATCATGAGTAATTTTCATATCCACCATTTTCTTGCCAAGCCATGACGCCGTCCAGGGCAATCCCTGACGCCGTCAAAGGTACTTTTCAGCCGATTTTGAGACTTTGTCGTTTTCTTCACTTTAATTTAAGCTAATATTACAATCAATCATAGTTTCAACTTTTAAGTTTGATAGAATAAGTGACTTTTAAAATCTACTAAAATTTGATATCCAAGGGTAAAACAATAAATCACTACAACGAATGAGTTGCAAATGATCAAGAAAAGCTTTCCAATAAAAGTTGGTACAAAGGATGGGGTGCAATCACTCTAATAATTTTTGTCAACAATTATATGCATTTGAATAAAGGTTGAATCTGTTAACTTTATTAATGACCATTATTTATAATGGTGAAACCCTATATACCCTAAACCCACAAACCGGTAGAATCCAATCACTTTAATATCATTCTGTTAATGTAAACAAAAAGGATCTAAATGATTGATTGACAGCGTCTCAAGGTTAGTCACTTTTCGAGTATGCAATTACGGAGTATATACTGAATTGAAGTGACTGTGGTAAAATATGTGTACGCCTCGACTTTGTAAGTAATATACAAATGTCCTAGAAGTTGTCGAAAACTTCACCGGAGCAAGACTGCAAGAGTATACCGTAATATGTCCTTGTTTAGTAGCATGTTATGTTCATGAGAAGCTGATTCAAAAACATATCAGCAACTTGGACCTTTATTAAACAAGGAAATTAGTATTTTTTTCCTAACATGTTGGCTTAATTATCCTCCTAAGTTTAAGATGGTGACACATGTTTTGATAGATAATGTCGATAAAAAGTGAAAGTGAGTGAATTACACATATCAAAAGATTATATGATTAGGAAGATAAGTAGAAGGATAAATTAAGAATGTTTAGCAATGTTCATTAAATAATTCAAATATAAGAAAAGTTTAAATGCTTACTTTTATTTTGGTGCTTATTAAGAGACAAATCCTCACCATCCATTTAGTTTAATATAATGATAGAGATTAACTAAAGATTAAATATGGAAACCTAAGTCCATTTTTTTCCCCCATTTTCTTTGTCTTTTTGTCGTTATTATTATTATTATTATTATTATTATTATTATTATTATTCTCATTTTTTTGGGTCCTTTTTCTAATTCATTATTATTATTATTATTATTATTATTATTTTTTTTACTTTTTTTTTTTCCGCTTTCATACGTTTTTGTCTGTTTTCATACGCTTTCGTCTGCTTACATACGTTTTCGTCCGTTTTCGTCCCTTTTTATACGTTTTCATCTGTTTTCAAACGTTTTCGTCCGTTTTTATACGTTTTCGTCCGTTTTCATACGTTTTTGTCCGTTCTCACACGTTTATATATGTTTTCGTCCGTTTTCAGACGTTTTTGTCCGTTTTCATATGTTTTCGTCCGTTTTTTACTTTTTCGTCCGTTTTCATACGTTTTCGTCTGTTTAAGTCCGTTTTCATACGTTTGCATATGTTTTCTTATGTTATCGTTCGTTTTCATACGATTTCGTCTATTTTTGTTGGTTTTAATACGTTTTCATCCGTTTTCTTTCGCTTTCGATCTTTGTTATACCTTTTTGTTCGTTTTCAGACGTGTTTTTACGCTTTCATACATTTTCCTTCGTCCGTTTTCTTACTTTTTCATTCGTTTTCTTACGTTTTTGCCCATTTTCGTCAATTTTCATACGTTTTCATCTGATTTCTTACGTTTTTGTTCGTTTTCATGCGTCTTCGTCTGTTTTCTTTCGTTTTCGTCCATTTTTCATATGTTTTTGTCCGTTTTCATATGTGCTTTTACGCTTTCATACGTTTTTGTCCGTTTTCATACGTATCCGTCCGTTTTCTTACATTTTCGTCCATTTCTTACATTTTCGTCTGTTTTTTTACGGTTTTGAATGTTACAAGTGATATTCGGAATATCACTTGTGATTTTCTGAATATCACTTGTGATTTTCTTATGTTTTCATCCGTTTTATTCGTCCGTTTTTATACGTTTTTGAATATCACAATTGATATTCAGAATATCACTGGTGATATTCTGAATATCACTTGTGATTTTCTGAATATCTATCACTTGTGATTTTATGAATATCACTTGTGATTTTCATGTTACACAACATTAGTTGAAAATCACTTGTGATATTCAGAAAAATCACTTGTGATATTCTGAATATCACAGATTATCACTTATGATATTCAGAATATCATTTGTGGTATTCAGAATATCACTTGTGATTTTCTGAATATCACAGAATATCACTTGTGATATTCAGAAAATCACAGAATATCACATGTGATATTCAGAAAATCACAGAATATCACTTGTGATATTCAGAAACTATGAAAACGTCTGAAAACGGCCAAACACATTTAAAAACGAACGAAAACAAATGAAAACGGACGAAAACGTAAGAAAAAGGAAAAATATGTATGAAAACGAATGAAAACGTATGAAAGCGTAAAAACACGTATGAAAAGGACGAAAACGCATGAAAAATGGATTAAAACGAAAAAAAAGGGATGAAAACGGACGAAAACATATGAAAACGAACGAAAACGTAAGAAAACGGACGTAAACGTATGAAAACGGACGAAAGCGTAAGAAAACGAATGAAAACGTAAGAAAAGGGACGAATATGTATGAAAACGGACTAAAACGTATGAAAGCTTAAAAACACGTCTGAAAACGGACGAAAACGTATTAAAACGAACGAAAACATATGAAAACAAACAAAAACGTAAGAAAACAGATGAAAACAAACGAAAACGTAAGAAAACAGACGAAAAAGTATGAAAACGAACGTAAACGGGCAAAAACATAAGAAAACGGACGTAAACATATGAAAACAGACAAAAACATATGAAAACGGACGAAAACGAACGAAATCGTAAGAAAACGAACGAAATCGTAAGAAAACGAACGAATGTGTATGAAAACGGATGAAAGCGTAAAAACACGTCTAAAAACGGACGAAAACGTATGAAAAATGGACGAAAACGAAAGAAAACGGATGAAAACGTATTAAAACGAACGAAAACGGACGAAAACGTATGAAAACGAACGAAAACGTAAGAAAACAGACGTAAATGGGCGAAAACGTATGAAAACAGACAAAAACATATGAAAACGGGCGTAAACGTAAGAAAACAGGCGAAAACGTATGAAAACGAAGGGAAAAAAAAAACTGAATTTAAAAAAAAAAACGTGAATTAAAAAAAAAAAAAAAAAAAAGTGAATAATAAGAATGACAAAAAGAAAAAGAAACAGGGAAAAAAAAAATGGACTTAGGTTTTCAAATTTAATCTTAGGTTAATCACCACCATTAAATCAAACTAGATGAATGGTGAGAATTTATCTTTTGATAACCACCAAAATATGAATGGTGAGAATTTATCTTTTGTATGCAAAATAAAGTGACTCACCTTTAATATTGTTTTTATAATTCAAATAAAGATAACATGATCCAGCAATTGAGGTTTTAGGTTATAGCGTCTCTTTTCATGCTCCACTGGTAGTTGTACATGTCTAAAGCACGCTAATCTAGTTGGTCAAGGTATTAGCATTTAGCTTTTTTGTTTTAAACATGTGAGTAGCTAGTATATATACTTATTTTCTGATCAATAACTTTTTAAATAAAATCACTTGCCTTCTGTTTATAGCGGGCCATCTTGAAAATTAATCAACATCCGCTTCAACAGGAATTTCTTGTGTTGCTTTGGAATTTTCTTTTTTGAACGATAAATATATACTAACAAAAACAAAATGCACCAATAAATGGATATTACAATGAAGTAAAAAGACACTTAAAACCAACAACAACACTTAAAGATCAAATATGACAACAAATTCTAAATTCGATCCTAAAAGTATGAGCCGTAGAATATAACCCACATGAATTCTTGCAAGCCCAAATGGACCCTTGCAACTTGCATGTTAAATCATAAAGTAACATCAAATATTGATTTAACATTTTGAAATTGTTATGAAAGAAACTTGCTTAAACTAGGATTTTAGAACTGAAATTACTTTAATAATCATCGGCAACCACTAGAAACGTGTTTATAAAAAGCAAACAAGTGAAAGAACTGATTGATTTTTATTTTAAATTTATTCTAAAATAAACAATCATTTAAGTACACCGAGTCCCTTTTTCGGGACAAATAAAAAGAAGACTCTTTAATCTTCAATAATTGGTCTTTGAGAAAATCAGAAAAGTGGATTCTTAAGTTTAGGAGTGGAAGACAAAAGAGTATCTTCCCCAATTTAAATGTATAAAGTGGCATAAAAATCCCACAATATATTGCAACTCTCCTACCAACTTTATTAGTTACCGTGTCAAGTAAAATTAGATTATTTTAGCTAATTTGAAAATGGATGAGATGGTTCGAAACTCGAAAGCATCAAAAGACACTCAAAATCTATAAAAGTTCAAACCAGATTATTCAACAATGCACAAATAAAATGCATGCAAATCAACTCAAACCAACTCGATTCATATCCATTCGTTTTAAAATCTTAACAAATTTGAGTTGCCCTGATTTACATAGATTCATTTCAAAAAACTTAACAAATTTGAGTTGCCATCACCAGTGTAACGTACATATAACCAACAATCAATGTTTTGAAAACTGAACCCGGTAGGCATGAAACCGGTCATGTTATGGCTAAAGTTTGGAGCAATTTGTATATGGTAAAGTGCATTTAACACTGTTTATCCAAATAAATAAATAAATAAATAAAAAGATGATCATAGTTTATCCAATTTGAATAATGATGTTTTATAAGACAAATTTGTAAAGTTGTTTAACTAATTGTACGATGGTTCTCCACTTTAAAGCCATTATGGTTAATCATTGTCTCGATCATGGTGTCATTAAGCAATAATCACTACCATCAACGTTAAAGTTATGGACACATTTTTGAATAATATGGATAAGACAACTTAACAACTAATTAGTCATATTTTTAAATCTAAAAAGAATGTAAGTGGGTCGATATTGACATCGAATACTTTAAAACACATCTTTTAAACAACGAGAATAAGAGAAAAAAAAATGTACCTAAACAAAGAGTGCAATATGAGGTCCCCCAAGAAGAAAAGTAAAGGTCGATAACTAAAAGACATATCACAGTATTTTTTAATACTCGTCATACGTTATTAAAAAAGAAATGACATCTCTATCCTTTTTACAAATAAAAGCTCCTTAAAATGTAGTTGAAAAAAAATGCAATCACACTACTTTTCTTGTAGGTTAGATAGCTTCAACTACTTGATGTAATTCGACTTTGGACCATACTTGTTCAAGCTAAGAAACAGCTTTTTTTTTTTTTTTTTTTTTTTTTTTTTTTTCTTCGAAATCTGCCACCAGCAAGATAGGGTGACGCAAAAAAGCCGTGTGTTTTACTAGTCATAGTAAGCCAACATATTCCAAACTTGCAAAGCTTCTAGACTACCAGCTCACAAGCTCACATAAACCACAACCGTTGGATTTAGTAGAAATGGTTCAAGCACTAAAGCTCAAAAAGATGTGCACCACTGGAAGCACCCACATCAATTTGTAAGTGGGTTTTAGCAAAATAGCAAAATGTAGAAATATGTAATTATAAGAATGGGTCAATATAGCTCAAGTCAAGTGCACCCACGGACATGTAAAACCACTAAGAGCACTCGGTACCCCAAGTTATAGGGCGCATTATAGCCCTATAACGCGACCCAAGAAACCATACCAGGCCCCAAGTTATAGGGTATGGCGCCAAATTTATCGGCCAAGCCATAAGGCTCTTTTTTTTTTGGGGGGGGGGGGGGGGGGGTTAAATGTGGAGCCCGAAGGTATCCTATAACTTGAGTGATGGAGGGAGGGTGTTTTTAGGTTAAGTTATAGGGGAAAAACTGAGGTGTCAGCACTTACAAGTTACAACGGGAGATGCTATAGATACAATACATTTTTATAAACATTATTAAAGCGTATAAAAACGTACCGTGGGTACCTAGTGCTATAAAAATGTCCGAGACTAACGTACAACCCGTGACCATGACCCATAAACAGCAGGAACATAAATTGATGTAGATCCATCATCCATGGTTGATTCAGAAAGAGATTATGCAATAAATTCTAAGCAAATGCTCAACGAATTACAAAAACTCATAACGAATAGAACACTTATTGGTCATGATGTTGCTTAACAAGCAAACACCAACCTCTACCAAAATAATAGTCTTGACGTTTGAACCCATTCAACAATAAAACCTACTGAAGATGGTACTGTATATAACATCTACTCCGTATTAAAAGCAGTATAATAACAATAACATATTCCAGAAAGAAGATCTATATATACATTTATCAGAATACCTCGTGTTGTTGAATGGTGAATGACTCACGGAAGCCACAAATGGCTACCAGATTACAGCAGCAGAAATAATCTTAATGTGTTCTATTTTACACAAACTCTCCCCAGTAAGGCTCAGGAATGATAAATATAATAAGGAAAAGAATGATGAATTAGTAGCAGAATATGAAGCTTTAACATGAATGAGCTCAAATCATATTAAGTCACTCTCATTCTTGTGATGACTGCATCTTCTTCATAGCATGTTTTATCTTAAGGGCTGCCCTAACAACATCTCCCCTTGTAATAAGCCCAACCTATATCAGATTACGATAAAGAGAGGCTCTTTAGCAACTCATTCAATAAATAATTATTTAGTAACAAAATCCCAAGATAGCAAAAAAATAATAAATAAATAAATAAATAATAACAATAATAATAATAATAATAATAATAATAATAAAAAAGAGGAAGCATCCTCACCAGCTTTCCATCAACATCAACTACTGGCAGCCGACGGTATTTTGTTTCAAGCAACAACCTAAGTTAACAAACGAATGGTAAAAAGCATTCCCAAATTTGAGAAATACGTAATAACCTTGTAATATATACGCTCATGGTGTACAAATATGGTCAGTTTGGGAATATGGTCAGTTTATACTTTAAGTAATAGGCAGTAAAAACGAGAGTTGTAATAAAAAAATATCATATTATAATGAACTGGCCAAAGAAACAAATAGGCTCTTTCATACCTTACTGCATCCTCAAGATTTGTAGTTTCACGAACAACAAGTGGAGCAGGTGTCATCAAGTCTCCCACAACTTTCCCATCAGTTTTACCAAGTAGTTTCTGCAACTCATTGAATGTCTGCAATTTGAAGAAACAAAAGAAATGTATCATATAAGTTAACGGGATGACTGCTAGCTGATGTAGTGGTGGTGAAATTTCAAGACACTAGCAAACCATTATGCTTTATTAGATCACCGAATTCAGACTGTTAAAGGTCATACTGTTGATTTGGATGTCGGAATTTGTAGGTAACATAAAGAGATTAGTGGTTGTTAGGGGGGAAACGTAGATGGGTGACAGGTGATAGTTACCTAAATTTAATATTTTGACAATGGCAACCCAAAATAGATCTTACAATGGCGGCAACCCAAAATAGATGTTATAATAACGAACACATCATACGACCGAAGGTGTCAATAGATGTAATGCTGTATTACACTATTATATTGATACTGTTTAAAATTCTATTTCATTCCAATCTCGTCTTTTTCACAATTTTCAAATGTAGCATACAGATTCCTAGATACGTACTTGTAGCTGGCAACACATTCAGGGTACAGGTTTAAGATAAAACAATTAAAAGACAGACAAAGGAGGTGAGCTCGAGCAATTACCAATACTGTTGTGTGGAAAGGAACCACAAGGTCCACAACAGTATAATTAGGGATAAAAATATCAGCAATAACAAGACTGTTGAGAGTAAGAAAATTGACATACTTTCCATGTACTATCAACATCAGGAAACAAGGCTGTGTCACTGTGATTAGCACCTGAAATTGAACAAGAGAGTACAACCAGCATCAAACATAAAAGCTACAATTATAAAAATTCATATACAGCAAAAAGTGAACAATTTCATATATAGACATAAAAAAAAGATATAAATAAAAAATAATTAAATGAATTAACCTACAAAGTTTTCCCCTATGGCTTGAACAAGAAGATTTATCCACAACTAACCACATTCTTTCCGTTCAACTGATATGAAATTCCACATATCTATGTCAATATGTGCCCAATAGTTTAAGCTCTCTGTTTCATTCCAAAAGTAATGACTCCTTTTTATGGTTGAGACAATTTTAGTTGGGTACCGAAAAGGTTCATTCATTTTTTTTTCCAATAAGACAATGTAGAGAAACCATAGGTCGAGCTATACAGCATATGTAAATATACCCATGTGAGCATGGTGCTATAAACAATATTGAGGATGACCATGACAGAAATCTCTAATGTACTTTGAAACAATAATATTGGACAGCTTAATGCAAATTATATACACTCCGGTGTGACGGTTAGAAAATACAGGAAAAAAAAAATAAAAAAAAATACAGAAAAAAATATATATTTATGCATCTTACTTTTCAGCTCTTTGAAACTGTAAGCACTTATAAATCTGGGTCTACAGGTGGGTGAACAATGATACAAGTATACATCAGTCTACTACAAAGATCAACGATTAGTTATAAAGGTTCATAGATCATGAGACACTGGTAGATACAAATTTGGATGGCTTCAATACTGGTTTTCATTTGTTTCCTAAATCAGATCTTACAACCACACCTAATGTGTTTTAGTTTAATAGGCTCGTCTTTGGTTGTAAAAATAAAAGAACGATGAAAATAATAACTTATCACAACCGATCAACAATCCAAAAGTTATGGTCTGTGTGGCCTCAGAGTAATGATCCCAGAAAAGCCAGCTACATAAGAGCTCCCTAAGGTGTGGCATATGCAATCTAAATACAGAAGCAAGCAGGGGGGGTTGCTTGGATTGTTGATCCATAACCTCCTATGTTTGAATATGGAGAGAACAAAGGGTTGCCCATATAAAACAAAACAACCTCATAATTGCGCACGGGCTTGTGAATCGACTCCCGTTTCTTACAATAGTGTACTTTTTTACAAAGTAGTAAGTTTTCTAATCTCATGAACTCTGTGAAAAGCTATTCTAGCCCAAAATCTAACATTCAACTACAACATTAGGTTACAAGTTATTCGGAACCATCCGAAAGTAAAGTGCCAGCTGTGGCAATGCACCTTTCGTTCTCTCAAACTAAGATATTAATGAATGAACATATGTGACAGGATGTTTGAAGCTCTATAAATGTTATTCAAAGGAATTCAAGAATACAAATTAGTACCTGAAATGGAGTCAAGCGCTAACAAGTCATAATCAGAAACGACACCAACCTGGTGACATTTAAAACGATACTGGTAAATTTTTAATAACGCAATAACTTCATATCATCAAGGATAGTATTACCCTAATAACCTCATTGCATGAACTCAAGCTACAAAATGATAACAATGGAAAAAACATACCAAATTCCAATCAGCATCAACCACCGGAAACCCTGTAATTCTTTTCTCCACTAGGATCTCTAGCGCTGTACATACAAAACAGAAAATTGACATCTGACATCTGACGAGTAAATTCACTTTAGCAAAACTTCAAAATCATACATACCCTTGTCAACCGTTGTTGATGTTTGAACCACAAGCAAGTCCCCTTTTCTTGTCATAAAATCAGAAACTGTATATCCATCACTTGGCTGCAAATTCAAATACCATATTATGAAAAAACGGAAGGGATGAGAGATACAAAGAACAAGTTAACTCCTGCAATCCCCTAAACATGCTCTAGAGTAGTTATTGTTTCAGACTATCGATGCTAACTATACAATTCCCCAATAAACACATGCAAACTAATCACAGATGGATATGGAACCCTCAAATTTGCTGTGCACTCAAGCTAGAAATTCTCAGATTATTGAGGCACCATGTTCATATCAACTATTATCAAGTACATGATCCAAATAAGCAGGGCAGAAGATAGAAATTGAATTGCTAGTGTGTAACATGTTGCTTAGAGTCACTCAAGCTTAGCTTGGTGTATAGAAATTTTTACGACATGCGGTTCAAAATTAAAAGTATTTATCGGCCTAGTTTAGTCACCACTCGATGCATGTCTCGGCGTGGTTTTGTCTATGTATGGGAATCCCATACACACTATGAACTTGTTTAAGTTTCAAAATATAGAAATTATTGCTAGGTGTACCATCCTCTTTACTCCAAAAAAGATAGAAACTGAATACAAGCTACATATTATTCTCCTTTTATCTTCCCTCTTTAGTCCTGCCCAGTGGCGAAGCTAGACCAACTTCAGTGGGGGGTCGGGATCTAATATACCAAAATTTCACAATTAAAATGGGGGGTCGAAACCGAATATACCGAAATTTTTCTACACGAAAACTATATACCCCCTACATCGCAAAAAAAATTTCGGGGGGTCGCCCCCCCCCCCCCCCCCTAAGGTAGCTGCGCCCTTGGTCCTGCCTCACTCTTGCTTATATTTATGTCTTCAGAATAATGTTGGTCACCAAACTCAGACTAGGATGTCAGTAATCAGTATTATGCCATAACATAGAGAGAAACTATACTTGAACACGAGTAACAAGCTTTGTCGAAGCTACAGAGATCTGCACCTAACTCAACCGTAAAAAACTAAACAGCATTATCCAGCAAAACAGTAGGCATCTAAAGGTCGTAACTAAAGTGAAGGGATTCAATTAATTAATTATTTTTTCATTAAACTAATCTGGACATAATTCTACCCTCTCTTCTTTCTTTATACTAATTTATTTCCCTGACATGATATATTATTCTAAAGTCAATATGCAATAGAATCTAACGCACTCAAACCGCCACTTATAACTACTCTTCTACTTAACTCACAACATCGACAAACTCAGTTCATTTTATACAAAATTCTCACCCGCAATATCACAAGTATCAAATTATGGCACTATTTACACTAGCCATTTTATAACGCGCAACTACATAACATCTTAATTTCCGATTCCCTAACCTTGATTACTAATAAGAGCATAACAATATGATTCAAATTTCATAACCGCAATCTCGCTCTAGATTTAATCAGATCTGAATATACGATCGAACACAGCATAATTATATAATCAGTAACAAAATTATATAAAATTTATGATTCTTACACCATTTGTATGATCAGATACAGAACGAACGGTGACATGATCACGACCTGAGAATCGTAATGAATGACTACTCGCCGGAAACTTTCGACGGAGAAACACACTAGTGTGTGACTGTGATGACGGGTACGGTGACCGATGAGAATCTACGGTTGAAATGACACCGGAAGTACAGGTTGCCGGTAACATGATCGCGTTCATTTTGAAAAAGTAAAAAGGTGTTTTAGTGTGTGTGGGGGGCGCGTGAGTGTGTTTGTGTGGGCGCGTGAGAGTGTTTGTGTGTGTGTGTGTGAGTTAGTTACATTTTGAAGGGAAGCGTGAAGAAGGTGAACAACTATTCAAAACCGTTTACAAAAGTCGGCTTGTTTGTTTTGTTGGTGGTTCACGGCAATTGGTCTAATTCTTCTGACTTTTCTAACTAACTTATTTAAAGGCATGCTTAATATAAACTCTTAAAATTAAGCTATCCAAGTTATAAAGCTAAAAGTACAAATAATTAAAACACAGTTTCTAACATTAAATACAATTACAAATTCTTAAGCTTAAAATACAACTAATTCAACATTGCTTATTATAGTAAGAAATACAATTAAAACACAATTAATGTGGTCAAAATATTTAATGTAGTCAATTAATTAACTGGTCAATAAATACAATTAATGCAGTTATTAAAACACCATTTACATAAGAAATACAACTTATCAAACATATTATACAACCAACTCAAACACAATTATTAAATGTCACTAATACAAATAATAAAGCACATTATACAAATATTCGATCCGAACGGGCAACGGGCCAAAAGGGCTCGAGCCCGAACGGGCACAGGATAAACGAAATTCTTGATATCCATAAATTTAAATTGTCAAAAAGAACATAATAAACTAAAATACATGATTCACCGAAAAATTTTATTTCAGGGTACCCGCCACTGCAACGCGCGGATACCTTGCTAGTTATTTTTAACACATGTTCTAAAAAGTCTTATGTTTATCTACTTCAAATTTATAAGGTAACTTATAAATGCTCTGTTTTAACTCATTATGTTTACACTGTGTTCTCAAGTGGGGTAAAAGGGGGGAAAGAAAATGAAAGTGGTTTTTGTTGTGCTCTCAAGTTTTTGTTAAGAAGTAAAGTGAAAGTAAAGGAGTGAAAATGGAAGGATTTTCTTTACTTCCTCTTCATTTCTTTACTCCATTTTACTTTACTTTTCTTTCACTTTTTCTTTATTTTTTTATTGAGAACAGAATATAATGGTTGAACTATTGTCATTTTACTTAATGAGATCTGTATGTTAGGTTTGGAGTAGTTTGATCATTTCATCCAACTTAATCATTTTCAAATATCTATTTTCAGATTTTTGTCTTTCTTAAAAGTGGTTGTGGTGGTAGCGGGTGAAATTGGTCGTGGCTAAAAATCGTGGTGGGAAAGAACAATACTTAAATTATATGGGTAATTTACTATGTTATTCTTTTGATAACAAAAAAATATTCAAGCGACGCGTTTAATAAGAAAATAGCAAGCACTAAAAACTAAGTATTCTTTAGTTTGCATATTGTTTTAGTACCATATGCAATTTTGGAGGTATGCAAATACCCCTAAAGTAGTTGAAATATTAGAACATTGTGGTTGGATATGTCTAACTCTTAAAGAAAGTCTAATATCAAAGGTAGGGATGATCAAAAAAAAAAAAAAAAAATTAATAATCGACGTGGATCTGATCTCCAAACCAGAATTGCTTGGAAAATCACCGATTTGACCAGGGATTGGGACGGGGACGGGGATGTCCCAAATTACATAACGGGGTATTGGGCGGGGATGGGGATAATATCAATCCCCGAACCTGAACCCATCCTCGTTCTTTTTAATGTATAAATATATGAAAATTTTATGTATATAGGCATACAACATTTACTCTTGTATGTATATTTCTATAAGCATTGACATGTAATGTATATGCATGTGCGATATTTAAATAATCAAATAGCTTAAAAAGCATAAACAATTAACCATTAGTTATTATATATTACTTAGCCAATGTCTGTACGAATACTCACATACAACGCACATTATTCTATGATGCTTTAAAGTTGGATTAACATTGTAACTAATTTAAGTATGAGTGGTGTATGTTTCTTGATACACTTTATAAGTCAAATTCTTTATTTTCGATAAGTTTTTGTATTTTTTATTTTCTTGATAAGAATAGAAAATCCCCGAATTCCCGTTGAGGACGGGGATAGAGATATAAAACAAATCCCCGATGGGGATGGGGATGGAGAATGGAAAATGGGGATGGGATAGGAAATATGATCCCGACATTCCCGCCCCGTTGTCAACCCGAATCAAAGGTTTATCAATGTCATTATAAGTTGCTTTAACATCTCGGTCCACTTGCCAGTATTATCATAAAAATGGCCTACGTAAAAACTATCATGAGACTAAACATTTTTACGATTAAACATTTTAGCGGAACGTAGAAGTAGCAAAAGCGTAGTAAGCACTAGCAGCAAACAGTAGCAGTTAGCATTAGTTGTTTGTTAAATAAAAATGTTTGGTAGCGTAGTTGTAGCTGTATTTATAAGTGTAAAATAACGTAAAAATCATATACACATTAAGAAAAAAATTCTATAAATAAATAAAAGGGGCATATATGTAATTTAAGAGTCAAAACGCTAGCGAGATCTAAATACTTTTTTATGAAGCGTTTTGAATAAAAGCGGTTGCACACGATTCAACCAATAGCTGCTTGTTGCCAAACAAGCATTATATATAAATCGCTAGTCGTTTGTCGCTAGTTGTTCCAAAACGCTTACAAATGCTTGGTGCCAGACATATAAGTTAGATCTTAAAAGAAAGAGACCGATAACAGATGCATCCAATTAAATGCATGCCCTTAAAGTTAGATATTACTCCGTATATCTTAAATAGTAAATGATACGTGAAAGAAGAAAAAGAGAGGGATTGATAGGTCGGACGAAAGTTCATCTATGGTTAATGAGGATTCAAAAGTGGGTTAAAAGGGTTCTTACGGGGTTCATAGTTTCGAAAAGAGTTGGCTATAGGAGTTCACAAATGGTCCAATAAAAATTGAGTAATTTTGTTTGGTTTATTTGTCATTTTAGAAGCAAACATAGCCGCTTCAATCAGTTTCCCTCGATCTTTGCATGCTTTCAGAAAGAATTCCGTTCATTGATCAAAGAACTACCGAACTACATATATTTCTGTAAGGAATTGCATCGTACTAGTTTACCAAATAAAACCTGAAGAATTATTTGAAACACCTGTAGATTATAGCAAAGATATACTTAAAGCAATCCCAGTCACTTTATTTTGGTCTACCAAAGGACAAATCCTTACCATCCATCTAGTTTGATCTAATGGTGCGGATTAACCTAAGATTAAATATGAAAACCTAAGTCCATTTTTGTTTTGTTTTTGTTTTTGTTTTTTGTTTTTTTTTTCCTTTTTCTTTGTCCTTTTTGTCTTTCTTATTATTCACTTTTTTTTCTTTTTTTTTTTTTTAATTCACGTTTTTTTTTTTTCTTTTTTCGCTTTCATACGTTTTTGTCCGTTTTCTTACGTTTTCACCAGTTTTCTTACGTTTTCGCCCGTTTTCATACGTTTTGGTCCGTTTTTGTCCGTTTACTTACGTTTTCACCTGTTTACGTCCGTTTTCATACGTTTTCGCCTGTTTTCTTACGTTTTCGTTCGTTTTCATACGTTTTCGTCCATTTTCATTCGTTTTAATACGTTTTCATCAATTTTCTTTCGTTTTCATCCATTTTTCATACGTTTTCGTCCGTTTTCATACAAATTCGTCCGTTTTCTTACGTTTTCATCCGTTTTCTTACGCTTTTGTCCGTTTTCATACGTTTTCGCCCGTTTTGGTCCGTTTTCATACGTTTTTGTCCGTTTTCGTCCATTTTCTTACGTTTTCGCCCGTTTACGTCCGTTTTCATACGTTTTCGTCTGTTTTCATACGTTTTCGTTCGTTTTCAAACGTTTTCGTCCGTTTTCGTTCATTTTAATACGTTTTCTTCCGTTTTCTTTCGTTTTCGTCCATTTTTCGTCCGTTTTCAGACGTGTTTTTACTCTTTCATACGTTTTCGTTCGTTTTCATACATTTTCATCTGTTTTTTTTCGTTTTCGTCTATTTTTCATACGTTTTTGTCCTTTTTCATATTTGTTTTTACGCTTTTATATGTTTTCGTTCGTTTTCATATATATTCGTCAATTTTCTTACGTTTTCGTCCATTTTCATTCGTTTTCGTCTGTTTTTAAATGTTTTTGGCCGTTTTTAGACGTTTTCACAAGTGATATTCTGTGATATTCAAAATATCACAAGTGATATTTGTTGAGGCAAATAATGTTCTAAAAACGTTATTTATATCTTTCGATAACTCCATGTTTTGATGATAACAAAATGTGAAAACGCTTTACGTCAAAATTAACGTAAACAAGTTTTTAGTCGAAATATCCCGTTTCTACGTAAATCACTCTAGGTATGAACAAACAAATTTACAACTTGACAAATGATCAAAGAAGTGAATTTGTATTTCAAACTTCACATTTTTAATGTGACAAAACATTTTTTCAAAAATATACCTTACAAATTATTTTTGAATTATAAAGAAATGTTTTATTGGAAAAATAAGTTTAAAAATCATAACAGCTATCCCCCCCCCCCCCAAAATCAGCTTCAAACTTTCCCAAATAAACTTTCACCACTAAAAACAAAAATTGGAGCGTCCTTGTCTGGCACGGTACCACTAAATTTAGTGGTACCGTGTCCCTATAACGGGCAAATTTCTTCTGCCTATAAATACCAACCCTCTTCACAGTTTTTGGGTATCCTTTTTCACACACAACTTTCTGAGTTTAAAACTCTTATCAAATCATCTCTTCTTGATCATTTAGTTTAGTTTTCTTTTGTTTAAAGAGTGATCCAATCATCCAACCAAGTGATCACCTTCATTCCTCTACTAGTGCAAGAGAAGAACACAAAGTATCAAAGAAGATACAAAGTGTTGTAGTTATAGTTAGTGCACTTGTAACACTTGTTACATACTTGTTGTATCATTGCATACACCAAGTTGATTTTCTTTTGTGTAACTTGTGAGAGTAGATCATTATGATCTTTTCGAGATCTTGGAGATCTCTTGTAGCTTGTGGGCTTGTGTGTTGATCAAATGGATCAAGGGTAGATCGGATAGATCGAGTCAAGTGTGTTGATTGTGTGAATTAGTAAGGATCGTATGGGTCGTGGTAGATTGGTACTAGCTAAGATTAGTACTCGACATTTAACTTAGTGTCGGAAATAAGGATAAGCGACGTTGTACGTGTAAAACCCAAAAATCTTAAACATGTAAAAAGACCAAAATGCCCCTACAACTTAAAAATTTAGTTAAAGCTTATATAACTTACAAATAAATTACAAAACCTATGTAACTAAGCCATATATGATATGAAATAATTATGAGGCACCAAATAATATTTGTACAAGCCACCAAAAATGTTTATAACACATAAAAAGTTATATGGGCCGAATTCCTTAATGTATTTATTTATATTGTTTTTAAAAATATAATTATATGAAGATAATATCAAAAATAAAAAGGAAACTAATGAAATTGATTTGGTCTATGAGGAGCCGAGATTTTAGTCCATTTTCCTCCCCCTATGACTCGGCCAATCTTTATTTATTCAACCATATCCTTTTCTTCCTAAATAATCAAAACCGATTAACCCTAAAACACACACATAATTCGTCCACAACTCATACGAATTTTTGGAGCATCAAGGCTATTTTTCCTGTGTTATTCATCATCCATAGAAGGCTAGAAAAATACGTTTGAGGCTGCACCTTGCTCGGTTCGATCGTGGGGATTTGTTTCTTTGTCGCGTGTAACTTGTGAGGTATTATTCGAAATAATTTGTTCGATCATTCTAAAACTCTTTTGCCATTTTTCTCATGTCCCTCACATCATATATGATCTGTGAAAAATAGTTTTGAGGTTGTTCGTGGCTGGATTCGATCCTAGTGAATTATTTCTTGTCGCGCCATAGTTTCTAAGGTAAATTCCAAATAAATTCGTACGAGCCTTATGAAATTCGTGTATCATTTTTCTTATGATCCTCATGTCGTATGGACTCTGTGAAAAATAATGAAAAGGTCGTGGAGTAGCTTTTGGAGTCGTGAGGAATTATTGTTCGAATCATCTCATACGCGTATAACCAAATTCGTCCAGCCATATCCACACGTTCAAATCTTGGTTTGGTATTTTTCTCGTGCTCTTTACATCCTATAAACATCATATAAAATGCTCAATTCGATCCATGCATACTCTATGAATTATTTGTGAATTAAATCTTAAAAACATGCAAAAAACCTAAATAATTATATCCGAATTTTTGAGGCTTGAAATCTATTTTATTTGGACTCTATATGATCATATTAATCTGGGAAAAATGTTACTTCGAATTGTCAAGGCCTAAAATAATTATTTTTGATTTATTTATTTAACCGGATTTAAGAAAAATTAAGAAGAAAAAGAAATAAAATGAAATTCGATTTAGGGCTTGTTTTTGACTATTAATGATGATTAAATGATGATTGGGTAATGATTTGTATTTTTAGGGTTAGGGTTTGTTAATAAAAAGTGTTATACGGTTTGGTTTATAAATTATAAGGGGTGTTTTGTAAATTATAAAACTTGCGGGTTATTTTTAGAACATTACTTGGAACATGTGTAAATCGTATAAAATGAAATAGGAGGGTCTCTTGTGTAAATTTTATATTTAAAGGGTTTAATTTGTTAATTAATTAAAGTTAAATTCGATTTTGTAAATAATTAAAATAGAGGGACTAAATATGTAGTTCTGATAACTTGAGCAGTAAAATGAGATATTTATGATGTTTTCACTTTAAACTTTCATCTTGGCTATATTTACACTTAGAACCCTAGAATATGAAAACTTGTCATATTTAACCCTGAACTTTATAACTTGTTGCAATACACCCTAAAGCCAAAATGTAACTTAGTCATGACTCAACCTAAATAAGAATATTGAAACCTTACTAATTATAGGAACTTTCTAAAAATGGAAACTTACCAAATATGGAAACCTGCTTAAAATGGAAAGTTACTTAAAATGGAAAGGCAAGCTAAATATGAATTTAGAACCATTTGTAATTCTCTTCTACTCCTCTAGGTGTGAAGAAGGAGAGGACCTGATTCCTTTTGTGCCATCTATCCCTTTTGATTTGTGTTTTGCTTTGGAATAAGGTACAGATATTCTGCTCTTTGTATAAGGAGCCTTCGGTCTCTATTTTGATTCGTATTAGGGTTTCCCTATACCATTGCTATGTTCCCTACACTTTGATATGAACCTTTGATTTCTGAACCTCTTATATGAACCTTTGGCATTTGAACTTTGACATATGAACCTTGAGATTTGGACTATGATTATGACATATGAACCTTTGCTTTGATTTGGACCTTTGACCCCAGTTTGATGCTACGAGCCAAATTTGTTTCCTAGCCATGAAGGTAACATGGCCATGTCATTGATGCACCAATGGCATGACTCTAGTGTGTTCGAGTGATGTTACACACCGTCCCCATTTGATATGATATGCGCGCTTTATGATTTGTTATGGCCAATATGATTTGTTTGGGGGGCGTATGGATGCATCCTAGATTTGATTTGTTTAGTGAATATGATATATTTGTTATTTGGTGACTGATGATGGGTGCAATCCACGTCTTCACAAAATTTGGGAGCTGATCACTCCAATGTGATACATGAGGTCACCCCTCATATTATCCGGTTATTTGAGAGGTATCCCCTCTAGATTTGCTACAGGATTATGATTTGATTTGTTTGGGCTCGTGGTGGATTACTGTCCTAAACCTTTACTTTTTATTTCCTTTCCTATATCTCATTCATTATGATATACCTGTTCATTTCCATTTGCTTTTGTTTCCGTTTATTATATATCTGTTCACTGGGCTTTTTAAGCTCAGCCGCATTCTTTTCCTGCGGCAGGTTTTAGTAGGAAGCCAGGAGCTTGGGTTTGCTTTGGGATGAGAGATTAGCTTATGAAGACGATACCTTAGTTTTAGTATTCATTTATGTATGACTTCGTAGATTTGGTATATTTTCCTTTGTAACATTGTAAACCATTTGTATTATGTAAGTCGTATGTTATGCTTGCCTTTGATATGTCACCATTTACGTGACACTTCTACCCTTGCCGGGTTGGGGTGTTACAATTATGGTATCAGAGCCAGGTTTACGACTTGTAGTACATCTACCCTTGGCCTGTGTAAGTTAGGACCCCTAAGTTTCCACTGTAGGCGCTCGTAGGATAACCTTTGCGAAGTTGCGTAGGATTTTCCCATAGGAACATAAGTCATAACCGGTGAGGAATGGGTAGTCTAGGACATCCATGTGAGTAGTATTTGCTTCCGCATCACTCTGAATCTTGCCTTTGCCTTTAGTCATGCCTTATAAGAACGTTTGTCGCAGAAGACGAGGAAGTCTTACTTTCCGTCATTTGAATGATGAACGTTGTATGTTAACCAATTTCCTTTAGAAGGATTTGATGTTGATAATTGTCCAGTACGAAATTGTTATCTAAGCATGCTGATGCTAATAACTGATATTCCATGCATCTCAACTTTGACAGTTAAACGATGTTCGTATTAGTATAGGTGCACACCCTATCATTCCTATGTTATAAGCTAAACAAGATTCCAATCCTTTGAACTGTCCACGATTCTAACCTTCAATTTGATATATTTGACCTTGATATATTCTAATACTCTCCCATCCCACACTTTGATGAACCATGTACCTAAATTTGATATGTGAACTATCCGTATGATTTGACAACCACATTCGCTCTGAGAATCCGTTTCCCTTTGGATGTATTTGACTTTGAGGTCTCTTGATTATGGATTGGTGGTTTTGTAAAGCTATCATAGACTACAATATTTGAAATGCGACCTTTAACAATCTGCTTCACCATATTTTGATATGATATTCTCAATCATTTGAATCTGTTAAGATTATTGTTGCTATGAAGCACATACTCCGATCTCTTTGATTTCCAATTTTCTCCTAACGCCTGTTAGTATCCACTCTTGGAAAGCTCCGGCACTTGAAAGTTTGTGGTACGAATTTCTGGTGTTTCTGATGAACCTTTTGAGATCCGTTTGGGAAGTAAAGTTTGCATTGAACTAATCTGAATTTGGCGAAACCACGATACTGAAGAAGTTAAGAGATTGTAGGAACTGATGGGATATGAGTTTGTTCACTTCAGTGATCTCTTGAATGCTCCTGTTGGTTTATGAAGAAGAAAGAGAGAAGTGTGCGGCGGCACACCGACCATCGTGAATGTAACCGTAATCATTATTCCATTTCCGCGTATCAATATTTGATTTGTTCTATTTTTGAAACTCCGTAGCAGACGACCTCATTTGAGTTTGAAAGACGGAAGAAGCAACCACAAGAACATCTGAGAAGGAAGTTGATTAGTTGAGATTAAGTTCCGCGAAGCATTACAATTTGATTTGTGAAGAGAAAGATTTGTGATATGAAGTTTTTTCCCTAAGAAGATTTCCTGAAGTTGCTTTAGTACCCGTGTGACCACTATGAGTTTTGAATGATGTCAATTGTATTGGCTAGAAGATTCATGTTTTCGCAAGTATTCGGACAATTGTCATAGTATGACAGTATGTTTGTGCTCAGAGACGAACGAGGAACACGTTGACCATTTTTAGTATGAAGTGAACCGACCCTTTGTTCTAGAAGAATAGATTTACTTGACGATCAGAGATTGTAGCAGACAACACCACCAGGTATCCGATGACTAAAGAGCTTCCACGAAAAGGACCAAGACTGAAGACCATTGTCAGAGTTAGAAACCTTGTAGAAGATGTGCAGAAGAGGTTCGTGACAGGCGTTACCAAGAGAGAAGCATGTGAGGAGAAGACAGACTGAGATGAGACTCGATTATACCTCAAGCAGCACGTGGAGATTTCAGTTGGGCATCAAGACGACCAGACCGTAGAAGATGAGCTTTCAGCACATAAACTAGGAAGTCCACAGCAGTTTGAGTTGGTGAATTTTGAATCATGCTAGAAGACCTGTAGGAGACACGCAACCTTGTTTCTCTAGTCATTTTAGTTGTACTAATATGAATTGAGAGCTGAAGCAGACTCGCAAATGGAGGAATGCAAGGTGATCACGTCAGAGATTCACGCTACCGCACCGAAGTGTCCAGAAGAAGTGTCGAAGACTTGAGGAACCAGACTCAAGTTTATGATTTCCTTTTCACCCTATGATCGTATGATTAGACAAGAGAGCGACTACTTGGAATTTGAAAAGATTCGAGATCATGAAATTGAATGGATGAAATTTTGTAGTAAACGTTTGGATTTGGAAGATTTGATTGTTGTAAAGGATGAAGATATTGAAGACGTAATTCATTTCCTCTTAGACCACTTAAGTTTCCGTTACCTTTCGATAGGAACTTTTGAATGAGCCTTACCCTATTAGAAATTTTGTTCTGTATTCGTTATGCATTTGTTTGGATGATGGTTTCATTATGAGAAGGATGATAAATTGTGGAAGACCTAACGTTTCGACGACGAGTTTCATTTTGAGGTGTACACATTCCGTTACGCTATTTGTACGTTCAAATTCCTCCGATTTAGAATCCGTAGTGATGTTTGTTTTGGACCAACCTTAGGAGGTAGAAAGACTGATAGGTGGTTAAGATAAGTAGTTCTGTTCGCGACTTGAGATAAAGTATGACCATCATAATGGTATACTCATATGATGCTGGTATTATGACGAGTAGCTAACGTGATAATACTTACGTCATATGACGTACCCTTATTGTGTTCATAGGATATTTCGAGGAGTACTTTAGAAACCTTATAATTTTGATATGAGATGTGAGAATTTTTGCATCTATAAGATTTAGGTTCATTCCACCTATACGCTTAATCTGTTCGCCGTTATACGATCTGATACGTTCGATTCTTGACATGCATTTGTTGATCCCTATACTTCTGACAAGAATCATAAGATCTGCTGTGAAGTTTTCTGCCATTTGATGTCACCAACAATCTATGTTCTGTACGATCTCATGTGATTTTCTTAATCAAATTCTATGGACGGCATATCCGTCAAAATCCTATGTATTCCTTGTATCTCTTCCGAGAGAACGCGATAATCATTTGTCATGTTGGATATGATCTTTGCAATCTGAAATTCAGTATAGTATGTGTTTCTGAGAAACCCGAAGCTATCTTAGATCGACAACGAAGAGTCATGAGAAACAAGTCTTTTACATTTCCGTTCGTTGTCCGTTGTGTCTTCTGTTTCGTTTCATTTCCGATCGTTGGGATTTTTCATTTCCGTTCGTAAAGATTCTTTGGAAGAACCACCCAGAGCGGGAGGCTACCTGGGAAACCGAGGAATCAATACGAGCTAGTTATCCGCATTTTGTATTCTGATCTGGTACGTCCCTATTTTGTTTTCGATCCTTTCATTTCTGATTCTTTGCAAATTTCGAGGACGAAATTTTTATTGTTAGAGGGGAAGAGTTGTAAAACCCAAAAATCTTAAACATGTAAAAAGATCAAAATGCCCCTACAACTTAAAATTTTAATTAAAGCTTATATAACTTACAAATAAATTACAAAACCTATGTAACTAAGCCATATATGATATGAAATAATTATGAGGCACCAAATAATATTTGTACAAGCCACCAAAAATGTTTATAACACATAAAAAGTTATATGGGCCGAATTCCTTAATGTATTTATTTATATTGTTTTTAAAAATATAATTATATGAAGATAATATCAAAAATAAAAAGGAAACTAATGAAATTGATTTGGTCTATGAGGAGCCGAGATTTTAGTCCATTTTCCTCCCCCTATGACTCGGCCAATCTTTATTTATTCAACCATATCCTTTTCTTCCTCAATAATCAAAACCGATTAACCCTAAAACACACACATAATTCGTCCACAACTGATGCGCGTGATGTGTCGTTGCGGTTTAGCAGTTTTAATGCCTACTCAAGTTTTAAATTTATATTTAGCCGACTTATCAATAACACACACACTTAACGAGCAGTGTACCCGGTCAGTATGAAGATAATGGTAAGTAGAGTGTCGATCACTAAGAGTGGAACGTATTATCTAGTTATTCTAATCAGTATTTTAATATCCTAACGCAAGGGGGTTTCAGCCTGAGAGACTGGCACGATTTGTTTATTTGCAATAAAATAATAAAATAAACCAATAGGCACGAATCAGCAAGTAGCACACACGTACACAGATAGATACTCGAGACAATAAGAGGGCTGTCCTTATGATTAAGTAGATTGTCACTTGTTTTATTGATAGCTTTATATGAAGTGTATGTAATTAACCCTTTCTCGTTGGTCCTATTCTTATCGGCGAGTAAACCCTTAATGATTACTTATGTCTAAAAGTTATTCCTAAGTGATCAATTTAGAAACAACCGTGGGAGCCACATCTTGTCCCGCAGTCGGATGCCCGCAAGCCACTAATAAACACAGAGGTTATCAATGCACTAATAAGTAGTAACCAAAGACATCAACATATAAACTTTAATTGATGGGAAAGCAAGTATTAAAGGGAGTGCAATCTTTCGTTGTCACATTACACAAGCCACCAATCCTGATGAATTAAAGTTTGCTAACACAATAAAACAAAACTACTTAATGAATTAAATACATGCGGCACCTTCTTACAGCTCTTGTATCTTCGATTTGGGTGTGTCTTGTGCTGCCTCCTTGACTGAATTCGTCATTTTGCTCTGCTGTCCGAACTTCGGTTTTTTTAGGGTTTCGAACTCTTTAATTCGTCTGGTCTACGGGGTATTTATAGTTTCTGTCTGAGGGAAGATGCGGCGCATCTACTTAAGTAGATGCGGCGCATGTACTTAACTTCGCGTGGGGTCCAAGATTATAATATTCAGGAATATTCGTACACCGCCAGAAGATGCGGCGTAACCCTTTATTAGATGCGGCGCATGTCCTCTTGTATCTTGGATCGTATCTGGTGATATCTTGATAGAGATGCGGCGCATTTCTAGAGTGAGATGCGGCGCATCTGGAGCAGAATTGACTTGATCTTGTCCATGTCAGTAGACTTCCACTTTATGCACGTTTTGCTCCATTATTAGTCCATAATCGCTAAGTTTCACCAAATGCTTGTTTTTACCTGAGAATTACAAAAGTAAACGATTAAGTATCAATCCTCATACATAATATAGTAAAACAAGTCAAATTAATAGGATAAATGATAGTAATAAAATGTACTTATTTGAGTTCATCAAATATCCCCCCACTTGAACTTTACTTGTCCCCAAGTAAACCTTAGAATTTCATTTATGAAAATTTATCCTAAAAGATGTATTAGGATTTATTTTTATATTTAAGCATGTATTCGTTTATTTCATAATCACACAACTAAACACTTAACGAATTAGAAGTAAAATAAAATAAGTCGATAAAAGCAAATCTAATCGTTTAACTGTCCAGTCGCGACGAATATTCTATCATAAGCTTGGCAAGTATACACATCTCCACCACTAAAGCTAAGGAATAACAAGTCTAAAGCGGTAAAAAGGGTTTTTAGGCTAAAGGGTTAATTATTCTTAATCACTATCGATCTCAAATTCCAGAAAAGGCGACAAAATCACAAATACATGATCGAATCCACGAACACGATACTTGCAATTGCTCAAATCCTTAACTCGAATAGGCTAAAGATAGGTCCAAACTTCACCAATAATAATATATCAAAAAGGGCGACAAAATCATAAATACATAGCCGAATCCACGACCACGATACTTAAGATTGCTCAAATCCCTAATCTCAATAAATCAAAGGTTCGGTTGGATAAAGAACAATACAGGGTATGGATAATATTTGGGATATAAATTGGTGTAAAAATAAAAATAAACAAAACAAAACAAATAGATTAAAATCCTAAGTGTGGTTAATCACTATCCCAACCATCCCATGAATAAGACTCATATCATTGAATAACTCACGCTTTAACACTTGAAACACACGCTTTTGGTAGACACGAATTATACTCAACAAAATCTTAATCAAAGAATAAACCTTAATCGGCATTCCCATAACTGCCAATTCCCATTCAATCCATAAATATAGTATAACAAATAGTGGTGATATCGACCACTTACATAACTCTACATCGTTGGCTTAAAATAAACATCCAACTCTTTTTTCTTTCTTTTTCTTTTCTCATTTTTTGATTTTTTTTTTTTTTTTTTTTTTTTTTTTTTTTTTTTTTTGAAACATAAACATAGATGTGTAAAATTTCACCACATCACTACAACTTTCTTTCCGGATAATTTTTTTCATACTTTTCATACTTTCAGAAATAACGGTAATAGTGAAAGTAGTAAACACACGAAAAATAAACTCAAAAATATACAATATTTACTTTCACTCCAATTTGCATTGTGCAATTTCCCGACCTAACCATAGATAATGAATTACGCATGCGAACACAGGTAATGTAAGGAAACACACTCTGCCTATAGCAATTAACCAACCACGGATTCTAATCTACAGGGTAGGCTAAGGTGTAAGGGTGTAACGAAACATTTTAAACATAGGTGTAAGAAACGAAAGGAATGGCTCTGAGGGTTTTTCTAGGGGTATCTTACTCTAAAAATGAGAGTAACAAAAGGGTTTTATACGGGGGTTAACTAACCAGTGTAGTTAGCTAATAACACATAACATATATAGGCTTTTTGGTTTAATCCTAGAATTTTACCAAGTTAGACAAGTCATTCCAATTATATAAATAATACTCATTATGGTGGTCTCGAATAGTATACAAGCCAAGTTCTAAAGTTTACAAGTCACCGGCACACTCATAGATTTGTGAATTTTGAAAAAATCACAATTTTTGAAAATAACGTCATGTGTGCAGTTATGTAACTTAGATCTTAAACAAAAACATGCTAAAAAATTTTTAAGTTTGATATATTAAGCACATTTTAAGCATAATTTTTGAAAAAGTAGGACAAGTAAGTGTTAAGTGTTCTAATTCTCCAATCCCCCCACTTAAGTTAAACAACGTCCTCGTTGTTTGTATAAAAGGTTAAAAACTGGAAAATAAAAGAATTAGAACAAGAAAAACTCCCCTGAGATTTGCTCGGTATGATCCTCCATTAGCAAAAATCATCTTTCTTGTGGATTAGAACGTTAAAGCTTCATACTTGACGTATCCACAGGAAATCCAGGAAACTATAATACCACCAACACTTTAAAACACACCTAAGATAAGAAAGGTTCAACTTGCATAACACATTAGTAGTTAGGAAAAATAAAACTTAAAAATTAAAACTGAAAATCATCAGGTCAGTCGATGCGCCGTATCTTATTGAAGAAGATACGCCGTATCGAGCCTGGAATAAATACGGATCAGAATAAAGATGCGCCGTATCCTTAACCAGGGATGCGCCGCATTAAAAATAAACTGATAAATAGTTTTAAAGTCGGAAATAAAAATGCAGAAAAATAAAATAAGATATGACCATTGCAGAGGATGCGTCGCATCTCAGGACTGAGATGCGCCGTATCTTCGTGCGGCCTGGACTGACTCGACACAGAAAACAGAATAATAAAAGATAAATCCGGGTTGTCTCCCGGTAAGCACTTGTCTTTATTCCAGAGTCTTCAAGTTAGACTCACGTTCAGCTCTTTAGTATCGATCATTGAAGGAGTCGGAAACATCACGCTCCTTCATCGCCAATTTAGTAATATTGAACACTCCTTGCTCGTCCTTAATTTCCACGCCGTTCTTCTTCAATATCTGTATAAACAAAGTCCTGTCCCTTACGGGCAGAGATGACAAAATGATAGACGGGAAATTCTTATTATCATATAGGCACAGATAAGCAAGGTGGGGTGGTAGTTCAATAAACACATCATTGTTCAAATTCGTTTTCTCAACTACTCTCCTACGTTTATTAATTACTACACAATCATACCACTCATCATCAGAATCACTAACAATATCTCGTCTAAGTTCCGTAGGTACATTAAGGTCAATGAATTCCTCAAAGTCTTCATGATTAGGATTAGTTGAGTTGTTTTGAATCAATGTTTCTCCCATAAGTCTAGCTTCAAGATCGAGGTCCATACGCTCTCTTAATCCTAGCACATAAACACCTCTAATTATGCTTTTAACCGGATCTTGGCACTTATAGACTAGTTTATTATTCCCTACCCTTAATGAAATTTTTCTCTTAAACACATCAATCTTAGCATGGGCAGTAGACAAGAAAGGTCTTCCGAGGATTAAAGGAATCTTAACATCCTCGGGCATGTCTAGTATAATAAAGTCTACGGGAAAAATAAACTGCTCAATCTTAACTAGCACATTATTAGCAATCCCTTCAGGTCGTTTTACTGTTTTATCAGCCAATTCAATAAGTAATTTAGTTGGTGCTAATTTTCCTAGTCCTAGGGTAGCGAATGTCTTAAGAGGCATAACACTAACACTAGCTCCTAAGTCAGCCAACACATTATTGAAGGATATATTATTAATAGAACAAGGTAGAGTAAAACTTCCTGGGTCTTTTTCTTTATGAGGCAAGGCATTTGAATCGGTTGCAGGGCTCTCTTCTTTCATTGTTGCCTTGATCTCCTCTTCAATTTTTGTCTTCTCTTTTAGTAGTCTCCTTAAGCTGATTGAAGAGTTAAAGAAAAATTCGGGTCTTGCACCATCATTACCATTCATCGACCTTCTAGGTATATTAGGAGTGACTTCTTCGGTGGTGCTTATGGCCTTGACATGATCCCTTGGGTTGGTTTCAGTTGAGCTCGGTAAACTTCCATATCCCCTTTCTTGAAGAACTTTGCTCATTTGACCAATTTGTTGTTCCAATGCTTTGATCGAAGCTCCTTGATTTCTTGTAGTAGTGTCCGTTGAAGCTCGAATTTCCTTGATCATAGCAGTATTCTCTTCATGTCTTTTAGCAGCATCGGCCATAATTTGCTTTAAAGTATCGTCTAAAGTCTGCCTCCTCTCTTGATAAGCGGGATTGAAGTTGTTCTTTTGATAGAATCCCGGACTAGCTTCCCTAAATCTTGCTGAAGGTCGGAACGGTTGTCCAAATTGGGTGTAATAAGCTTCTTCAAATGTCTCACTTTCATTCTTGTTCGGGCAATCTTTAGTGTAGTGAGGTCCTTCGCACTTTTCACATCCAACTTGGGCAGCATACGCTCTTTCATCTCGCTTCTTCATCTCTCTACTAATTTTATCCAATTGAGCTTGAATAGCAGCAATCCCGTCAAAATTAGTGCTGCTCTTAGATCTAGTAGAGGTCCCATCGTGCCATTTCTGAGAATGATCAGCAGCTTCTTGGATCGCCTTCCTAGCATTAGTTGCACTCATCTGAGGTACAGCTCCCTTAGCATCCAAAATCTGTCTTGTAGGCACGTCCAATCCCTGATAAAACAATATTATTTCCTGCATAGGGGTTAGATAGTGTTGAGGACATTTTATCAATAAATCTTTAAATCGTTCCCAAGCTTGATAAAGGGTTTCATCAGGCTCTTGCTTGAAACTATTGATAGCCTCCATCTTCTTAGCAGTCTTAGCAGGTGGACAATATCTCTTCAGGAATTTGCTCTTCAAACCTTCCCACGTAGTGATTGAACTAGCAGGTTCATTCCTTAGCCACTTGTTAGCAGCTCCTTTTAGTGAGATTGGGAAGATTCTTAGCATGAGTTGATCGGTATTGACACTTTCTGTAGTAAACAAATCTGCAATCTCCAGGACCTTTTCGACATGCTCATTAGCATCCTCTTGTTCCGTCCCACTGAAAGCATTCTCTCTGAGCTCTTTGAGAAATTGTCCCTTCAACTCAAATTTTGACTTGTCATCAAACTTTGGTCTAGCAACTCCTGAAGTGTAATCAGCACGGGTATTGTTCATGTATTCCTCCATAGTAGTGTTTTCGCCCATTGTTCCTGTTTCAACTTCCTCTTTTTCTTCAGAAAAGTAATCAAGCTCGAGTGAACTTGAAAGATCAAAGCTTCTTGTGTTGAAAAGCCTCTTAAGCGAATGCAGGGCTCGTTCAGGATCTTCAAAAGGTTGAATCAAGTTCCTCGTAGAACTCCTGGTCATGCACTTCCTGAAATCAATCACAAAAGCATCAGTAGGGTATGCTCGAGAAAGTAATATATCAGATAATTAATAACGAAAACGGAATACGAAAAATTAAAGTTACTGATATCTGCAGACGATGCGCCGTATCCAAAAAGTTGGATACGCCGTATCTTATAATCGTTAAAATTTAATCAGACTTTATTCAGAAAATAGATACGCCGCTTTAGAATTTAAGAATGCGCCGTATCGAATTAATTAATCAAAAATCAACTTATCCAATTAAAATTAAATGCGTCGTATTAACGAAAGTTAATGCGCCGTATTTTCGTTACGTTTAAAAATAAAAGATTTTTGATTCAGTAAGATGCGCCGTATCGACAGAGATCGATACGCCGTATCTGTTTAATAATTCGCAAACTGTTTTTAATTAAAATAATAGATACGCCGTATCTGCGAAAGCAGATGCGTCGTATGGCGTTAATGTTTTAGAAAAAATTTTTATTAAAAACAGATACGCCGTATCTGCAAAAGCAGATGCGTCGTATTACTTTATCGCTTAGAAAAATTTTTCTTATTAAAAACAGATACGCCGTATCTTGGGGAAAAGATGCGTCGTATCGAATTAATTAAACGCGTTGTATATAAAAAAAAATTGAACGCAATACGCCGTATCTGAGAGATCAGATGCGCCGTATCGTTTGATTTAGCACAGTACAACGATAGCAGAACACACAAAAAAAACGAAAATTAAAACAAAAATAAAACACACGAACAAAAACAAATAAAAGCAAAAATAAAAGAAAACAAATAGCACACAATACAACAATTATGCAAAATAGTACAATGATGCAATTAATCTAATAAAAAGAAAAACCTAATTAAAATACTAATCAAATTAACAGATAATAACAATTCACTCCCCGGCAGCGGCGCCAAAAACTTGATGCGCGTGATGTGTCGTTGCGGTTTAGCAGTTTTAATGCCTACTCAAGTTTTAAATTTATATTTAGCCGACTTATCAATAACACACACACTTAACGAGCAGTGTACCCGGTCAGTATGAAGATAATGGTAAGTAGAGTGTCGATCACTAAGAGTGGAACGTATTATCTAGTTATTCTAATCAGTATTTTAATATCCTAACGCAAGGGGGTTTCAGCCTGAGAGACTGGCACGATTTGTTGTTTGCAATAAAATAATAAAATAAACCAATAGGCACGAATCAGCAAGTAGCACACACGTACACAGATAGATACTCGAGACAATAAGAGGGCTGTCCTTATGATTAAGTAGATTGTCACTTGTTTTATTGATAGCTTTATATGAAGTGTATGTAATTAACCCTTTCTCGTTGGTCCTATTCTTATCGGCGAGTAAACCCTTAATGATTACTTATGTCTAAAAGTTATTCCTAAGTGATCAATTTAGAAACAACCGTGGGAGCCACATCTTGTCCCGCAGTCGGATGCCCGCAAGCCACTAATAAACACAGAGGTTATCAATGCACTAATAAGTAGTAACCAAAGACATCAACATATAAACTTTAATTGATGGGAAAGCAAGTATTAAAGGGAGTGCAATCTTTCGTTGTCACATTACACAAGCCACCAATCCTGATGAATTAAAGTTTGCTAACACAATAAAACAAAACTACTTAATGAATTAAATACATGCAGCACCTTCTTACAGCTCTTGTATCTTCGATTTGGGTGTGTCTTGTGCTGCCTCCTTGACTGAATTCGTCCTTTTGCTCTGCTGTCCGAACTTCGGTTTTTTTAGGGTTTCGAACTCTTTAATTCGTCTGGTCTACGGGGTATTTATAGTTTCTGTCTGAGGGAAGATGCGGCGCATCTACTTAAGTAGATGCGGCGCATGTACTTAACTTCGCGTGGGGTCCAAGATTATAATATTCAGGAATATTCGTACACCGCCAGAAGATGCGGCGTAACCCTTTATTAGATGCGGCGCATGTCCTCTTGTATCTTGGATCGTATCTGGTGATATCTTGATAGAGATGCGGCGCATTTCTAGAGTGAGATGCGGCGCATCTGGAGCAGAATTGACTTGATCTTGTCCATGTCAGTAGACTTCCACTTTATGCACGTTTTGCTCCATTATTAGTCCATAATCGCTAAGTTTCACCAAATGCTTGTTTTTACCTGAGAATTACAAAAGTAAACGATTAAGTATCAATCCTCATACATAATATAGTAAAACAAGTCAAATTAATAGGATAAATGATAGTAATAAAATGTACTTATTTGAGTTCATCAACAACTCATACGAATTTTTGGAGCATCAAGGCTATTTTTCCTGTGTTATTCATCATCCATAGAAGGCTAGAAAAATCGTTTGAGGCTGCACCTTGCTCGGTTCGATCGTGGGGATTTGTTTCTTTGTCGCGTGTAACTTGTAAGGTATTATTCGAAATAATTCGTTCGATCATTCTAAAACTCTTTTGCCATTTTTCTCATGTCCCTCACATCATATATGATCTGTGAAAAATAGTTTTGAGGTTGTTCGTGGCTGGATTCGATCCTAGTGAATTATTTCTTGTCGCGCCATAGTTTCTAAGGTAAATTCCAAATAAATTCGTACGAGCCTTATGAAATTCGTGTATCATTTTTCTTATGATCCTCATGTCGTATGGACTCTGTGAAAAATAATGAAAAGGTCGTGGAGTAGCTTTTGGAGTCGTGAGGAATTATTGTTCGAATCATCTCATACGCGTATAACCAAATTCGTCCAGCCATATCCACACGTTCAAATCTTGGTTTGGTATTTTTCTCGTGCTCTTTACATCCTATAAACATCATATAAAATGCTCAATTCGATCCATGCATACTCTATGAATTATTTGTGAATTAAATCTTAAAAACATGCATAAAACCTAAATAATTATATCCGAATTTTTGAGGCTTGAAATCTATTTTATTTGGACTCTATATGATCATATTAATCTGGGAAAAATGTTACTTCGAATTTTCAAGGCCTAAATATAATTATTTTTGATTTATTTATTTAACCGGATTTAAGAAAAATTAAGAAGAAAAAGAAATAAAATGAAATTCGATTTAGGGTTTGGAATTAGGGCTAGTTTTTGACTATTAATGATGATTAAATGATGATTGGGTAATGATTTGTATTTTTAGGGTTAGGGTTTGTTAATAAAAAGTGTTATACGATTTGGTTTATAAATTATAAGGGGTGTTTTGTAAATTATAAAACTTGCGGGTTATTTTTAGAACATTACTTGGAACATGTGTAAATCGTATAAAATGAAATAGGAGGGTCTCTTGTGTAAATTTTATATTTAAAGGGTTTAATTTGTTAATTAATTAAAGTTAAATTCGATTTTGTAAATAATTAAAATAGAGGGACTAAATATGTAGTTCTGATAACTTGAGCAGTAAAATGAGATATTTATGATATTTTCACTTTAAACTTTCATCTTGGCTATATTTACACTTAGAACCCTAGAATATGAAAACTTGTCGTATTTAACCCTGAACTTTATAACTTGTTGCAATACACCCTAAAGCCAAAATGTAACTTAGTCATGACTCAACCTAAATAAGAATATTGAAACCTTACTAATTATAGGAACTTTCTAAAAATGGAAACTTACCAAATATGGAAAGTTACTTAAAATGGAAAGTTACTTAAAATGGAAAGGCAAGCTAAATATGAATTTAGAACCATTTGTAATTCTCTTCTACTTCTCTAGGTGTGAAGAAGGAGAGGACCTGATTCCTTTTGTGCCATCTATCCCTTTTGATTTGTGTTTTGCTTTGGAATAAGGTACAGATATTCTGCTCTTTGTATAAGGAGCCTTCGGTCTCTATTTTGATTCGTATTAGGGTTTCCCTATACCATTGCTATGTTCCCTACACTTTGATATGAACCTTTGATTTCTGAACCTCTTATATGAACCTTTGGCATTTGAACTTTGACATATGAACCTTGAGATTTGGACTATGATTATGACATATGAACCTTTGCTTTGATTTGGACCTTTGACCCCAGTTTGATGCTACGAGCCAAATTTGTTTCCTAGCCATGAAGGTAACATGGCCATGTCATTGATGCACCAATGGCATGACTCTAGTGTGTTCGAGTGATGTTACACACCGTCCCCATTTGATATGATATGCGCGCTTTATGATTTGTTATGGCCAATATGATTTGTTTGGGGGGCGTATGGATGCATCCTAGATTTGATTTGTTTAGTGAATATGATATATTTGTTATTTGGTGACTGATGATGGGTGCAATCCACGTCTTCACAAAATTTGGGAGCTGATCACTCCAATGTGATACATGAGGTCACCCCTCATATTATCCGGTTATTTGAGAGGTATCCCCTCTAGATTTGCTACAGGATTATGATTTGATTTGTTTGGGCTCGTGGTGGATTACTGTCCTAAACCTTTACTTTTTATTTCCTTTCCTATATCTCATTCATTATGATATACCTGTTCATTTCCATTTGCTTTTGTTTCCGTTTATTATATATCTGTTCACTGGGCTTTTTAAGCTCAGCCGCATTCTTTTCCTGCGGCAGATTTTAGTAGGAAGCCAGGAGCTTGGGTTTGCTTTGGGATGAGAGATTAGCTTATGAAGACGATACCTTAGTTTTAGTATTCATTTATGTATGACTTCGTAGATTTGGTATATTTTCCTTTGTAACATTGTAAACCATTTGTATTATGTAAGTCGTATGTTATGCTTGCCTTTGATATGTCACCATTTACGTGACACTTCTACCCTTGCCGGGTTGGGGTGTTACAGTACGGTTTTCTCCGCCTGAAGGGAGCTTTGTTGACATAGTGCTTAGAACTCTCGAGTTTGGTACTCGAGGAGTGGAGTAGGGCGAAGAAGAGCTTCGTGACCGAACCACTATAAATCTCTTTGTCCCGGTTTGATCTTTCCATCTCATTTCTTTATATTTATTGTTTATATTAGATAGTATCGTTTAGTGTTCATATTGGTGTTGATTGATTTCACAAAAAAATCGAATCAAAGTTTTTCACAAGTAAAGTTTTTAAAACTAATTAAAAATCGGTAAAACTATTCAACCCCCCCCCCCTTCTAGTTTTCCACAATATTCTGAATATCATTATCACAAATGATATTCTGTGATATTCAGAATATCACAAGTGATATTCTGAATATCACTAGTGATTTTCAACTAATGTTTTGTAACATGAAAATCACAAGTGATATTCAGAAAATCACAAATCACAAGTGGTATTCTGAATATCACTTGTAACATTCAAAAACGTAAGAAAACAGACGAAAACGTAAGAAAACGGACGAAAATGTAAGAAAACGGACGAATACGTATGAAAACGGACAAATAGGTATGAAAACGGTCAAAAACGTATGAAAGAGTAAAAACACGTATGAAAACGGACAAAAACATATGAAAAATGGACGAAAACGAAAGAAAACGGATGAATACGGACAAAAACGTATGAAAACGAACGAAAACGTAAGAAATCGGATGAAAACGTATGAAAATGGACGAAAATTGGCAAAAATGTAAGAAAACGGATGAAAACGTAAGAAAACAGACGAAAATGTGTGAAAGCGTAAAAACACATCTGAAAACGGACGAAAACGTATGAAAAATGGACGAAAACGAAAGAAAACGGATGAAAACGTATTAAAACGAACGAAAACGTATGAAAATGAACGAAAACATAAGAAAACAGATGCAAGCGTATGAAAGCGGACGTAAACTAGCAAAAACGTAAAAAAACGGACGAAAACGTATGAAAACGGACGAAAAAGTCTGAAAATAGACGAAAACGTCTAAAAATGGACGAAAAAGTAAAAACAGACGAAAACGTTTGAAAACGGACGAGAACGTATATAAATGTATGAAAACGGACAAAAACGTATGAAAACGGACGAAAACGTATAAATGAACGAAAACGTTTGAAAACGGATGAAAACGTGTAAAAAAGGACGAAAACAGACGAAAACGTAGAAAAACAGACAAAATGTATGAAAGCAGACAAAAATGTATGAAAACAGACGAAAACGTATGAAAGTGAAGAAAAAAAAAAAAACTATAATTAAAAAAATACGTGAATTAAAAAAAATATGAATTAAAAAAAAAAAAAAAAAAAAAAAAAAGTAATAATAATAATAATAATAAGAAAGACAAAAAGACAAAGAAAAAAAAAACATGAACTTAAGTTTTCATATTTAATCTTATGTAATCCCTTGATAAACACCAAAATAAGATATACTATCCCAATCCCAATACCAATCCCATGCAGAAAAACACCAATTGCAAAACCAAACATTCACATGCTCATGTATATTAGCATTGTATGAAGAATGAAGAAGCTATTTCACATTAAAACATCTAAACGAATTATAATGTGGACTAAACATGTGATTACAGTAAATACCCACTTTATATGACCCACAAAAATACATCAAGCTTTGTATCTTTATACCCCTTCGACTAACCTTCACACAAACATATTCACAAAACTAAAAGAAACACAAAATCACATAACGACGTTAATTTATAGATTGATGATTTTACCAATCATGACTTATGACCATCATATATTTGCCAAACAACCCGTCTCAATCCTCTATAGCAATATTCCGCCTATGCCTCAACCCTAAATCATCGTCACCTTCATTAACTCTCATCATTCCAAGTCCCACAACACCCAAAGTCTCGACCACGGGACCCACCTCACGAGGGATCTCCTGTTTATCTTCCCCGAAGTTATGAAGTCTCCGACCAATTAAATAACGGTCATCTCTTATTGAGTTGTGAAGGTTGGTGAACCAAACATGAAACCTCTTGGCACAAAAGCATAACAAACTGAAACCAAGGCACCCGAGCCATGCAAATCTGTAAACAGCTGAGTTGACTACTAATGGGTACCCTAATACCGGAAATACCCCTCTGGCTAATACGTAAGGAATGCATAAAGCAGTCAGTAGTTTCATGACGATAGGGACCACAATCTCACGTAGTACCCAAAAGCCTTGTAGTCTCGAGAAACCATTATCTCTTACCCGCTCAAACTTTACTCGCCAGCTGTCATCGACCAAAGGCAACACGTGATCCATCATTACCTGTTTATAAAAAGCAGATCAGTAACACGAAACCTGAGCATATAAATGAACTTCCCACGTGATATGATCACGATTTATGACCACACGCTTCACATCATATATAGCATAAATTACACATATATAAAAATAAATTTTAAAAAATAAATACAATCAGAAGGGTAGTTTTGACCTATTTTATAACAAATAGGTTGATTTGTGCTGTCTTTAATCTCACAAGTCAATTTAATAATCTCAGCCAAAGGGGAATGGATCAAACACGTTTATTTAATAACTCATACATATACACCTCCTATATTATTATTTTTTGGCAGAATTGCATATATATTCCTCCCAAAGTGAATAATTGCATATATATCCTTTGTACAAGTTTTTGATACACATAGTAAAATGGTTTTTATGCATGCTTTGGATATATATGCAATTATGCATTTTCGGAAGGATATATATGCAACTTATTTTTTAGAGCTTTAGACTACTACGGTAACAATATCATTTAAACATAATATTTATTCCATCAATTATTAACAAAAAATAATATAAAAAAGAGTAAAAAAGTGTTCCTAAAAGACAAGTCTGCCGGCCCGTCTTGACTTATTCTAAATTAATGACATGTTTCAACACGAACCCGTATTAATTTCATTTTCATTAACTGACATAACATCATGACACCACAATCTTGATTAGAAGAAAAGAGGTTGGCTAAGTAAGGAACACTGATACAACCCTAAAACCACCTACTCATACAGTCATAGTTCAAACAAGTTACAAGACGATGAATGAAGTTTTGGAACTTAATATGCATATCAGCATATGCCAACATAAAAGAGCTTGCAAGTGCGTGCAATGACATTGATGATATACATGCCACCAAGTTAGAAATGGTAGTAACTCACCAGTCGAGTCCATATTTTGAGGAAGATAAGTCCAAGAGCCCAATCTTGATACAACAGAAAAACCGGGCTTTCATCTACAGGCACCCTCATTGGTACGATTACCAAAAGCTCAAAGAGCAGACCGATCAGCACTGGGATCATAAATATCTGCAAAACGGTAGAGTATGTCATGAGGTGAAACAAGAGAGAAAGCTAGTAAAAATAAGAGCCAACAAGAAATGTAAGGCCTTACCCATATAGACAACAATACGGAACTTTTTGCAACAATGGAACACCATTTCCAGATTTGACCGATTAAAACTGTAGCTCTCCTTGTTTTGATTTGATCAACAGAATACCTTACACCAGCCAATGCAGTCCATATGACATAGCTTCCAATGATGAATGCATATAGGTCTAGAAGAAATGGTAATTACAGGGTCAGCATCTATTTCTCAACGCATGAACATGGAATGAGATAACAAACTTGTTCAGTTGCAGATGCTTTCATGAATTTCTTTGTGAAAAGCTTATAGGACGATAGCTTTGCATATCATTAATTCATTATATTCTTTATCCATTATCCTATATTCTTTATTCATTATTTGCGAGAAAGCACTTGAAAAACGTTGACTAGAGGTGGCAAGTTGAATGGGTGGGGAACATAAAAACTGTACAGGCAGGTTTAGGTGAAACAGTTAATATTTAGTGCCGAAGTGTCAGGCTGGCCCGCAAACACTCTTTTGGCACCTTTTGTGAATGGTAAATGCTTCAAAAAACGATTGCAGACCCCATTTTATTACTATCCGTATCTAGATGTTTGAATGAACTGATTTATACGGATGTATGCATTTCAAGATACAGTTTGGACGACTTTTCAACCTGCCTGACCTGTTTTCAGCTATAGCTAGCTTTTTTTATTTGGCCCATTTGTGATAAAAATAACCCAATATTAACCATTCATAGGTGAATGGGTTGAAATGCCATCTTAAACATTAATGTATAAAAAAAGAAGATTCCCAGACCAAAAAACATAGATATCATAAGTCATAACATAAAGGCGTTTTAAAAAGTATTTTAAGCGGTTTCTGCAAGTTATATTACCATCCAAATAATAATGCAGTAAGTTTCAAACATAGCAATAGAGAAACAAGCTTCCAGTGAATTGCAATCAAAAAATGACAAACAAGCTTCTAATGAAAACCCTTACCATTGCATTTTATACCGTGTGTTATCGGGAGAAGAGGAACCGAGTTAAACAGTGCTCGTCCAAGTGATATTGGCACCACAATTATAGCAGAATTGAAGACTAGCAGTGTCATCCATGCCACCACTAAAAGCAGCACAATACACAATACAAATCCATACCTCCTGGTAAAACAGAGGAAATAAAATAACATGAGAAAATGTATGACTATTCTAAAGCATGAAAGTTAGATATGAAACCTTGGTTATCGAAAATCTGACGGTGAACAGACAATGTTTCTTTCAATGTAACCATGCTATATATTTAAAAGGGTTTTTTTTGGCAAAAATAGCAACTTATGTTTTCATGTGCCCAATTCAGTCATTGTACTACTTTTATGTACATATGGGTCATTAAAAGATGGTTGTGTCACGTTCGAGTCAATTTATCCCTGGTAATCTTAGTGTTTTCAACTAACTTTTCACATCATTAAAAAAAATAACATTTTTACACATCGATTTGATAATATTATTATTATATACAAAAAAAATTCTCTTGTTAAGTCGAAGTTTAAGGGTTTTTTGCTTACACAAGTGACCTAAATGAATCACAAAGCCATCTTTAACGACACATATTTATAAAAGCAAAAAGTACAGCTAAAGCTGTTAAAATAAAAAAGTATGTTAGTGTTTTATCACTTTTTGAAAAAAAAAACAAAAAAAAAAACCTATTAATGAACTTTTTACAGTCAAACTGTGATTATTTGCCATTAACTTTTGTAGCTCGTCAGCCTTTTTACAGATTCAAATCATGTACAGTGACTAAAAATCATGTACAGTAACTGTAGTAAAAGGTTACGACAACTTACTCTGAATCAGATTGTTCATCGACATCAGCTTCTTCTGCCAGATCAGCACCAGATGTTGCCTGTCTGCCATTTAAATCTTCAGGACCCACATATCCAACCACACGTCTATTTTGACCTGGTTGACCATGCACCCCATCCTGCCTTACATGGTCTCCATTTCCGTTATCTTGTCCACCATCATCTTCCGGACCCGGCAATAAGAAATCCGTTAGACCAAGTGCCCAACCAACTGCAGTAAACCAGTAGCGCAGTAGTGACTTAATCGTAGCCCGCAATTTAAAGTGTTCGATGGCAAACGGAATGCAAATTTGAAACAGAAGCATGTTAGCCGGGATCTCAGTAAATGGATCAGATACCCTGAAAAGACAGAAGGTAAATTTGAGAAAAAATACAGTAAGTGGTAGAAATTGAGGATATATAGTTTGAACTTACGATATATCAAGAGGGAAAACTGATGGAGCCATTCGCATGGCAAGCTTAACTGGCAAAAATACCAACATCACTATTAAGCTACCATAAACAGTGACTGACAACAAAACTCTACGAGCATGCTTGTGCACAGGATCATCGATGAGGTCACGGAATGGGTTGTAATTAGGGTCAGCAGGGTCTCGCAAGAAATAAAGAACTCCATTACGCAAGACCTGCAAAACACATGTAAAAGAGATTACTCGCCTTAACAGGAGAAGAAACATTTTGGTAAATTACAGAAACTGTCCCAGTGGTTTGCTCAAAATCACTAATACCATTCCTCTTGGAAACTAATTGCATAAATGGTCCGTGAGAGAAAATATTCGTTGCATAAATGGTCCCTCTAAGGACCACTTAAGCATTTAGTTTCCACAGTGGTCCCTATCAAGGACCAATTATGCATTTAGTTTCCAGCAAAAATACCCTCGTAGTGACCATTTATGCACTGCGTTTTCGAAAGAAACGATTTCAGTGATTTTGCGCAAACCACATAATTTACTAATTATTATATGGAACATGATTTAGATAAAGGTTATCAGGCTATACCCCACGCAGAAGGCTGACAAATATCGATATCTGTAACATATAAACAATCCCTACAACCCAATGGATTAGCGAACTTGCTAATGGAGAGGCTGAAAAGAATTCAACTCGTTGACCCATTGACTTTCCAAACATTCTTATAGTACAAAAATCTAGCCACCATCCACACATCAAAGGAAAAACCCCCAACTCAATGACCAACAGGAATGCTACTTTTATCATAGTCATCAAGTGTCGCATTGCTGCCACAAACTGCCGGAAGAGTGAAGGAATAGCTTCGGCGATAGAAGCAATACCATAAAATCTTCCCATAGTTAATGGCTCCCCTCTTGTGTACCTAATTATCGCAATAGCCCCAAGATAGAATATCACAAGTGAGGAAAGGAATATATATCCCACAGCAAGAGTTGTAACATCTGACAGACGTGATGCACCAATAGTCGCTCCTTGTAGTATATCAGCCGAAACGGGTGATGTGATATTGTTTGCTGACTCGGCAAGCTTAGTAGAATTTGCATTTAACATCTCTACAACTTGACCAAGCATATTGTTATCTGGGTTGGTATCAGATGTTAAATTTTTTACCCCAGTGAGTGCGTTTTTTAATGTAATATTTGCTAAGGCAAGTGCTTGTTCATTAAGTTGTACAGCGGATGATAACACGGGGCTGGTGGCAGATGATAAAAGCCATGATAAATGGTAGAGTATAAATCGTCCAAGGTGGAAAGGTACAAGGATCACGACCCCAAGAAATATCATGTTGCTTGCAAGAACCTGTAGGTAAAGAGAAGGCATAAAGTATTAGCATACAAATGGACATACATAGATGGAAACGAAAGAGAACGTGACATAACAGTTGTTTAATAGTGTACTAAAGAGTAATGACAGCATAACATTCCACATTTTTAGTAATCTGGTATTTCAGTGCGTAGAGCAACCCAGTATATATAGCTAACAGCAACAAAACTATGAGAAAAGAGAGTCGCCAAAAGAATCGAGTCTGGGGTAATCTCCATGGCTTGGGGTGACATAATTAACCTAACATGAAGCATGCTCACTCATATCACTTTCGCTCTGCAAACCCACATATTGCTACAAAGTAGTCTTTCACTCCTTGATTTGTTGCACAATTAAAATTCAGCAAAAACATTACAATCTAAAGCTTACATGAATGTTATTGGGTATTCTCGTCAACAAAATCACTAGAATCTCTATTCCCCTACCCTTTTAGCAAGCTGAACTAGCAAGATATAGAGATATAGACTATTGCTCGAATTACATCAGACTAGCCCAAAGATCTATGAATTAGCCCATGCTTAACTAGCCAAGCAGAACAAATTACCAATTGACTAATATTAGATTCTGAGAATCAAGTATGACAGCATTAAGATTATTATTGCTATCAATCATACATTTTATAGCATAAGGTTTCGGCTCATATTGCTGGTATTCGTGTATTATATTTGAAAAGTTAGGTGATCTAAGATCTAAAATCTAAGATCAGCTTCCCCTTTGGTTCAAGTTTAATTATATGATCGACTAATATAGTATGTGAAACCACCCAAATGTCATGCATTGCAAATACGTAATGTAGCTATACTAGGTTGAGCAAGGCTGAATAACATCAAAGGAATATATTAAGTGCACGCAACCATGAGAAAAATGATGCACAAACATTTAACTAATGATCATGGGGTATAGTATCAGCAATAGAAGATTTTACTTACAGTAAATGCATTTTCCACCAAATGGAAAACCGGTCCCTGCATACCAACTAATTCATCAAACGGAACATCTTCCGCACCATCCCCATCATCCAAACCATCAAACATCTGCTCAACATGCGCTTCAAGACGAGCAGCTTGCATCTCCCATCGAGCAGCAACATTTTCAGCATTCCTTCTAATCATCTGACCAGCACCAGCAATCCCTTGGGCCCCGCCAGCATCTTCGCCATTCCCCTCACCAACGACATTTCTATTAACTGGAACAGGTTGTTGTCTTCTCGCAACACGAGCACCGTTTCTATCTCCTTCATCTTCTCTGTCCCCCTCCTGCCCCCCGATTTCTCGCAAATGTCTAAAGTAGTCCCTCAAAGATGTGGCCCCAAGGAAAATGAATACTATACTTGCGGAGAGTAAGAATCCATGAAGACAGTCGGTAAGAATAACTGTAGTGGAGATATGACTTAAAAATAGGCTCTGGGCTTCGTTATAATTCCTAACGAATGAGAAACGCCATATCCAGAAAGTGATAAATGGAATGATTAGAAGCCATACAGAAAGCACAAAACTGAGCCGGAGAAAGAACTGCAACACGTGATATGCTTTCATTGCCATTCCGATTATGAACTCTTGAAAAGGAAGCCTTGTAGGGGCATTCTCAGCATATACTGGTGAGAATGAAAACGGGTGCTTGCAAACCTGCACAAACGTGTTTCAAAAATCAGGGATATACAAAATAAGGGATATACAAAATAAGGGGATAAACTATGCATATAATCATGCATCGGATACACATTCTCAAGCTACAGGAAGTATACGATTGCCCTGTAGCTGATAGGACAACTGGGAAATATTAAACTTAGCATGAGCCATCTTAATAAGTAATCTCTTATGATCCGCATTATATATAGCATCCACCACAGACATAAAATGAAACCCAAACTACAACAACGATACCCAATCCCGCCTGAGCGGGGTATGAGTAATGAAACCCGAACTAACGTCTATAACAAATTAATAATGCCCTCAAGAGTTATTATTGAAGAAATATCTATTTACAATAATAACAGTTCTGATTACAGGCTTTCAGTTGACAGTTAAAAAAACATTTTTTTAGAAATTGGCAGGCTTTAGCATTGTGCCAATCAAAGAAACATATTATGTTTGAAAGCAGTAGCAAGTATAACAGCTCCAGTTTATTAATGACCACATTTAATAGCCCTCTTGGTTTAATCATTCCTTGTGATGGCCACCGCAAGTTCCCTTAAGTAAGAACTATACCAAGTTCAATTTTGTGTGGCATGTAGGATTTAATCAACAAAGGACTGACACCACAGTCACCAAAAAAACTCTGCTCTATTGAAACAAACTTTTTAACGAAGCATATAAGCCAGGTCCAATCTAAATTCTAGTCACTAAGGCTCCTGTATGCTTTTCGCGTCCTTCTCCTACATTATGGAAACTAAAACTGCAAAATAGCCCTGGCATAAAGTGGGCTGCAGGTAGATTCTACGGAAGCTATCATTATCAAGGAAGATGTTACAACCATAAAACCCAAGAAATAACCATCCCTCCATTCCAACACTCTAGATATGTCGATGATCCAGTTAGGATCAATAATGATATGTATTATATACACCCGGTTACTTTAAAAAATATGTAGGACTACAAACAAAAGTTTTGTCTTCAAAGTCAGATAATTAAGTAAACTCAGAATGCGAAAGAAACTTGTCAACTGCGGCGTCAAAACTTGTTTACAAATACTTGAACAAAAACAGCAATATCATAAAGTGTGACGAAAAAAATGTACTCACTAGACCTTTTTTTTAACAACCTCAATGGTACTTAGCTATGACATTAATACAGAAACTACAACCAAGACTGTTGTTCTCTGCCATATGAAAAAGCAAGAGGACAACATGACCATCTTATACCAAGACGCCTCACAAGTCAATCTACCAGCATTTTGTTACTAACCATTACTAACCTCTTACATATGGCGTATGCCTATTCACATATCATTACAAGTAACGAATATCGCCATATCCATTAGCAATCACCAAAAGGCAAGTTTCTCAAGACTCACAAGACATCTTTAGAAAGAGCAACAACAACTATGCCTATTTGTATTACGCTATGAATGTCTATATCTAATTTTCCACATACAAAACACAAATACTGCCTTATCTAAACAATCAACTAAATCACAATCAAGCCGCAAACACGAAGAAAGCCTCAATCAAAAACAGCTCCATATACTTTTCCCTAAGCTATAATCATAATACAATTACTAAGCATAATATTATACACATTATCACCACAAAGACGACAAAACGTCTGAACTGTAAGCCACCGACAATAACTTAAAAACAGCTGTAACTCCGTATAGTAGTATATAGTGCAACAACTAGCACTAAATCAAATAATCTAATACACGAACTGAAATAAAACCAAAAGATGAAAATCAAACCGAACCAAAACAGCCTATATCATCTACTACAAGTAGCTCCAAACTCATAATTCTGTTATATATTATAATATACAGCTAACAAACACTAAATCAAAATAATCAAATTAAAAAAGGCGAAAAAGCGCACCTCACACTGGCGAGCGTTACTATGATTAAGCCACTGAAGAAGACAATCCTGATGAACAAACTTAATACTACCACTACAAGCACAAGGATACCTCAACGGATTATCAACATCACCAGTATTCCTACAGATCCTACACACATCTCCTTCCTCGTCATCATCATCATAATCAAACCTATTCACCGCCGGATTCACGGCCGTTGCCGGAGCAATCTCCATCGTTGATTATTAGGGTTAGGGTTTTGAATTTTTTTTTTTTTTTTTTTTTTTTTTTTTAACGGTGTGAATTGACGGTTGGGTTGTATATAAATATAAATAAATAAAATATAAAAGGTTGTTGGGATTTGAATGGGGGAGGTTATGAATACGGTGATCGGACGCGAAAATGTGTGCCGGGTTTTTTTCTGTTTGACCCTTATCTTATTTGTTTATTTACGGTTTGGTGTTTGGGTGTTGGTTTGACTGTAAAGGCGGGGGTGCTTGCGTGGAAGGTTATCATACGATGGAACCGACATACTATAAAAAATCTATTTAATCTAGAACATTCATAAACCGCGTAAACCTACATTGGATATGTTTTATAAATGGATGAGGTTTTCGCAGTTAAAGTTCTTTAATACGGGCGAGTCTTTACACAGATTTACGCGGTTTAACTGAGGCATCCTCGTCACCGTTCCATCCTTTTACATAGCCACATGCAAATGTGTGCCTGATAAGGTTTACAAAGAGCGTTTGATCACTGACTATTAAGCCACTCGGTAACGGTTCACATTTGATGTTCGTCTCAACCGCTTGACTAAGAACTTAATTTTCTCACACAGTGAGTGATCAAACGCTCTTTAGATCTTTTACTTAAATTTTATTCAAATAATGATTTATGTGACAGGATCTTAATGTTCTTATTTTCCATAACTATTAAGTGGTATTAGGTTACTGTTTTTACTTAATGGATGTATATCGTTGTTATCGGTTATTTTAGAGTAATCAATTACTTTTATGTAATTGTGATTTAGCACTAAATTAAAAATGTGTTTCAACAAATTTGATATCATCGCTATAAATCCTAAAAGCCTTGAGGAAGTGTAACCTTTGTAGGAGTTTAACGGTATTGGGAAACCGCTATATTTAGTTATCCGAACAAAAGTTGCCTACTTTTTCACAAAACTCAAATGATATGTTTGTCAACCAACATACATGACTTGTGATTAGGGGTGGTAATTCGGGTCGGGTTCATCAGTTCGCGAGTCAGTTTCCTTCAACCCGAATCCAACCTATTTATATAAACGGGTCAGTAATCTCAACTCTAACTTGATTACTTTTAACCTGAACCGACCCATATAACTCGTTTAATTAAACGGGTCAAACAAGTTAATGGGTTAGTCAGGTCAAACGGGTTAAACAGGTCAACATTTTTAAATGTATATGCAAAGTGCAGGATATCAAAACATGATGCAAATATTATCATGTTACATCAACCAATGAAACTTATGTTCAAAACATGTTGCAAATAGCATACTGTAACCAAATTACATAAACTAATTAACATAAGCTGAAATACTACAAAGGTTTTAACAAAATACCACACAACATCAAAAGTACAAAGTTCTTGCCAACATCTATCTATACTATATAATAAACGTGAATAATTTACAACCCTTTGAAGCAGGAAAAATAATTAATGCGATGACGTGTTTTGTTTCTGATTGGTTGGTGAGTTAATGCGTACAACACCTTATAGCAATCCTTCATTTTATGTCCATCACATTCAATAATTTCTCTTATTTTAGGTAACATTCAATTCTTCAATGAGGGATCACACTATTCTTAAATTCATTCAAAACATTTGCTATTTTTGTTAATCATTAAATTCATTCAAAACCTTTATACGCTCCTCTGTAAATTGGTATTCAATATTCAGTTTAATTTTCCTCTATACGCTCCTCAATATTCAGTTTCAATTCACCAATTAATGTCAATGCATTCAAAAAAACATCCAAAAATAACCTACTAATTGGTCTGTATGTATTTGATTCAAGCGTTAATATCAACCCTAACAACTGTAGAAGATGCATGTACTTTCAAATTCATTATTATTGAGCTTATTTTTTTAATAGTTGGATTTGGTTGTTTGATTTGGGTTTTTCTTTTATGAGTTGGTTATAGGTTTCTTCATTTGATTTTGACCACAGTTACTGAAGCACACCAATAGTTTGATGAAATGATTTAAAGAAAAAGACATGCTTAATATGTAAGTGATGCTTCTTTTTTGTTATACTTTCTCTTTCAGTTTACGTAATTGTTTTATTCTTGAACTTTTTAGAAAATATAACTATTAATTGCAGCAAACTATGCGTTCCATAGCCATGCATTTTCAGTGTATAATAAACAAATAACCAGATAAGTGCTTATTCAGTGTAGAATAAACAAATATACAGATAAGCACTTAAATAGAAGCAATCTTAAACATTTTCAAAAAAAGTTGATATGTTTGTTGTTGATTTTGGGTTTAGATTAAATCGTGTTGGCCATTGTTTTTTGAAAGTGATTATGTCGTAGTAGATAGTGTTTGTTTTTGCATATTCATTAAAAATAAGCAATCCAAATGTTTATTCTTTGATTTTGAAAATGTGTTACGGATATATAGTTTTTGCATGTTAAATTATGTACTTTTTATGGATTTTCTAAGTGTAGATATGTTATCGCCTCTCAGAGTAAAAATGTGGTTTTTTTGGGTAAATGATTTTAACCCGGTAAAATAAGAGTAAGAATGTGGGTATACTTGATTAACCAAGTCCAATAACGTATTAAGAAACACTGTAGTAGTCTTCTTAATTATACCAAGCTAATGTGATTACTAACTGTGCCTACTATACATATAAGCAACACGTTCAGATTAAGCCATTTCTACTTTGTTAGTATTAGAGCAATTTTGACCCGGTTAGGTAAAAGTGGGTTGATTGTGAAACGAGTTGTTAGAGGCTCAAAGCACTCTTATCATAATTTTTGTAATTTATTTTCAAATTTTACAAACAAAAACTTGATCTCTATATAAAATACATATGAAGTTTTATGCTTTTTGTCATAGCATTTATTATGAAACGTGACCGGATCTACACACACTCCTTGTGTTAGATAGATACTTTGAATAATGTTAGTCTAGCACGCGGAATTTACTAGCAAACACTCAGAAGATTTATTTGATGTGTTTTGTATGAACGAATGAAACAATGTATATATGAACAAGAGACAAATAATTAACTTCAACGATTCAATAATACGAGTGATCTCCTATCACTAGGGTTTACAACCTTGAATCTTAACAAAATGATATATCTAAAAGTTAACCCTAGGCAATCCTTTTATAGATTAAGGATTCTTGTACAAGATAACTATCATCTATATTAATAAGAAATACACAAAATATTTTCTATATTTATCTTCTACACGATTACAAAAATTATAAGTCGTACTAACTTTCTAATACCAACCGTACTAATTGACTTTGTACTGTTAGTATAATCTTCAATGTCTTCTAGCAGTACTAACTTATATGTAACAGTTTCAACTGTTTACCTTAATTCCTAACAAAACGTGTTAATAACTTATATATTTTGCAACATCTTACGAATAAAGTGTGAAATATTTAAAATGCTTTAGTATAATGTATGATATGTTTTAGCTTATTGTGCGATATACCTGCAATCTTTCTTTTCTGTATCATAAAGGTGTTTATCGCATTTTGCATGAGCTTAAGGTGTTATTAGTTTGTTTAAAGGAAAAACTAAAGCAGATTGCCATAGTTTGTAGTTATGTTTGCAAGAAAGAACCCAAAGAAAAGCATGTGGCCAATAAATCTCTGTGTGGCTATATAATTGAATAACTAATAGAAATCCTATAAACTGAAATAAATAAATAAAACAGTTATTTGTACTTATGTTTGCACTTAAATGACCTTTATAACTACTGATGAGTGTGTAAATACTCATCATTTTACACCCATATAAGACACTAAAATGACCAAAAACACCCAATATATATTGCAGATATCCTTGGTTTGTGTTTTTATGTGTTTCAGGTACAAAAGGATTGAAAACAAGGCAAAACGGACAAAAACCGAGCACAAGATTGGAAAGTTGTGAAAAGCCGAGGACGGGGATGAAATTTACGAGTTTGGACCGGGATATTGCTCAAGTTATCAAAAGTCAACCTCCAAGAATATCAATGTGTCACAAATAATCCTTGGAGATAAATTTCAGATTTGGCAAGAATGGTCCTTGGATTTTCAGAATGTTACAACAATGGTCCCTCAAGTTAAATCCAAAACCTATCTATCCTAAAAATAAAACCCAGCCCAATCCCTACAACCCGACCCATCTTTATTTAAACTAAATACCAGAGTTTGACTCAGTCAAACTCACCTTCTTCTAAACCACGCCCGCCAAACCATACCACCTCCCACCTCACCTTATCCCTGACACAATCCACCCTCCTCCTAGCTTCCTCTATACTTCTCCTAACAATCCAAAATAATTTAATGCTTCGTTGCCAAATCAAGTTATCAGACCAAGTGGTTTTTACCCACTATCCACTTTTCCCGCCAAAACTGAAGTTAACGGCTGAGATGATATCCAAGCCAAACCAATGGTGGGATTTAATCAGAAGTGATCATAGAAGCTTTTTGGATGGCTATTTAAAGAAATGAAGACATCAAGATAGAGTTGTCACTGCTTTTAGACCAATTTCGTAGTGTAATTTATGCTTATTTCTGTTTTTAAGCTTATTGCCTTTGAAATTCTGTCTTTCATTATTCCATGTTATTGTAACCTTATATTTCAGTTGTAATTATATTTCAAAAGCTTTGTATCAATTTAGTTGTAATCCAAGTTTAATGATTAATTCAGTGATTCGAATTTATTGTGGTTTAAAGTTTAAAAGCCTTTCTTTCCTGTTCAATAATCTCACACAAGCCTGTGACAGCTTGGTGTGAGTTTTTGTTGCTTAGTTCTGTTTAAATTTCAAAAAGTTTAAAAAGTCAACTAAAGTCAAACTAGCTTATTGCTTATTCTCAGTGTTACTTTTCAGCTTATTTTCATTTGCTTGTGCTTAATTATGTTAGTTGAATATCCTAGTTGTTAAAAGCTCAGTTTAAATTGGTTATTAGAAGTTAAAATTCAAAACAGCCTATTAGAAGGTGTGTTTGGTCAATTAATCTAGAACATTTGAGCTAATCGTTACATAGAGACATAAACCGAGTAAACCTACATTGGATATGTTTTATAAATGGATGAGGTTTTCGCAGTTAAAGTTCATTAATAAGGGCAAGTCTTTACGCAGATTTACACGGTTTAATTGAGGTATCCTCGTCACCGTTCCATCCTTTTACATAGTCACATGCAAATGTGTGCCTGATAAGGTTTACAAAGAGCGTTTGATCACTGACTGTTAAGCCACTCGGTAATGGTTCACATTTGATGTTCGTCTCAACCACTTGATTAAGAACTTAATTTTCTCACACATAGTGAGTGATCAAACGCTCTTTAGATCTTTTACTTAAATTTTATTCAAATAATGATTTATGTGACAGGATCTTAATGTTCTTATTTTCCATAACTATTAAGTGGTATTAGCTTAACGTTTTTACCTAATGGATGTATATCATTGTTATCGGTTATTTTAGAGTAATCAATTACTTTTATGTAATTGTGATTTAGCACTAGATTAAAAATGTGTTAAATTAAACTCAATAACGAATTAAAAGCTATTTAGCTTACACTTGTTTCAACAAACTTGATATCATCGCTATAAATCCTAAAAGCCTTGAGGAAGTGAAACCTTTGTAGGAGTTTAACGGTATTGGGAAACCGCTATATTTAGTTATCCGAACAAAAGTTGCCTACTTTTTCACAAAACTCAAATGATATGTTTGTCAACCAACATACATGACTTGTGATTAGGGGTGGTAATTCGGGTCGGGTTCGTCGGTTCGCGAGACAGTTCCCTTAAACCCGAATCCAACCTATTTATATAAACGGGTCAGTACAATCTCAACTCTAACTTGATTACTTTTAACCTGAACCGACCCATATAACTCGTTTAATTAAACGGGTCAAACAAGTTAATGGGTTAGTCAGGTCAAACGGGTTAAACAGGTCAACATTTTTAAATGTATATGCAAAGTGCAGGATATCAAAACATGCTGCAAATATTATCATGTTACATCAACCAATGAAACTTATGTTCAAAACATGTTGCAAAGAGCATACTGTAACCAAATTACATAAACTAATTAACATAAGCTGAAATACTACAAAGGTTTTAACAAAATACCACACAACACCAAAAGTACAAAGTTCTTGCCAACATTCCTAAATAAACATGATAAATTTAAAAGACATCATCACAACAGAACATTCCTAAATAAACATTAAACATTCCTAAATAAACATTAAACATTAAACATCAGGTCTCAAACCAAAGTATCCAAAAGACCAGTTCACCACATCGCCATACTTCTTCGACCATCATTCTTTATCTTTATTGATATCGAATGTCACGATATTTTCAGTTACCTCTTCAAGGTCACCATGTGACACCACCGTGATTACAAAAAAATTAAGAATTAAACATAAGTTTTCAATTACAATGCAAGCAAACCCAAAAAGTTAATTTCTTCAAAAATGAAGTAACAATAGACATGCGGTTCAGAAAGGGTAACAATAGACTAATCCTTTAGCCTTGTCATTGTTTATAAAGTTGTTAATTTATTTTTGCCTTATATATCTATGACTAACATCCTTGGTATTTTTATTTCACACTAATCCATCAAAATTATCTATTATTCAGAAGGGATAATTCTATAAAAAACATCATAGTTGTCAAAAAATCATCTTTTGCATAGCGAACAAAAAAAAAATACTCGACTGAATCTTCTACTCGACTATTTTGTCTTTGTCTGTGGATTATGTGACACCCTCAACCAGTTGCCAGTTACCAGTTACCAGTTACCATTTGATATAACAATTTTTTTTCCACGCTGGAAAACATTTCACTCGTTCCATCTCTCCCAACACACTCCCTCCTCATACTTTCGCATGCCAACAACTTTCACCACAAATTTGTACTAGGTTACCTTTTACAAGTACAACCTTATCTGTATTTAACCCCACACATGTGTTGATATATCACTTTCAAGATCCCCAAAAGTGCTATTAAACCCTAATTCGTCAACCACATTTAATACTACAAATTGATTGTCGCTTTCCATAATTTGTCAAGACAAAAGGTATATTCCATCTAGTATTTAATGTTTTATTACCCTAATTGTATTAATTTATTAAAATACGCTACAATGGTGTATTTATGTTTGACCCCTTAAGGTATGATTATGGTAGGGATATAATAATGGAGGCCTCCTTAACTGATAGGATTATGTTTAGTCCACTTTTAGATCTTTTAGTTGCTAAGATAAGGAATAATATGTGGGCTTTGTTCTTTTGCATTCCTGAGTTAGACATTGATAGTGGTGGGTTAAAAATCATTGAAAGGGATGCAGATGTCCATGCTTTATATGATCTAGCTGAACAACATAAGACAATACAATTGTATATTGCTCATTCACCCCAAAACTTAGCACCCTATTAGCACCACAACTTGTCTTTAGATAGTTCTGACTTAGAGGTTACATCGAAAAAGAAGCAACATGATAAGATGAAAAAGGATGCTGGTAATATGTCTGTTGATGAGCTGGTTGCTTGGGCTGAGGAAGAAGCACAGTCTCCTTACTTTAGGTTTCCTCCTCTTAAGGATAGACCACTTAGAAAATATTTTGAGGGTAAGATTACGTTCACTAGAGTGTAGAATTATCAAGATGACTTTACATATGATTACCCATTCCTCAATAATGATGAGGTTTATAAGGAGGAGAATGTTGTAGCGATAAGGTTGCAGACAATGTGGTAGTTGATGAGGTTATGGAGGATAGGTTTGTAGAGAATGAGGTAGTTGATAGGGTTACTGATAAAGTTGTACTTGATGAGGTTGCAGAGGATAAGGTTGAGGATAGACAAGTGGATAGTGTAGATGATATGCATGATGAGGGTGATACAGATGTTAACATTGATGATGTTGTGCTTGCTAAGCAAAAGAAACTTGATAAAGGAAAGTCTGTTATGACAGCAAAAGATAAGGCCAGAACACATAAAAGAAACATTGTTCCTAGGGGTACTGGTATAACCATAAAAGAGAACACTAATCCTGTATCATCATAATCAGAAAGTGAAAGTGAAGACAAAATTGATAGGTCTGATGATGAGTCTTCTGGGTATGAGTCTTATGAGTTTGCCTGTGAGTCAGATAAGTCATATGATTATCTTAGTAATGGTGAAGATGAGGTTATTGAACTCAGAAAGAGGAAAATTCACTACAAACATGTGAAAACGTAGAGGGGGGTGAATACGTTACCGTTTAAAAAACTTAAAACTTGTTGTATCAAATGTTCGTCTAAGCTTGTTCTAATATGAAAGATGTTTCTAACTTGCATAAGTTAAAACATGTTGTCACACAAGTATTATCAACAAGTCACACCACAATCAATCACATAATGCAAATATAAAAGTAAAGAGATAAGTAAAAGAAAATGCAAACCGAACACGATGATTTATAGTGGTTCGGTCACGGAGCTCCTCTCCGCCCTACTCCACTCCTCGAGTACCCAACTCGAGAGTTACTTCACTAGATCAACAAGCTCCCTTCTCGACGGAGAAAACCTTACAATCGTCGCTTACACTTTTTCCGGTACTAAGCTAAACACCGGGTTCTTTACAAGGGTACAACCACTCCCGTTGGTTCTTTAACAAGGGTACAACCACTCCCGCTATGTTTTATGGCCCAACATAGAAACCTTGTGTTTTATGGCACAAGCACATAAACCACCTAATCTAGTGTGATGTTTAGAATGTGATGCAATGATGTTTACAACTATGATCCATGACATAAACGTACACTGGATATAAATGCCTAATCTATATGAACTTCCATCGATCGGAAGCCTTCAATGTATGGAGATCACAAGCTCCCTAAACTTGTTGTGATGGATCTTCATGTATGCATGAACTTCTTGAATAAGAAGTCTTCAATCATTGAAGATGTCAAGTGCCCTTGAATCTTCATATGTTGGAATGCTATGGTGGATAAAGACTTCAAGATCTTCTAACCTTCTTGGTGGATCAGGAAGTGTGTTATGCTAGTGATGGATGATGTCTCATGATCTTGAGCTTGCTTCACAGGATCATTAACAGTGTATGCTTACAACATGATGAAAGTTAGTAACATTATGATCAATTATGGAAAGGGTGATTAATGTATGATTCTACATGGTTTGCTACTGATCTAAGTGTATGCAAAGAGTAAAGGAAATGTGTGTTCAAGTGGCTTGAAACTATGGGTAAACAATTGGCTACTATTTATAGGAAAACAGTTTGTACATGCCACGGATTTGGCGGATCCAAATAAAGGGATCCGCCCTTTATGCAGTTTGGTTCTGCTGGGACTTGACAGCTAATATCTTAACAAATCTTTCCATATCATTCCATATCATGTTAAGTCATGTCAAGATCTTGCAAAGTCAACTTTGTAACTTAAAGATCTTTCCAAAATATCACCTAAATCAAATCTTACATGAAATCTATCAAAGATCTTTCCAAGATCTTTCCAAAATCAAATCTTACATAAAATCTATCCAAGATCTTTCCTAAGATTTATTGAGTGAAGATCTAAGTAATATATTCATATGATTTTCAAAATCTTCTAAGATATCTAAAGATCTCTAAATGATGTATGCCATGATGTCATGAACATATTTCCATTTTAAGAATTAAAATGTAAGTAAAGTAAATGTATATATGTATGTCCTATGTATATACTAGCTTAACTAATATATGTTTACCAATATGTATCATGTTAGTTTGACACCTAAAGTGTACTTATCCTATTAATCTTGGGAAACATGATGTACAAGTAAAAATACTTGTTTATGCAAAGGTGTAAAATGAGGTTCTAAGTAGAATGGTTAACTTTTTAAAATACTTAATGACCTAACCGTATTTTAAACATTCTAAATGGTTTGTTAAGGGTTTGATCATAATGCCACATAACAAACATGTACGAACCTGTGTTGTATCATACGAGGACTCGAGAGGTGTTGAATGTATGTTGAGACAAGATATGATTACAAGTAACTTGTACATTTTACGTTATGTATCAAGTTACATGTTTGTCATCAATCAAAACAAACGAGACTGCTTGCACTAACAATCTCCCCAACGAGACTGTTTGCACTAACAAAACATACTACACCTGAACCTCAAGATGCAGAACAAGGAACTGATGAAGTTGACCATGATACACCTGAAGTTGTTGATGCAGATGGATCTACTGGTTTATCACCATTAGTTAGACAACATGAAAAGTACATGGAAGCTTTATTGAAGAAATTAAAGGGTAATGGAGTTGGCATAACAGACCCTTTTTCCATTGTTGACAAATCAAAAACACATGAAAAGTACCCTATTCATGATGATCAAACACATTTGAAATTGAAGAAACTAAAGGTAATTTGTGACAAATGGTAATTTTCACGCTGTTAATTAATATTATATGAGTATTAATTACTTTTAAGCTAAGCATTTCTATGCGCATTTGCATGTTTCTGAATGTTTTTGAGCATTTTTGGGAGCTGTCCCGCACACTGTAGCTTACAGTCACTGCAGAAAAAGTATATTTTTGTCAGTAAACCTAAATTATCACATTTCTGATAGTTACTGACAAGTCTCATAATTAATTGAGAGCTTTCTCGCATTTTTCTAAAAAACAACCACACGCGCGTACCGACAGCACAGTACACATGGTAACAGTCAAATAAATATATTTTTGAGTCAGTAATAATATTTTATTACATTTCTGACAAAAACGTGGATAAAAACTTTATTTTACGTATACGTGTCCAAAAACGTCAAAACGGGACTTTACGGTCACGTTTTAGCTCAAACCGACACACGATACACCAACGCGGGTAAAAATTAAAATCACCCTCCCCTAATACACTAAAATCCGGCCAAGGTGTTTACTACACCACTAGAATCCAAAATTTCCTCCACTAAGCAATATATTCATTATTAATAGTCCATATTCACCATAAAAGCTACTACAAACAATCTTACTTATCCATTTCCACTCTAGCTAACTTCCTGGATCATTTTGATCATCACCTACACGACACAAATTCATCCTCAAGATCCACAAACTTCTTTTGAAGTTCAAGCTAATTAAAGTGTATAATCAAGGTTTTTGGGTTATTTGGAACTTGGTTTGGGTAAATTTGGTGAAGCATTGGGTGTTCTTGGTCTCCTTAGCCTCGTTAATCTTCAAACCATTGTAAGGATTCATAAAAATTTTCAAATCTTGTTAATCTCTGGTTCATTTAATATCTAATGATGATTAAAAGTGTTAAAAGTATATATTTTGTTGATTTGGAAAAAGCTAGGGCTTGTATGTTTATATATAGTGCTCGACTTTTTGATGAAATACGAACTAGTTATTAAATTTTTTGCTTGTGTGGTAAATCTTGTTACATATAGTGTTAGTTTGATGATACAAACATTAGTTACGAATTTTACGCGAGATTAAACAATATATAGACTTTTGGGACTATATACACTAATCGGATAGAACAAAAATAAATGATTATTGGGGTTTTGAAAAACATAAAATTTTGGCTCAAATGGTGAAATGGTGGAAAAATATAATTAAGTGCTTATTTGGAATAGATTATTAATAAGCCATAAGTTATAGAAAGTAACTAGTAAAAATGGGAAAATAAGTTGGAATAAATTATATAGGTCGAATAGACCATAAATTAGTCATCTTTGAATATTTAGCTAAGTGGCTTATTTAGTAGAGCTTACTTGATAAGTTTAAAGCTTATTTAGTAACTAGTAATAAATACTAAATTAAAAGAAATGGACCAAACTAATTTTTGGGCCATAAAGCCCACGAGAAAACTGTTGGGCCGAGCCCATAGGTAAATTTTGTAGTTTTGACTTTTTGACCAAACGGACCCAATGAGCGAGTAAAATGATTTTTAGAAACGCGTCGATATATACGTTTTAACTAAAAATGTGTTTTGTGCTAAAATTGGTTATTGGGCTATTTCAATAGTGTTCGGCCCAATTAACAACTAAAATGACGAAAATGATTTTTGAAATATTTTCCGACTCGCCGTGGTTATTAATACTTAACGAAACGATAAATATAACGAAAACTATTTTTGGACTTGTTTTGAGACGTTTAGTCTCTGAAAGGGTAAAAATTGACATTTTCACCAAATTAATATTGAAATGGACTTTTGTTGACTTTTTGACTAAATATTGACTTTGTGTCGAAATCCATTGTAAACACTTAAAGTAACGATAACGAATAATACAACGATAAAAATATTCACGACGACTAAAATATATATCACAAACACTATTCGCACATATAGTTATCTAGTGGAAGTATTTGAGGAAAATTGCAACATTTGAGAATAATGGAAACGTTGTATAAACGAATGGGTCATGCCCAAATTTTCTAAAATCTAACACTTAGAGTATTTTTGTGAAAATACTTAACTTAAGTAAACTTTATAAAATTTCCTAACAATGTTTTTATTTTTCTTATTATTAAAATCGTATTATAAATAACAAATAATATTTATAATATAATAATCCTCCACTAACTCTATTATTTTATTTAATTCTCAAAAGCCTATTTAATTATTTTTAATCTTAATTAATTAAATACATAAGTAATTAATTTAGCATATATATATATATATATATATATATAGGTATGGGTTAAAATAAAAATCCCTTATAATAAAAAAGTGTAGGAAGGATTGTGAGAGTGACATGTGTCACCCCCCTTCCACATCATATGACTTGTGTCA